>CM042218.1:2388281-2678281 GCA_023566465.1 Cottus gobio
TCATCGATTTCCTCTTCGTCTCAACCTTCTCTCCTTTCTGTCGCCGCCCCCCCTTCTCTCCCCTCTTCCCTCTCTCCCCCTCTCGTCAATCTCCTTTATGTTTTCATCTTCCTTGTTGTGACATTCTCCTTCTCCTCCTCTCGTTGTTCCTCCATGACCTCAATTTCTCCTCTTCTCTCCTATTCTGCACTTCCCACCTTTCTGATTTCTTCCCCTCCTCTCCCTCCCTCCCTCCCTCCCTCCCTCCCTCCCTCCCTCCCTCCCTCCCTCCTCTCTTGATCTCTCCTCTTCTGTTTCTCTACATTTCCTTTTAATCTTCTCCATAAATGTCCTCTCTCTCTCTCTCCTCCCCTTGGGCTTGTTTATGGGCGTCCGAGAGTGCTTTTCACTTTACTGTAACCCTTGAGGCACACACACACACACACACAGACACACACACACACACAGACACACACACACACACACACACACACACACACACACACACTCCATCCATCCCGCTACTCGAAAAGGCTTTTGTTGAAGAAAGTGCAACAAGTTATTGGAGTACTTCTGAGGTACTTGTACTTAACTTGAGTATCAAGGTTGTACTTCTACATTTCACGGGGAAATATTGAAAATGATTTCCAAAACTTCAGTAAAGTAATTTCTCAAAAAGAAAAGTTCTGATCGTTCTCCGGTAGAGCTTCTCTCTGGTTTTCACTTTCCATTTTTTTTATTTTATTTTTTAAATATATATATATATACATATATATATATATATATATATATATATATATATATATATTTAAATAAAATAATATAATATATATAAATCCATATTTGTATATGAATGGGATACTTTCTTGTACTTTCTTGCTTCATTGAAGTTTCCTCCTGAATCTCTGATGAACCGTGAAAGCTTCTTGAGATATTTTTACTGATTCTTCTTCTCTTATTAATAACCTGGTGTTGTGTGATGCGACACAGGAAGCTGGTTGTGTGATCCTCAGTTAACGAGCTGGGGGGCAATTAGCATTAAAGGTGTGTTTCTTCTTCTTGTAACTCTTTGCTTATATGCTCGTCTCCCCCTCTCCGTCCTTGACCTCCACACCTCCGTGTCCTTGACCTCCACACCTCCGTGTCCTTGACCTCCACACCTCCGTGTCCTTGACCTTCACGCCTCCGCCTCCTTGACCTTGACCTCCTCCGGGGTCACAGTGTCAGACGGGCAGCACACCACCCCCGAGCTGGACTTTGCCGTCCTGCTGCTGGCCAACCACCAGCAGCCGCCGGTGTTTCAGGTCCTGGACCCGCTGCTGGAGGTCGGCCTGGGAGGACAGGCCTCCATAGGTAAGAGAGGAAGAGACACACACACACACACACACACTTCTGATACGACAGCATGTGGGGAAGAGTGAGTGATGAAGTGGTCTGTGTGAGGTAATGAGCTCTGAAGACGCTTCATCTTCTGTTTGTGTGTGTTTGTGTGTGTGTGTGTGTGCGTGTGCGTGTGTGTGTGTGCGTGTGTGTGTGTGCAGGCGGTCAGCAGCTGGCCGTGAGCGATGCTGACACGGCTCCAGACGAGCTGGAGTTCGAGCTGGTGGAGGCTCCGGTCCATGGGGAGTTGGTCAAGACCGACGGCAACACACACATCAGCATGTCCAACGGTGAGGCAACACACACATGACTCACACACGGGGGCAACGACACAACTACACACAACACTGACACAACTACTGACAGCACAACAACACGACTGACACAACCAAGAAGTTGGTCAGAAAACTTTGCAGTTGCACAGAAGCATCAAACCAACAGTGAACCCAAAACACACACACACACACCTGCACACACACCTGCGCTCACCTTAGAAACACACACACACACACCTGCACACACACCTGCGCTCACCTTAGAAACACACACACACACCTGCGCTCACCTTAGAAACACACACACACCTGCGCTCACACCTTAGAAACACACACACACACCTGCGCTCACCTTAGAAACACACACACACACCTGCGCTCACCTTAGAAACACACACACACCTGCGCTCACACCTTAGAAACACACACACACACCTGCACACACACACCTGCGCTCACACCTTAGAAACACACACACACACACACCTGCACTCACCTTATAAACACACACACACACACACACACACCTGCGCTCACCTTATAAACACACACACACACACACACCTGCGCTCACGCCTCCTCCCTCCAGGTGACATCTTCACCTTCGGTGACATCACCCGCAACGTGCTGCTCTACCGGCACGCCGGCCTCAGCGGCCAGGAGGACGCCATGACCTTCTCCGTGAGCGACGGCATCTCCATGGCGACCACGGCGGTGCAGGTGGTGGTGGTGCCGGGCGGCGCCGCCGGCAACGGACCTCAGAGGGAGGCGGCGGCCACGCTGTCGCTGGAAGTGGGCGAGAAAAGCAGCACCGTGATTGGACGCTCGCACCTGGCCTACACCGTGAGAATGATTTCATTTCCTGTTCAGGGTGATTATGTATTTAAATACATCTGATTATGCATTTAAATACATCTGATTATGCATTTAAATACATCTGATTATGCATTTAAATACATCTGATTATGCATTTAAATACATCTGATTATGCATTTAAATACATCTGATTATGCATTTAAATACATCTGATTATGCATTTAAATACATCTGAATAGCCATTTAAATACATCTGATTTTGTATGCCTCACATTGTGTAAGTACGTATATATGACAATATCATATTATTATTTTTAAACCCACATGTTTCACTTTCTTTGAGCAAATCTTCTCCTGACTACAAACTAAACAATTCAAGCATCCTGGGAAATGTAGTGTGTATGCAAATGAAGTACATAATACTTTTGCATACTCTCCGGTGTCGTGACCCCTGACCTCTCGTTTCTATGCCCCTCCCCCTCGCAGGACGACGCGTCGCCAGACGGGCAGATCCAGATCCAGCTGGTGTCGGTGCCCATGTACGGCATCCTGACCCGGAGCGGGTCTCAGCAGGAGCACCAGGAGCTGAAGGAGTACTCCTCCTTCTCCATGGAGGACGTCAGCGAGCGCCGGATCAGGCAGGTCCACGATGGGAGAGGCCGTGAAGGGAGTGAAGGGACTCCATCATCACTGTTTATCAAATAGCTTACGATCAGGAAGGGTTACTTCAAAGGGGCGGAGTCTCTACAACGTGTGCAGATGCAAAGCGCCCAGACGAATATCGTTGGTTTCAGTTCCCCTCAATGGTTTCAGTTCTACTCCAGAGGCTTATAAAGCAGAACATCAGCAAAGAAAATGACTTTCAAAAAGCCAGAAGCAGTCGTATCCGCTGTAAAGGTTCACGAGTTCTTCAGTAAAAAAGTAAAAAGTAAAACGCTGAAGGAGTTCTGTTCTCAGCTCCCTCGTGAGTCTCTCTTTTTAAGGAACCAATTTTTCAAGACTTTGTTTCCACCTTAAACCTGCAGACATGTTGAGTTCATCCAGCGGGTTTTTAAAGTGTTTCAGAACATTACGAACCCGCTGGAGAGAGAAGGATCCTTCAAAATAAAGTTGAACCACTCAGAGCAAAGTCAAGAGCAGCGAGGAGTGATCTACTGTTGGTTTCTGTGAGGCACCGCCGGGTTCAATACAGGCTGTTAGCGAAGTTGATGCTACTAAAAGAGAGGAAACGGGCTTTGTAGCTGTTGCACAGAAAATGTAGAAATTGTTGCACAAAAAAACGTAGAAGTTGTTGCACAGAAAACCTAGAAGTTGTTGCACAGACAACTCAGTAGCTTTGAGGGTTCTTCCGTTGCCGTCATGATGAGTTTCGGTGATTGCAGCCGGCAGCTCATCTCTTCAATATAACTCCTCACGAGACGAGTGAGCCGCCAACATTAATGTCAGCGAGAACCCAGAAAGAAAACAAACGTATTAGCCAGAAACCATTTAGTAACCCCCCCCCCACACACACACACACACATTACGTTGTGACTCAGTCTGATGCCAATTAGCCTCACTCTCATATCACCTGCATGAGCTAGCGAGGCTCCATCTGAGAGGCGGCGAGATGAAATATAAATATTCACTCTAACGGCTTCATTTGCATAACGCAGGCCCTGATTAGCGTTAGCTAGGCGGTCCTCGGGGTGGAGGAGGGGGATGGGGGGCAGGGGGGTAATCTGCAAATCGCCCGTATTAGTATTGTCTCCGCGGCGTTGGGGGCTCGTACAAACAAGAGCCGGGGAATTGTTTCATGAGAGTGAAATGGGATTAGAGCAGAGTGGGTCTGACCCGTGTTAGTGCTGGTTGTGGGCGGTTCACCGGTTCAGGGTTAAGCCCCATTTATGTTCTCATCCAATGAGATTTACAAACTGAATCGGCCATCAAGCAACGTGAACTCAAAACGCAGCGGCTCCGATGTAACCGGCGTTCCCGCCTCCAGGTACGTCACCTCGCTGGAGACGGGCAGCCAGCCGGTCACCGACGTCTTCCACTTCGTCGTCTACGACGCGGACAACAACCGGCTCGACAACCAGATGTGCACCATCACCATCACCTCGGAGCCCAGGCAGCCGCCCACGGTCACGGTCCGCAGCGGCATCAAGGTGAGTCACGGGCTCGAACACACGGGCCCCCCGATTTTGAAATGATCCGAATGTATGAAAATATAAAAATGTTGTTTGTATTTCGTCGTTAAGGTCCAGGAAGGCGGCCGAGTGCTGCTGTCGACCAATCACATCATCGTGTCGGACCTGGACACGCCCAGAAAGGACCTGCTGGTTTGGCTCGTCAGTCTGCCGAAGTACGGCTTCATCGAAAACACCAAGAGAGGTGTGTGTGTGAAGCATCGACTTCTATACAACCAGAGGAGTCGCCCCTGGTGGTCAGGAGAGAGAATGCAGCTTTAACACATGAAGCATAGACTTCTATACAACCAGAGGAGTCGCCCCCTGGTGGTCAGGAGAGAGAATGCAGCTTTAACACATGAAGCATAGACTTCTATACAACCAGAGGAGTCGCCCCCTGGTGGTCAGGAGAGAGAATGCAGCTTTAACACATGAAGCATCGACTTCTATACAACCAGAGGAGTCGCCCCCTGGTGGTCAGGAGAGAGAATGCAGCTTTAACACATGAAGCATAGACTTCTATACAACCGGAGGAGTCGCCCCCTGGTGGTCAGGAGAGAGAATGCACACACACACACACACACACACACACACACTGAGTTATATGTAAAGCAGAACTTTTAATGCCAGATGTGAAGCCGTATTGATTCAAATCAGTCGACATGCTAGAAAGAGATATTTGAACATCGTCCGCTGACGAGCAGCTGTCTTCCGTCTCCGTGTCCTTGGCGCTGCCGGCGGGCCGGTCGTTGGTATTCAGAGCGGGTCGGCCCGTGAGCGGCGGCTGGACGGCCGCTGTCGGGGGGGGAGGGGCTTAATGTCCCCTCAATAACAACCAACGTGCACGGGTTGTGCAGCCGTGCACTCCCCCACCTTGTTTACGGGCATCTACATGATTACACTGCAGGAACTAAATACAGGATAGAATACACACATATACACACACATACATACACACACATACATACACACACACGTGATGTATTTATATGCAAAAACAGCTTCTGGCTGAACATTAGCATTATCTGGCACACATACAGGGATGCATTAAAGGTGTGTTTTAATTACAGCAGCTGGTGCAGAAGCACTTAAACATGCACATGTAACACATGTTATTCACATGTTCAAATAACAGCTCGAGTTGAGGTCGACGATGACAGTTATTGGTCCATCAATCCGCCCAATTAGAAACTGTTTAATACCCCAAAGGGCCAGATTCCCTTTAAGCCAAATGAAATGCATGTATCTGCTCTACAAGCTGTAGACACTTTTAATGAGCAGAAAAAAGATCCTGACCTTTTCTCCGGCTTCACTGGGCAGCCAGGACGTTCCCTGAGCACGTTAGCGCTAATTACGGAGGGAGAACACATTTTATATATATATATATATATATATATATATATATATATATATATATATATATATATATATAGCTGCTGCATTCTCATAGACTTGATTGTTTATTGTTTTATTGCTTATTTCTGATGCACAGGAGACACAATTTAAGTTCCTCTGCAAAATAGGAGCAAGCTTTGTTTTGGTTGCTTTTTCTGACGGAAGTGTTCGTCACACATGATGTGTTCAAGGACCGTCGGAAAGATCACAATCCGACGATGAAGCCGTTTCTTACAGCTGCTGGCTGTGATAAACATTGTAGTGATTGTTTACAGAAAACATGCCTTTCAATCCCGCTGCCAGGTTCTGGGTCTCAGAGGGTAGATTCAGATCTAACGTCTCGTGGTCTCGTCCAGCAGGCGGCTCAGCCGGCGGCTCGCGGGTCGTCACCCCCGATGAGCCGTTCTCCGTGGACGACCTGACGGCCGACCACATCTTCTACGTCCAGGACGGCCGGCAGGAAGCTCGGGCCCAACAGGACGTCTTCAGCTTCTACATCAGCGACGGACACAGCCAGACTGAGGCGCTCAACGTCGAGATTGACATCCAGGTAACTGGTTTCTTTCCAGTTTTTTGGGTCTGTTGCTTGTTTTCTCAGGTGAAACCGGTGGGAAAACCTTTTTTTTTCTCGAATCTAATCTTTTTTTCCATATGAATATTATATGGTGATATATTACATTTTTAGGATAATATATATTTTTTTTTATTTTATTTTAGTTTTTTACAGTGTTTTTCACGGTAGTTTTCCGTAACATTTAAACCTACCACACAAACCTCTCCATCTCTGAGACTTCTTGTTCTTTCCGCTCCTCCATCCTTTCCAATTATCACCATGAACGAATTACCCTTTGTTGCACAATTCTGTCACCGACACTCTGGAGTCCCATTATCGCGTCGACACTGAAAGCAACGCGCTGAAACAAGACATTATTAGATTGGGGTTTGAAACTCCCAGATTCCTCCCATTCCATTATCCTAGCTGCTTATCCTGTTTAGGGTTGCCAATCCCAGCTGTCAGTGGGCGAAGGCGGTCCATCACAGGGCACATATAGACAGACATCAGAGTCCAATGAGCCTGAGCTGCATGTCTTTGGGAGGAAGCCGGATCACCCGGAGGAAACCCACGCTGACAATGGGAGAACATGCAGACTCCACACAGAAAGATTGCCCAGACTCGGATTCGAACCCCGGCCTCTTTTGCTGTGAGGCGACACCACTGTGCAGCCCCTTAATGTTCTTAGAAAGTTTAAATTAACTGTGATTATTTGCTTATTTGCTCAACGTGTAAATAAGTTTCTGTTGATCTTTTCTGGTCTTCAGGGCAACTCGAAAGGTTCTAGATGTTCCTTTATTATCATCTGTGTCATCAGGAAAAGTTTGAGCAGTTCGAGTTCAGTCGGGACTTTGCAGCTTCACCCGGCAGTGATTTAAAAAGCGCTGTCTTTAATCTGCACGTGATCATAAAGAACAGCTCGGTCCTGAAGCAGCTCGGCCTCCACATCCATCACTCCACCCGGGTGGAGGTCCTGAGTGGAATAGATGAGGCTGTCAGTTAGCTGTGTGTGTGTGTGTGTGTGTGTGTGTGTGTGTGTGTGTGTGTGTGTGTGTGTGTGTGTGTGTGTGTGTGTGTGTGTGTGTGTGTGCGTGTGCGTGTGCGTGTGTGTGTGTGTGGAAAAATCCATAAGAGAGATTTTATAAACCAACTTTAATGCAGGTTGTCATCTCTCTTCACCACTTTTATAGTTCTGCACCAATTTTCACCATCGATTAATCTCTCGGCTGTTTTCTAGATTTAATCGATCAGTTTGGTCCATAAAACGTCAGGAAATAGTGACAGATGTCCGTCACAGTCTCCCCAAAAGTCCAAGATGATGTCTTTAAGTGTCCCAAAACACAAGAATGTTCACTTTAATATGATAAAAAACGGAGAAAAGAAGGAATCTTTCCGTTTTTTGTCAAAAAATAGTGGACGCTAATTTTTTTCAGTTGTTCGAATAATCGTTTAATAAACAACCGTCACCTGAAGCTCTGATCTCTTGAGCCCGATCTATCTGTGAGCCAAGAGGCGGAAAAACATTGTGCCGTTTATGCATAAAAAATGACTTTACCGATAAATTGATGCATCAAAATGGTTCGCGATCGAAAACTCAGACGTTGTTGTGCACAACGTGGTTGATTACTTCATGTCACATGTGTTGTGCGCTCACGAGGTGTGTGTGTGTGTGTGTGTGTGTCCTCCCTCAGCAGAGCCAGGAGGACCGGGAGCCCGTGGTGGCCGTCAGCAGCATCCACGTGGAGGAGAACTCCGGCGTCGTCATCACCAACTCGTCGCTCAGCGTCCGCGACCGCGACACGCCGGAGAACGAGATCCTCTTCACCGTCGTCAGGAAGCCGTCCTACGGTGAGCCGGAGGAACCAAACCAAACGAGGGAGGTCACGAGGTCACATGGATCCAGGGTCTGCAGTCTGAGCTCCTTGAGCTCAGACTTCAAACAAGATATGATATTTGATCTGCTTCAAATTTTTTTGTTGATTACAGTTTTTTTTCAAAATATTGAAAGTATTGAACCTGCCATTTAGCTGTAATTTAGCTATTTTATTTTATTTATTTTTTAAATATAATGTAGATGTCAGTGACATATTTACACATATATACAGAAGCAGGGAAACACTGGAGGATTATGCAGCTGATATATTAGCATATATATATATATAATAAACACATACACAATACTGTCAGATGTTGCTTACACACACACACACACACACACACACAGCCCAGCAGAGAGTTATGCTGAGGGGTTTCCAGCATGTTGATAGTAAATTCTTCTGAACGTGATAGAGACGAACACACACACACACACACGCTTGTAAACACATTACTCTCGTCGCCCGACACCCAAAGCTGTTTAAAAGAAGACAAACACACCGCTGGTCCACCGCAGCCGTTCCTCAAACGCTCGGCACAACGACACGCGCTCAAATCAACTGACCGCCCAGCGCTCTGTTTTCCTGACAGATTCCTAAACCTCCCAAATTGAGTTTTCTCTCCGGCCTGCCAGAGCCCCGGTAGAATAAAATAGTATTGCTTCACACACACACACACACACACACACACTTTTTCTTACTCAGCAATTTATCACCTAACTGATTTTTAGGAAAAGATTACAGGATCAGGAAGTGGGTGAAAAAAAGATGCTGCAGAACGAAAGACGAACATTTGCATGAAAGTGACTAAGAGTTTACTAATATTAATAATAATAACTGATGCCTATTACCAATGTGGTCAGTTCAATACTTTTATTAAACTAAGACAGAGAGGAAAATAACACGTAATATTCCACTGCGCCTCGACATGACCCCCCCGCCCCCCACCCACCCACACACCCCGCCACAGTAAAAGCACTATAAAGCAGCCGGTGAAACCGAGTGAACCGCTGCCATAAAAGCAGCAGCAGCGTGGCCGGATGATTCAGTACGGACGAGTCCCAGCTCACACACACACACACACACACACACACACACACACACACAGAGGTCCCTGCCTGTCGAACTTTCCTCGAGTCAGCGTGAACAATTTAATCTCTCGTACTAAATTTAAGTCCCTGCAGTTCAATTTTTTTTTATCAATTATGAATCAATTTTTAGCCAAAAGTGGTTTTCTGATGAGGATGAAAGTCCTGAAAGATACTTTCTGTATATATATATATATATATATATATATATATTAACAATAATTTGCACTCGTAAAGTTGATGAGATTTTTCCTCCAAAGTGTTTTTATTTGTTCGCTGTTCTATGATTCATAGTCAGCCTCGTAAATACAAAGGAAACATATTTGTGTGTGTGTTTGTGCGTGTGTGTGTGTGTGTGTGTGTGTGTCCTCTCTCATTATGCTTCAGGATTTAGGCTCAAATCCCATTTAAACCTGGGCTTTGATTTAAGAGGCGATGCAATTTAGCGGAATCTAAAAACTCTCATTAGTTTCCACCAAGTCTTTCATGTGCAGCACGAAAACCTCCCAACGTCCTCCGTTTGACCGGGATGATCACAGCACTTAACCAGATGCTAAACACACACACACACACACACACACACACACACACACACACACACACACACACACACACATAATTATTATCTTTATCTCAGGTAAACTCCGCAGGCGGCAGTTCTACTCCCAGCCGCTGGACACCGGCCGGGTCCTCGCTCAGGGGTCCACCTTCACCTACCAGGACGTCCTGGACCGGCTGCTGGTCTACACTCCGGAGACCGTCAGCGGCGGAGCGGACGAACTGGGCTTCACCCTCACCGACGGGGTCTACACCCACACGGGCCGCCTGGAGTTCACCATGGACGTGAGGAGGAGCGAAGGGCCCCGCATGACCGTCAACAGGGGCCTGCAGCTCCCGGCAGGTGAGAGGGGGGACTCTGGGGGGTCGGGGGGTCAAAAGCCTTGAAATGGAGTGCTCAAAGGCAGACGGATGATGCCAAGTCCTCCGAATTGCTTTCAGGGTCTTCGTCCAAGGTCACGGAGCAGAACCTGAAGGGCGCAGACGTGGACTCGGACAGCCTGAAGCTCCGGTACGTCCTCACCAGAGACCCTCCGGCCGGAAAGCTCCAGCTCAGCAAGAGCGGACGGGTGGAGAAGATCTCTGTGAAGGGACCCGTGAAGACCTTCACCCAGGACGAAGTCAACAAAGGTTCCTGTTTGTGTTTTATTATTTATTTTCCTGAGTTGGGGTCATCTGTCTCTGTCATGCAGGGTTCATCCGGTCCTGGACCTCCATTGGTCAACATGTGTATGAACCCTGGTCAACAGGAACCTTGGTCAACATGAACCTTGGTCAACATGAACATTGGTCAACATGAACCTTGGTCAACATGAACCATGGTCAACATGAACCATGGTCAACAGGAACCATGGTCAACAGGAACCATGGTCAACATGAACCATGGTCAACAGGAACCATGGTCAACAGGAACCATGGTCAACATGAACCGTGGTCAACATGAACCGTGGTCAACATGAACCGTGGTCAACAGGAACCGTGGTCAACATGAACCTTGGTCAACATGAACCATGGTCAACATGAACCTTGGTCAACAGGAACCGTGGTCAACATGAACCGTGGTCAACATGAACCGTGGTCAACATGAACCATGGTCAACATGAACCATGGTCAACATGAACCATGGTCAACATGAACCCTGGTCATAGTAAAAGTATAAAGTACCTCTATGCATTGCATAAACATTTCTGATGATACATTGTTTATAAATAAACAACCATGTTTATTATGGATATTGGCTTCTAACAATAAGTTGTTGTCCTGCAGGCCTGCTGCAGTACAGCCATGAGAAAGGGGAGAAGGGGGGCAGCCTGTCCTTCAAGTTCAACCTGGTGGACCCAGAGGGCAACCAGCTGATCGACCAGTCCTTCTTCATCAGCGTGCTCGGTAAGCTCCGCCCCTAACGCGCTTTCCACCAAAACATTTTCTGGTTTCTTCTCCTGCCTTGATTTGTTCTCCTCCTCTTCCTCCTCTTCCTCTTCCTCTGGTACTGACCTCCTCCTCCTCCTCCCCCCCCAGAGGACCGCCTCCCCCCCTCCGTGTTGGTGAACAAAGGCCTGGTCCTGGACGAGAACGCGGCCCAGAAGCTGACCACGCTGCAGCTGTCGGCCAGCGACCAGGACAGCGAGCCGGGCGAGCTGGTGTACCGGGTCACCGCCCAGCCGGGCCTGGGCCACCTGGAGCACGCCGCCAGCCCCGGTACCGGACCGCCGGTTTCAGGCTTTAGACAGATCACTACGGGTCGGCTCTGCTATGACATCATACCAGACCTTTAAAAGTCGAGATTTAAAACGACCAGATGAGGGAAATAAAAGGTTGTAAACAGGAAAGAACTCATTACGATGAGCTGCAGACGCATATCCCATAATTTATATGCAGAAAGGTGCATTCTGTCCTTGATAATTAACTACACACACACACACACACACACACTCACACACACACAGTCACACACACACAGTCACACACACACGCACACACACAGTCACGCACACACACACACACAGAGGCACACACACACACACACAGAGGCACACACACAGTCACTCACACACACACAGACACACGCACACACACACACACACACACACACTGAATGAAGTCCGAGGCAACGAGAGCGATCTAGTTTAGTTTCCAGGCAATTATTTATTTTTATTAAAGTTTTATTGTTGTCATAAAGCTGTAAACAGCTTCTACACAAATAAAACAATAGATTATGCAAACAATTATAATAAATAAATAAAATGGTCTGGAAACATTTCGATATTCGTGCAAATATATTTTAATTAGGCATTAATTTAGTCACGTCTCATATAAAAGTGATTAACTCATAATTGTATTCTTCTTTATTGTTTATTGTTTATTTAAATGAAGCCAACGTCTGCTTTCTTACTTTTACCTGCAAGTGAAGGAGTCTTCTCCCGCTTCCCAAGATGCATTTCTTTCTTTGTTCTATTCTGGAAAACATGCTCCAACGTTGTTGTTGTTGTTGTTGTTGTTGTTGTTGTTGTGCAGCGAGCTGACAGCTTTCTTCTGGGTGTAATGAAAAGCGCTCCGAGCCGCTGCGTTTTGTTTTATTTATTATCTTCGTTCAGTAAGACTTTTATTCGAGGAGCTCATCGGCCTCCCGGTCGCTACTGAGCATGTGCAGCTCTCAGCAGAGATGAGGAAGGCAGGTTCCTTCGTCATCATCATCATCCATAAACAATGGGTGTAATTATTCTTTTGGCCGGGGGCGATGGTGGCAATCCTTATTGGTTGTTTATTACTCTGCTGATTTTTTAATATCTTATCATATGTGGTCATGAATACAAAGAGCCACATGAATCAACACTAATTACATGTGCAGGTTACATGATTATGATCCATAATGGATCTGATTATGATCCATTATGGATCTGATTATGCAGCGTTGACCCTCAACATGCGGCACAATGAAAATAATTAATGCACAAATGGGAATTAGGTTTTGTTTTTATTATTTTGCGTAGAATAAGAAGTCAGAGTTCATTTAAAAAATAAGAAAGTATCCCTGCTGTATATACTATTCTATAATATATAATATTCTATAATATATACTATTCTATAATATATAATATTCTATAATATTCAGCCTTTCTCGGTGTGTGAATGTTAAAATCCTTGATAGGAACAATATAAATGGGAGTCCATTTATTATGTAAATCACAAACAGAAAACAAAATGTTTTTCCAGATATTTCTAATATATATACTTTTCTGTGTACACTAGTATGACTGGTCTGACTGGTTTGACTGGTCTGACTGGTCCCTGACACCTTCCCTCTTGCGGCGATATGTCTCAGACCAGGAGTTCCTCATATATCTTTATTGTTTTCATATGAATTTTGGGCAAAGAAGCCGTCATTCCCCACCTCTGACTGAGCACATGGCTCCACCCCCCACCTCTGACTGAGCACATGGCTCCACCCCCCACCTCTGACTGAGCACATGGCTCCACCCCCCACCTCTGACTGAGCACATGGCTCCACCCCCCACCTCTGACTGAGCACATGGCTCCGCCCCCCACCTCTGACTGAGCACATGGCTCCGCCCCCCACCTCTGACTGAGCACATGGCTCCGCCCCCGTCGAGGGGAACCGAGGCCCTGGTGACAGGCTGAGATGAGCTATGAAGCAGCGCCTCCATGATATTCGACCGGCTCCATTGTTATCCGCTTAGGGAAATAACTTTTTGAATCCATTGCCGGGCTGCAGAGTTATTGCCTTCATATACAAGTCACCGGCAGGTCATTGATTATTGACTCTCTTCATAGGCTAACAACACAAAGCCAGTTATGTGCAGCGCTGGTGGGGTTAACGTCTCACATGCTCTCATCTCAGGCGTCTGGTGTTAATGTAGCAATGTAGCTCATGATGATGAAACCGTCTGCTGTGAGGAGATGTTCAAGTATCGTTCGCTCCATTTTACCCTGTTCTGTGTCTTTAAGGCATCCAGCCGCAACAAATCAGCACAAATTAAACTCCTGTGATGAAAAATATGTTTTGGTTCCTTTTCGAAGACAATTGCCTTTTAGTGTCACGCCGAGTCGAGTTCGATCGCTGCAATCAAACCTGATTACGATTCCCACGGAGCGAGGAGACGGAGCCTCGGTGGAAAGAGGTTCACCTTTTAGTTTAAGTTCATGGGCTGTTTACATGAGGAAGCAACAGACGTACGAAGAGAAGAAGACAATTAACACTGAAACTCAATTATTACCATTGTTCCAACTAATAACTTCTTCTTCTTCTTCTTCTTCTTCTCTCCAGGCACCAGAATCAGCAGCTTCACGCAGGCCGATCTGGTCTCACGCAGCATCCAGTACGTCCACACCAGCGAAGAAGAGAAGCATGCCGACCAGTTCTCCTTTTCCGTGTCCGACGGGAATAATGAGGTGAATTGAGGGGCTCTGAAGACCCGTTAGGGGCTTGATTTGGTCCAGGTTGGTCCAGGTTGGTCCAGCGATGAAGGACCTTGAGGGAGCGGTGTCATGGTACCTGGTGGTGCAATGGAAAGTACTGGGGACCCAGTGGGGTTCCTTGGGGAACACCTGGGCGCTCAGCAGCTTTCTTTCCCCCTCGTTCTTGTGCGCCTTGGGTGCTCTTTTGAAATGTATTTTGGCACCAAGCCTTTGTTAAAGTGAGCTATATCCGGTCCGGTGGGACCCACAACAGCAATAAGCAACAATCTGTCGCTCTTTAGGAGTTCAGGGTGAGCCGGCTCCGTCAGAAGAGGCTGACAGACGGGTTCGGGACTCGTGCTCGAGCATCTTTAACAATGACCAACCTCAGCGCTCCCATAATGAATTAAAAACAGGCAGTGTTTGTCCTCCTCATGAAAAAGGCCCTTCAGACTGCTTTGTCATTGGCTTTTTTAATTTCTTTATTGAGAGATCAAGCCTCAGAGACTGAAACACTAACAAAGGGTCGGGGAAATAATTCCGACCCACAGCACAGTAATTGCATTGCAATATAAAATGTAATTAAAGAAATAAATAAATATACATCAAATCTAATGGACCCCACGCTTTTAGAGCAGCAAGGAAGGACTCCCCCCCGCCCCCAACACACACACACACAGTTCACTTCATGCATAAATCTGCCTTGCTAATCCAGACTAATGAGGACCACAAGAACTTGAGTAAACGTGAAAAAGGTCGTGTGGCCTTCACGCCCGGCTGGGCGCCGTGTGGGGGGTTGGTGTTGGTGAAGTGGTGCTTTTACTTTTGTTCACACTGTCACACTGCGTATTAATAAGCAAGTGTTCTGCATTAAAGTCTGGTTTTATTGCATTTTAAAGTTTAAATAAAGCAGAATAGTTTGTGCTGAAGGTGATTGCATACAATGTTCTCACAGCAGGTTTGATTTAATCCACTCAGAACGATTCGGCTCATTATCGTTGCAGTAGCTTGAAAATAGCTCTACGTGTCACGGCTCGTGAAAGTAGCCACAAAACATTTCCATTAAAAACACAAACCTTGTTTTCAGCCTTGTGCATTTCATTGGGATAATGCAATGGGCTTCAAGGCTCTCAGGATAAATACACAGTGCACACTGAAGGAGTCCCTGAAGGGATTCCTATGTTAGTGATTTGGGACAAAACGGTTCTCATTCTGTGCAGAAAGCATCCAGCTGAAGTTAATATGAGGCTCCAGCTGTGTGAATACAAATCAAATACAAAGAGTTCTGGTACAGAAGTCACTCTTTGCACACAGTACATATATATATATATATATATATATATATATATATATATATATATATATATATATATATATATATATATATATATATATATATGCACATGGTTGGTGCTGTGACAAAGGCAATCCTACTTCTTTGATGCATTTCCTGTTGGAAAGACATGAGCAATGCTGCCTCTGAGACAAGGAAGAACCTTGAAGAACCTGAAAGCTCTTGCCCGTCCACATGGCTCCTCCCTGTGCTGCTTGCCTCCTGCAGGTCGCCCAGACCTTCTACGTCACCATCCGGCCGGTGGACGACTCCCTGCCTCTGCTCCAGGTTCCTGGCATGAGGGTCCAGGAAGGAGTGAGGAAGACCATCACGGAGTTCGAGCTGAAAGCCACTGATGCCGACACCGAGGTAGGACCTATTTATTGTATTATTATTTATAAATGTATGTTATTAGTATTATTTATTTATGTTATTATTATGTATTTATTGTATTATTTATTTCTGAATTAATTTATTATTTTTTAATTAAATTTTTTTTTTTTTTTTTTTTTTTATTTATGTATTATTTAAAAGCTCAGGATGTTTATTTAAAAGCAAATCTTCTCAGAGTAGTAATAGGTAGTAATAAACTACGGAGTAGTAATAGGTAGTGATAAACTACAAAGTAGTAATGGGTAGTAGTAAACTACAAAGTAGTAATGGGTGGTAGTAAACTACAAAGTAGTAATGGGTAGTAGTAAACTACAAAGTAGTAATGGGTAGTAGTAAACTACAAAGTAGTAATGGGTAGTAATAAACTACGGAGCAGTAATAGGTAGTGATAAACTATGGAGCAGTAATAGGTAGTGATAAACTATGGAGTAGTTATTGGTAGCAGTAAACTACAGAGTAGTAATTGGTAGCAGTAAACTACAGAGTAGTAATTGGTAGCAGTAAACTACGTAGTAGTAATTGGTAGCAGTAAACTACGGAGTAGTAATAGGTAGTAGTAGTAAACTACGGAGTAGTAATTGGTAGCAGTAAACTACGGAGTAGTAATAGGTAGTAGTAGTAAACTACAGAGTAGCAATAGGTAGTAGTAAACTACAGAGTAGCAATAAGTAGTAATAAACTACAGAGTAGTAATAGGTAGTAATAAACTACGGAGTAGTAATATGTAGTAGTAAACTACGGAGTAGTAAACTACAAAGTAGTAAGAGGTAGTAATAAACTACGGAGTAGTAAACTACAAAGTAGTAAGAGGTAGTAATAAACTACAGAGCAGTAATAGGTAGTAATAAACTACGGAGTAGTAATAGGTAGTAGTAAACTACGGAGTAGTAAGCTACAAAGTAGTAAGAGGTAGTAATAAACTATGGAGTAGTAAACTACGAAGTAGTAAGAGGTAGTAATAAACTACAGAGTAGTAAACTACAAACACAGAGCAGTAAATGGTCTCTCCTCTTTCTAAAACCCAAACCTTCCTCCAGGCGGAGTCCGTGGTCTTCACCGTGGTCCAGGCCCCCCGGCACGGCACCATCGAGCGCACAGGGAACGGCCAGCACTACCGGCAGACCGGCAGCTTCACCATGGACGACGTGTACCAGAACCGGGTCAGCTACAACCACGACGGGTCCAACTCGCTCAAGGACCGCTTCACCTTCAGCGTGGCCGACGGCACCAACCTGCTGTTCATGGTGGAGGAGGGCGGCAAGGAGGTGAGGGCTGTGTGTGTGTGTCACAGTGTGTGTGTCACAGTGTGTGTGTGTGTGTGTGTGTGTTTTCTTCTGCTTCTATCTTTGTGAGGACGTAGTCGTTTGAAAATAAATGAACAGGAGGGCGCCTGGTTTCTGTGCTTGGAGGGCCCTCTCAATAATAGAATGTGTGTGCGTGTGTGTGTGTGTGTTGTTAATGTCAGCTTTATGGTGATAGTTATGAGCGAGCCTCGGGGTGAATTGACTCATGCGCTTGTCAATTTAGCCGCCCGCCACCTTCCTGTCACTACAAATACTCCATATGATTAAACTGAATGACAGCAGGCAGGTATTGATACCCCCAATCACTCACACACACACACACACACACACACACACACACACACACACACACACACTCACACACACTCTTCTCAGACGTGTGCTCATTATCTTTCCTTTGCTCGGGGTCTGTGGCATTAACGCTGCCAGTGATGGATCCATAAAGTAATAACTTTCATTCATAACTCCAGCTCATAAGAACGTTTCCATACTTGTTAGTAAAAGAAGTCAAAAGAAGAAGAATACCAGCAACAATACTCACAATAATAATAACTTTATTTATAAAACAGGTTTTGTTACAAAGTGCTTTCACGGGACAATAAAGATAAAACTGTGAGGACCATCTGCAGGACGGACATCTTTACAGGCAATAAAACTTCATGAAGAAGAGTCCAGCCAGATGGATTGATTTGGATGAATCGGGAATGTCAGGAAATAAAATGGCAATCGATTCCTCCAAAACATCTTCTTCATGTCGACTGTTTTCTTTTTGTCTCCCCAGATCGTGACGGCCGCCCCGCAGAAGTTTAAGATCGACATTCTGCCGGTCGACGACGGCACGCCGCGCATCGTCACCAACCTGGGGCTGCAGTGGCTGGAGTACATGGACAACAAGGTGTGTTCAGGAGCCCAGTGATGGGGAACCGCTGTCTGGCTACTGAAGGGCAGAGAGGGGGAGGTGTAGACCAGCAGGAGGGTTACCAGCTGGGCCAATCGGGCCCAGGCACAGGGGGGGCACAGGGGTCTGAGGGGTCCTTGAGTTTGAAGTGGCTGTAAAGAAAACTAAGAAAAGACCACAAAAGAAACACTAGGCAACTGCAAAGAGATGCAAAACAACCACAAAGAGACACAAAACAACCAGAAAGAGGCAAAACTATCATAAAGATAGAGAAAACAACCACAAAGAGACATAAAACAACCATGAAGAGACACAGAATTATCACAAAGAGACATAAAATAACTACAAAGGAGCCAAGACCATCACACAGAGATGCAAAACAGCCACAGAAAGCCTCCAAACGACCACAAGGAGACACAAAACCACCGTCTGAGGGTCGTGGTCCTATGTACAGCAGGGGGGGGGGGTCTTATGGGATGGGGGTCCCCAGGCGGTCTCATAATCCGTCACTGAGCTGGAGGCGTATTGAAGGTGTCTTTGTGACTGAAGCTCACTAGCTCCCCCTGGTGGCTCAGAGCCCTCAACACAGCCTCATGTTAAGGTCTCTGCTCCTTCATGAGTCTGTTGTGTTTGCAGATGATTAAGACTCCTCACAGCAGCACAAAACAAATCCTCAGTAAAACTACTACTTCATATTACTTGTTCATATTATGTCTTTATGCTGTCAGTCATAATCTCGTCTGTTGTAGGCCTACAACATCCCAACTGAACCCTACTGTAGTTTATTTCATTCTTATGACTACGGAGAACCCAGAAAGCTTTGATACAAAACCTGCAACACTTGAATAATTATTTAATATTTACACGTGTCACAGCCTCCGTCTGAACCTTTCATTCTTCTTCAGATGTTTGTCCTGTAAAGTCTAAATAAAGACACAATCATCATCATCATTATGAGCGACTTCATGAGGATGATGAAGGCCCCGCCAGATAAAGTATGTTGTGTGATGATGTTTGATCCCACGTCCATCAGGCCACCAACCTGATCACCAAGAAGGAGCTGCTGACGATGGACCCGGACACCGACGACGGGCAGCTGGTCTACCAGGTCACCGCCGAGCCCAAGCTCGGCTTCCTGGAGAGCAAGATGAAGCCCGGCGAGGCCGTGACCTCCTTCACTCAAGGTACGAGCTCAATTACAATCTGAGAAGTCATTTTTGTAGACTTCTATACAACCAGAGGAGTCGCCCCCTGGTGGTCAGGAGAGAGAATGCAGCTTTAACACATGAAGCATAGACTTCTATACAACCAGAGGAGTCACCCCCTGGTGGTCAGGAGAGTGAATGCAGCTTTAACACATGAAGCATAGACTTCTATACAACCAGAGGAGTCACCCCCTGGTGGTCAGGAGAGTGAATGCAGCTTTAACACATGAAGCATAGACTTCTATACAACTAGAGGAGTCGCCCCCTGGTGGTCAGGAGAGATAATGCAGCTTTAACACATGAAGCATATACTTCTATACAACCAGAGGAGTCACCCCCTGGTGGTCAGGAGAGTGAATGCAGCTTTAACACATGAAGCATAGACTTCTATACAACCAGAGGAGTCGCCCCCTGGTGGTCAGTAGAGAGAATGCAGCTTTAACACATGAAGCATAGACTTCTATACAACCAGAGGAGTCGCCCCCTGGTGGTCAGGAGAGATAATGCAGCTTTAACACATGAAGCATAGACTTCTATACAACCAGAGGAGTCGCCCCCTGGTGGTCAGTAGAGAGAATGCAGCTTTAACACATGAAGCATAGACTTCTATACAACCAGAGGAGTCGCCCCCTGGTGGTCAGGAGAGATAATGCAGCTTTAACACATGAAGCATAGACTTCTATACAACCAGAGGAGTCGCTCCCTGGTGGTTACTAGAGAGAATGCAGCTTTAACACATGAAGCATAGACTTCTATACAACCAGAGGAGTCACCCCCTGGTGGTCTGTATAGAGAATGCAGCTTTAACACATGAAGCATATACTTCTATACAACCAGAGAATGCACTTGAACGTTTGTTTCAAAGGCACCTCGGCCATGTTTTTTTGCAGTGAGCTTATCTCCACCTCTCCGGGATCGATGTCAGCCTGTTGATCCTGGAGGCTGAAGAACTTGTTAACATTCCCTTCATGATAACAAACATCCAGCACGCTTTTCCCTGAGAGAGAAACGATATGAATATAATTAAAGGGAAATACTGTCAACATTTACCCTCATTTCCTCAAAATGTTTTTGAGACGCTCTTGTTCTGGATGTTAGAGCGAAGAGGTTTGGTTTTTAAAACTCAAATATTCTGAACTTCCTGAAAGTCCTTTATCTGTCTGGCTCGAGGACTCTCATCCTTCTTTTGGCTTTCGGCCCTCAATTACTAAATAATTGCTTTCCTCCGACCTCCTCTGGACGCTCGGAGGAAAGACAAAAGCCAGAGGCTGCAAATTATATGGAGCCAATATTTCCCAGCGATCTTATTATAAAGATTTGATCCCAGCGGCGACGGTCAGGTCAGAGTGGCATGCTGGGTAAAGATCAGGGCGGATTTAGGGCCACAATTAAGGATTATTATCATTTATTAATTAATCTGGCAAAGATTTGATCTCATAATCAATAAATCAGTTATCCTGTAAAAAGCACATGTTGACCAGACCTTCTTTCATTTGATGAAAGTGCAGACCACCATGTGTTTATGAACTATGTCGTAGAGTGAAGACAATAATCTGAGTTTAGTATTTTCAGAATTTTCTGAATATTCAAAATTTTCTGAATTTTCATTATTTTCAATATTTTCAGTATTATCAGTATTTTCAGTATTTTCAGTATTTTTTACAGAATTCTTTACAGAATTTTTTCCTCCCCAGCTGATATCAACCTGGGTCTGATCCGCTACGTGCTGGATCAGCAGAACGTCCAGGACACCGTGGACAACTTCAAGTTCCTGGTCAAAGACAGCAAACCCAACGTGGTCAGCGACAACGTCTTCCACATCCAGTGGTCGCTCATCAGCTTCGAGCACAAAAGGTCAGAACGTCACCGAACATCTCTTCCTACTTTCTTTGCACGTTTCCCCAAATAAATAACCGCGCGGCCTTCCCGCAGCTACAACGTGAGCGAGAAGGCCGGCACGGTGGCGGTCACGGTGAAGCGGACGGGCAACCTCAACCAGTACGCCATCGTGCTCTGCCGCACCGAGCAGGGCGGCGCCACCTCCACCAGCAGCGTGGGGTTCCGTCCGGGCCAGCAGGACTACGTGGAGTACGCCGGACAGGTAGCCGGGAACGCCGACCACGGCTTTATGTTCAGGAAATGAAATGTGTGAACTTCAGGTTTTGACTTGATGTTTTAAGCTTTTTATAATATGTTACGTTAAGTTAAGTATCAATGAGTTGGGAATTTAAGTTTTTACCACTTTAATTAAAGATTTTCAAGTTGTTCCGTTTGGAGGTTTTTGTGTCCAATCATTGAACTTTTTAAAAAGAAAACACTGTTTTTAAAGTCAATTTAATCAATTCTTCAATCTCTTGTTCTTTCAAATGTTCCTCTCGACTTTAAAAAATAATTTTTCAACTTGACCTCCAATGATCTTGTGAAGAATATATTTCCTTCATGCGTCGGCCATCACAATATTTAATGCGGCCGACAGAAAAAGCCTCGTTGACCCAGCAGCCCCTCATCGTGCCGTTGGCCCCCAGGTGCAGTTCGACGAGCGCGAGGACACCAAGGTGTGCACGGTGGTCATCAACGACGACCAGGTGTTCGAGGGGGCGGAGAGCTTCCAGGTGGAGCTGAGCATGCCGGCCTACGCGCTGCTGGGCGGGAACACGCGAGCCCTCGTGCACATCAACGACACCGAGGACGAGCCCACGCTGCAGTTCGACAAGAAGACGTACCACGTCAACGAGAGCGCCGGCTTCGTGCACGCGCCCATCGAGAGGAAAGGTAACGTGCACGCTCATGGAAAACCTGGAAAAGTCATGGAATTTTAAAATGGTTATTTCCAGGCCTGGAAAAGTCCTTAAAAAATACAATCCCCAAAGTTTAGTAAAAGTCATGTAAATGTGTTATATTCATGTGTTCATGTGGTTCATTTACGCTGAGTTTGAAATAATGAATATGCTTTCAAAAGAAAGACTCAAAATATAAGCAGGCATACGCTGAGTATATCTATAAATGTTTATTCTTTTAATCAAACTATTGTCTCTCATTCATTTGTGTCCTTTAAGGAATACTGTATGCTTTGGAATCCTCATTGTTAGTTTAAATACTACATTTTATCACTTTTTCATGGACACACACAGATTTCACTAAATGTTTGGTCATGGAAATTTGGTTTAAAGTCCTGGAAAAGTCCTGGGAAAATCATGGAAAAATCATGGGAAAATCATAGGAAAATCATGGAAATTTGGTTTAAAGTCCTGGAAAAGTTATGGAAAAGTCCTGGAAAAACCATGGAAAAATCATGGAAAAGTCCTGGAAGTTTGGTTTAAAGTCCTGGAAAAGTCCTGGAAATATCATGGAAAAGTTCTGGAAATTTGGTTTAAAGTCCTGGAACAGTCCTGGAAAAGTCCTGGAACAGTCCTGGAACAGTCCTGGAACAGTCCTGGAAAAGTCCTGGAACAGTCCTGGAACAGTCCTGGAAAAGTCCTGGAACAGTCCTGGAACAGTCCTGGAACAGTCCTGGACCTCCACTGGTCCCAATGTGTTTGATCCCTGTAAGTATTTTATTTAAGGATCTCTTCCTACGCCCCCAGGCGACACCTCCAGCACCGTGTCGGCGCTCTGCTCCACCGCGGCCCGGTCAGCTCAGGGCAGCAGCCTCCAGGCTCTGGAGTCCGGCTCCGACTTCAAGAGCCGCGGAGCGTCGGGCGCCAACCGCGTGGTGTTCGGCCCGGGCGTCAGCATGACCACCTGCGACGTGCAGCTCATCGACGACAGCGAGTACGAGCTGTCCGAGGAGTTCGAGCTGGTGCTGTCGGACCCCTCGGACAACGCCCGCCTGGGGGGCGTGGCCTCGGCCAAGGTCGTCATCGACGGGCCCAACGACGCGTCGACCGTCACGCTGGGGAACGCCACCTTCACCTTCAGCGAGGACGCCGGTACGAGACGCTCACACGGTTTCTCTTTCCTTCCTGTGTGTGTAGCTGTGTGTAACATGTGAAGATGTAATGATCTCCATGAGGTTTCATAACGGCTCCATCCAAGATCCAAGGCCCTAAAACTCACGACACATGAAACATAATCTCATAATTTATTTATTTTTTTACACCTCAGTCTTTTCATTTATTCTTAACAGAGGACATGTTGTGAAGCAGGAAACAGATTTGATATTGAAATATATTACATTTTTTTATCATTTGAAATATATATAATAATAATATATACTAAATAATTTTAATTATATATATATATATATATATATATATAATTTAGTCTTATAAATGTTTTAACTGAGGATATGTTTACAAGCAGGAAACAGATTTGATAGTTGCCTAGATTTAAATTAATTATATTATTATTATTATAAATATAAATATTATTTTTATTATATTATTATAATTATAAATATTTATATATATATTCCTCCGCCCAACAGGCACAATAGAGATACCGGTGCTGCGTCGGGGCAGCGACCTGTCCTCCGTGACCTCCGTGTGGTGCGCCACCCGACCTTCAGACCCGCCCTCCGCCAGCCCCGGGGTCGACTACATCCCGAGCTCCAAGAAGGTGGAGTTCAAACCCGGAAGAACCGAAGAGGTGAGGCGGAGACTCTAGAAGCCTCCTCGTTAACCCTGGATACATAACTTAATATAATAATACATCTTCACCTGTGGCCCCCCAGGGGGAAGCCTCTTCACTTATTGGAGCCAAAAATAAAAATCATAATAATTACGGTGCTCAACTCACAGATTTACAAGAAGGTATTGCCTTGTTGAATCCAAGTGTTATTTGATGAGGTCATCAAAAAATACCCCAAAAAATAATTAGCCCATTGTTTTTCATCTAATTTGAGAACACGTCAGGTTTCCTTCTTGTTGATTTACAACTTTAAATGTCTCTGATATTTAATATCCCTCCCTCCGGCTCAGTATAGTTCACTGACCCCTTCTCCCCACAGACCTGCAGCCTGACCATCATGGACGACGTCCAGAACCCGTCCATCGAGGGATCCGAGTCCTTCGTGGTGTTCCTCAGCTCTCCGCAGGGCGCCGTCCTGCAGGAGCCCTACGAGGCCGACGTGGTCATCAGCGACACCTTCCAGGACAGTACGTGGGCCTCGAAGCGTTCACCGCCCCTCGGGTCTCGCTGTGTGGTTCTAAGGCCGTCTTCCCCCTTCTCTCAGTTCCCAGCATGCAGTTCGAGAAGAGCGCCTACACCGTGAAGGAGACGGACGGCGTCCTGCACATCGCTGTCGTCCGGACGGGCGACCTGTCCTTCCGCTCGTCGGCGCGCTGCTTCACGCGCACCATGTCGGCCATGGTGATGGACGACTTCCAGGAGAGGAGGAACGACGACGAGTCGCGGGTCACGTTCCTGAACGGAGAGAAGGTGGCGCTCAGTCCGACGGGCGGAGGAAACCTGGTTGTTGTTGTTGTTGTTTTTAAAACAACCTTTGCTTTGTTTGTTTTCCAGGTGAAGAACTGCACCGTCCACGTCCACGATGACTCGGTGTTCGAGCCCGAGGAGGAGTTCCAGGTGCATCTTGGGACGCCGCTGGGCGACCACTGGAGCGGCGCCATGGTGGGCGCCAGCGACATCGTCACCATCACCATCACCAACGATGAAGATGGTGAGCAGGCGCCTCACCGACAGCAGATTCATGAATCATCATCTTCATTATTAAGAAGTTAGAATATATGGCATATTGTTTATGGAGATCTTGTAAAATGTACATTATATTGTTATTATAATATAATGTATCAGGCATATTTTTAAATGACAGATATTATGTTGTGGATAAAGAAAGCTCCTCTCAGACAACATTCATTTATAAAATCTATAAAGTCACCTGTAATATGTTTGTTTATTTGTATTGTAAAACAGAAATAATGTAATTTTAAGAGTTTCCTGTACATCTTGTATACTGTCGGTACAACAAGATGCAACTAAATCAGTCTAATCCATAACCCTTATTGAAATTAAAGCACCTCTATAAAACAAATAGGTAAAGGAGTTATTACAGATTGCTTTTATTGAGGTGGTGTCTAATAAACTCTCTCATACTATTTAGTATGCTGTAAAAATAATATGTCAAATGTGGTATACCAAAGATTGCAGGATGTTCTACTTCATCCGGTCGCAAGCCAGCATGCTTCTCTTATTATTACCCACAATGCTTTGCACAGCAGAGGGTCAAAGTTCAAGCTTCCATGTTATGAGGAAATCACAGTTGAATACATCCTGCAAGCTGTAGTTTGTATTACATGTAAAAATAGGTAAAAGTAGGCGTACAACCACCAGAGGGCAGCACTGAGCCCTGCTCTTCCTCCTCTTCCTCCTCTTCCTCCAGCTCCCACCATAGAGTTCGAGCAGCCATCCTACCAGGTGAGAGAGCCTCCCGGTCCCGATGGCATCGAGGTGCTCAACATCAAGGTGATCCGTGGGGGGGATCTGGACCGCACCTCCAAGATCCGCTGCAGCACCCGCGACGGATCGGCCCAGTCCGGAGTCGACTACAATCCCAAGAGCCGGGTGCTCAAATTCCCCCCTGGTCAGTGCGGAAAGTTTTGCTTTCTAAATATTATTTTTTTACTTTGTATTTTTGTGTAATACTGAGGTCCAAACCTCTCTGCAGGGATGGACCACATCCTGTTCAAGGTGGAGATTCTGTCCAATGAGGACAGGGAGTGGCACGAGTCCTTCTCATTGGTCCTCGGCCCCGACGACCCCGTGGAGGCGGTGCTCGGGGAGATCACGGTGGCCACGGTGACCATTCTGGACCAGGAGGCCTCGGGCAGCCTCATCCTGCCCGCCACGCCGATTGTAAGAAAACCTTTTATCCAAAATGACTACAAATAGACACAAACGACTACAAAAAGATACAAAGGACTACAAAGAGAGACAAACGACTACAAAGAGACATAAAACGACTACAAAGAGACACAAAACGACTACATAGAGACACTAAACGACTACAAAAAGATACAAACGACTACAAAGAGAGACAAACGACTACAAATAGACACAAACGACAACAAATACACAAAACGACTACATAGAGACACTAAACGACTACAAAAAGATACAAAACGACTACAAAGAGATACAAAATGACAACAAAGACACAAAACGACCGTAGAGACACAAAGGTCTGGAGCCCATTGTCTAAATGCCTCGTAAATGCCTGCGCAGGAACCCCATCTGCAGTTAGACTAACAGAGCCCTCCTCCTCAGGTGGTCTCCCTCGCCGACTACGACCACGTCCAGGAGGTGACCAGGGACGGCAGCAAGAAGACGCCCTCGCCGGGCTACCCTCTGGTGTGCGTCACCCCCTGCGACCCGCACTACCCCAAGTACGCCGTGATGAAGGAGCGCTGCGAGGAGGCCGGCATCAACCAGACCCAGGTCCACTTCTCCTGGGAGGTGGCGGCGCCCACCGACACCAGCGGCGCCCGGTCCCCCTTCGAGACGGTCACGGACACCACGCCGTACACCGGCGTCAACCACATGGTGAGTCACCAGGGGAACAACTCAGCCTCTCTGCTCCGCCTCCTCACGCCTCCTCACGCCTCCTCGCGCCGCCTCCCCTCTGCCTCAGGTCCTGGACAGTATTTATTTCAGCCGCCGCTTCCACGTGCGCTGCGTCGCTCAGGCCAGAGACAAGTCGGGTCACCTCGGGACGCCGCTGAGGAGCAACATCGCCACCGTCGGCACCGACGGGTCCATCTGCCACACGCCCGTCACCACCGGCACCGCCCGGGGCTTCCAGGCCCAGTCCTTCATCGCCACGCTGAAGTACCTGGACGTCAAGCACAAGGAGCACCCCAACCGGTGAGGGGACCCTCTGACCCTTTGAACGCCTCGAACCAGATGTTTTGTTTGTTAATACGTGTGTGTGTGTGTGTGTGTGTGTGTGTGTGTGTGTGTGTGTGTGTGTGTGTGTGTGTGTGTGTGTGTGTGTGTGTGTGTGTGTGTGTGTGTGTGTGTGTGTGTGTGCTTAGCATCCACATCTCGGTGCAGATCCCCCACCAGGACGGCATGCTCCCCCTGGTGTCCACCATGCCGCTGCACAACCTGCACTTCCTGCTGTCAGAGTCCATCTACAGGCAGCAGCACGTGTGCTCCAACCTGGTCACCCTCAAGGACCTGCAGGGCCTCTCCGGTCAGTCATGCAAAAAACACAACGAAAAATATTATATATATTTTATCTATTTTTCTTATTCTATTCTATCTTTTTGTATATATATCGTGCATTGTTGTATATATTATTGCGTAAACTTTATATACGAAGGATTATTATTATTATCTGTCTGTCTGTCTGTCTTATAGTTGATGATATTAAGTAAATATCATTAACGGGACATTTTACATTATTTGATGTTCAGAACGAGCGTCGTTCCTCTTCGTTAACTTTTGTTGACGCCACCGACAACTTGCCACTGTGTGCAAATAAATGAACAAATAATGAACAAATCAGATGTAAAAAATGTGTTTTAACGTTATTATTATTATTTTTCTCCATTTATTGACACCTCACAGTGTTTTGTTGCACTTCAGCCCCAAACCAAAGAAAATAGCTCAAACCCTGTTTTCAAAGATTCTACTCAGCTTTGTTTTATGAAGAATAATCTGGTTATTCGACCAGATAGAATATACCAATTCATCAGATCTTTGTTTGTTATTATTCTGTGTTTTGTGATCTGTTTCGACAGAGACCGGGTTCCTGGACGACGTGTCCTACGACAGCATCTCTCTGGGTCCGGGGTACGACCGGCCCTACCAGTTCAACCCCAACGTCCGGGAGGACAAGAGCATCCAGCTCTACAAGCACCTCAACCTCAAGAGCTGCATCTGGACCTTCGACGCCTACTACGACATGACGGAGCTCATCGACGTCTGCGGCGGCTCCGTCACCGCCGATTTCCAGGTACGTCTGACCCAGCCAGGCCCGGTTCTGTCTGTGACCGCACCGGACATGGGTCAAAAAGATCAGTTAGGACTGTTGAAGTCGATAGCAGACGGCAACCTGATTTTACCAGGCGGCTACATCCGTGTCTGAGAAGGGAAGTGAACCCAAAATGATGGAGACGGCCGAAAACCAAGACGACGATGGTCAAGAACCAAGACCTCAACGGCTAAAAATCAAGATGGCAACAGCCAAAAACAAAGCTCTTTTATTTCAAGCTACAATGATATTTGTCTTAAGATGCAAATCTAAAACTGTCTCTAACCCCTCTACGAGCCTTCTAGGGGTCCAACACTAAATCCTGCTGTTGCCCCTCCAGGTCCGGGACTCGGCCCAGTCCTTCCTGACGGTGCAGGTTCCTCTCTACGTGTCCTACATCTATGTGACGGCTCCGCGAGGCTGGGCCTCTCTGGAGCATCACACCGAGATGGAGTTCTCCTTCTTCTACGACACCGTGCTGTGGAGAACGGGTCAGAACCCGTTTATCTCTTCATGAGCAGACCGCCATGCAAAAAGCCTTTCATGAAGGGTTAAAGTTATACATCTGACCTCTGACCTCTCGGCCCGCAGGCATCCAGACGGACAGCGTCCTCTCTGCCAGGCTGCAGATCATCAGGATCTACATCCGAGAGGACGGACGGCTGGTGATTGAGTTCAAAACCCACGCCAAGTTCAGAGGTCAGTCCACCTCCTCGTTTCAGGTGTTCGAGTCCCAGAAAAGTTTGTTTTTCTTTGTAGTTGTTTTTTCTCTTTGTAGTTGTTTTGTTTCTCTTTGTAGTTGTTTTGAGTGGCATCTTGGAGGTGAAGGAAAGAAGTGGAGATGATAATTAAATATGTAGGCATGTATTTAGCAAGAAGTCCCTATATCTCACTGTTTTATGTCATGAGATAGTTTACCGAGTATTTGTTTGCAGTGCACTTTAGTTGTTGTAGGCTAATCTTTTGTCTCCAAAGTCTTTTGGTGGAAAGTTTAAAACGTCTCCTTGTGTCCTGCAGGTCAGTTTGTCCTTGAACACCACACCCTGCCGGGCCACAAGTCCCACCTGATGGCCCCCGACCACCTGGGCGGCGTGGAGTTCGACATTCAGCTGCTGTGGAGCGCTCAGACCTTCGACTCCCCGTACCAGCTGTGGAGGGCCACCAGCTCCTACAGCAGGTCAGAGGTCAACACAGCCCGGCTGCAGAGATGCTATATATATATAGATCTATATATATCTATATATTTGCCGTTGATTTCCAATGCATATCTTGAACATGATTCACGAAGTGCTTTGCAACAATAAATTATTATAAAAAATAAAAACCAGATAAAACCATAAAGACAGTTAGTGTTTTTACATAAGTCCTACATAATCTCTCCGTGGTGCATCTCTTACAGGAAGGACTATTCTGGAGAGTACACCGTCTTCCTGGTGCCCTGCACCGTGCAGCCCACGCAGCCCTGGATCGACCCCGGGGACAAACCGCTGTCCTGCACGGCTCACGCTCCAGAGAAGTGCGTCCGCCTGCTGTAGTTTACGAAAAGAGCCCCCGTGGTGCATTGTGGGGGAAAACAGGGCGAACTGAAAAAGGAACAGCACTTTAAACTTGTTTGTCGCCCGACTAGGTTTCTGGTGCCCATCGCCTTCCAGCAGACCAACCGGCCCGTCCCCGTGGTTTACTCCCTCAACACGGAGTTCCAGCTGTGCAACAACGAGAAGGTGTTCACGATGGACCCCGCCACCGCCGACGTCTCCATGGCCGAGATGGACTACAAGGGAGCGTTCTCCATGGGTACGTGGAGAGGATCCCCTGAAAGCCTTTGAGTTTTTCATGCATATTTAATCCTCTTACGTTTACATTTCTGAGGCCTTTTGATGTGCATAACACATGAATGTGCAACGCGTCCCTCTGCCGCCCCCTGCAGGCCAGACGCTGTACGGCAGGGTGCTGTGGAACCCCGAGCAGAACCTGAACGCAGCCTACAAGCTGCAGCTGGAGAAGGTGTACCTCTGCACCGGCCGGGACGGATACGTTCCCTTCTTCGACCCGACGGGGACGCTGTACAACGAGGGGCCGCAGTACGGCTGCATCCAGCCCAACAAGCACCTCAAGCACCGCTTCCTGCTGCTGGTGCGACGCCGACGAGGCCTTTTGTGTTAACAAATCATGCATCTGTGCAACAATTTGCACACATCAAGAGAGCTTTAGTACCTTGCACCTGTTAATATTATTGTCATAATAAGATGTTTATTGTTGGGAACCGTTAACGGGATTTACCCGTTTTTAGAGTTTAAGTTAAAAGAGCACTTTCTAGATTTTCTCTTGATTTATTTGCTACAATATCCTCAGTGTTCCTGAACACACCCCAACACACACACACACACACACACACACACACACACAAACACACTATTCACAAAGCTTCTTCTTCATGTGTTTTTCCTGCCTCACCAGTCTGACCAGTCCCACCTCACTGGGATGGCTCCACGCCGTCAGCTGCAGACAATTCTTTGAATTCTCTTGAATGTCACAACGTTTGCTAAAGAAACCCATAAAACTTTGATTTATGTTCTTCTCTCTGCAGGATCGTAAACAGCCGGACGTTTGTGACAACTTCTTCCACGACGTTCCCTTCGAGGCTCACTTCGCCTCCGACGTCCCGGAGGTGCAGAGCGTGGCGGCCATGCCGGGCGTCGACGGCTTCACCATGAAGGTCGACGCCCTCTACAAGGTGTGTGTGTGCATGTGTGTGCATGTGTGTGTGTGTGGGGGGGGGGGGGGCGGGACCTCCTGCTCCTAGAAGTGAGCCTGTCAGTCTATCTTTAAAATCCCTGTTATATAATACTTTTGAATATTACATTATGTATTGTGTTCATCACATTGGAGGAGATTCTCAGTTTGGATTTATTTTTCCTTTTGTATTCTCTTTGTTGTCCATATTTCAGTTTTTGTCAGTTCATCAGTTGACTTATTTATTATTTATTTATTAAAGTTTGATTTCTTAGTTATTGTTCTGCAGATGTCTCCGCCTCTCTTTTACCGTGACGCCCCCTCAGCTGCTAACCCCCCCTCTCTCTCTGTTGATTGACAGGTGGAGGCAGGGCACCAGTGGTACCTGCAGGTGATCTACGTCATCAGCCCGGAGTCCCGCTCCAGCCCCCGGATCCAGCGCTCGGTGACCCACCAGCTGAGCCGCCGGCCCCGGCGCGACCTGGTGGACCGCGGCGGGCGCCTGACGCTGGACGAGTCGCTGATCTACGACAACGAGGGCGACCAGGTGAAGAACGGCACCAACATGAAGTCGCTCCGCCTGGAGGCGGGGCCCGCCGCCTCCTTCAATGCCCACGTGGGCGGCTCGGTGGGTGGAGGCGTGGCCGCCGTCACCCTGCTGGCGCTGGTGCTGCTGGCCGCCTGCCTGCTGGTGCGCCGCTGCCGGCGCTCGGCCAAGAGGAAGAGCGGGAAGCCGCATGAGGAGTACCCGCTCAACACCAAGGTGGAGGTGTGCCTGGACAAGTGCGTGGAGAAGAACTTCAGCAGCAAGCACTGCACCGTGAGGAACGTCAACGTGCTGCACCGCAACCAGGACGCCGATGGCAAGGCCAAGGTCAAGCAGGTCAACCTGGAGGTCAAACTCCACAACAACCTCCACGACGGCACTGAGGTCTGAAACACTGACGAGTAACAATTTAAAAAAAGGTATTTTCTAAAAGAAAGTTTGTACTTAAAGGAACGAGATGTTTTGTTCGTGTATTTTTATACCACTTCGGAGAAAAAAAGGGAAGAGCGTGGCGGGCGGACAGCGGGCAGCGGGCAGCGCTTCGGGCTACCTCAGGAATCAAACACTCGGCTGCATCGTCCCTGTTCTGCACATTTACATCCTTTGGTTTTCACTTCCTTTCCCCCGAGCCGGTGAGTGGCTCAGGCTGCTTGTCGTTTGGACGAAGCACTTCTCTGCTGCTTCGTATCACTGCTGCGCAGCCGCAGTCGCAGCCGCAGCCGCAGTCGCAGTCGCAGTCGCAGCCGCAGCCACAGTCGCAGCCGCAGCCGCAGTCGCAGCCGCAGCCGCCGTGGAAGTCTCTTGTCGTGCTGCAGCCGCTTCTGCAGGCGTGGAAAGCGACTTCTACGCCGGCTGCAGCTGCTTCTGACTGCTGGGAAAGAATTAAGCACAGCTGAGAGTGTAAATAACAACAACAACAAAATGAATGATCCCTTCACAAGTGCAATTATGCCATAGCTTTTGTTGGCCCCTCCCCTCATGAGCAACAACGTTTGCATTAAAAGAACAAACGTGCATTTCAAGCCTTACTTCACGTTGAGCCTACAGAATTATCTTTATTATTATTTTTGTCCTAGCTGCCAATATTAAGTGCCATGCAGTATTTTATTTCCTCATTAACGAATCATCCAAAGAGTTTTTATTCTTTATGTCCCATAAGAGAGAAAGTGGACGTTTCCTTGTGATGTCATGAATCAGACCCCGCCCACGAGACTGAATGCTTTCGCCTTACTGCTGTTCTGATGAGAATCATCACTTTTTGAAATTATGTATTTTATAATGTGTGTGTACCTGCCTTCGTTCCCCAGCCTTTATTTTGAAATGTTTTATTTTTCTCTCGTTTGTGACATCACCCTCTTATGTACCATGTGACGCTATGTACCCGCCATGTTAAACGTTCATGTTGGAGAGCGCTGCAAAAGAAAAGAAGAAGAAGAGAAGAAGCTTTTTCTTTCTCTCCGTCGCCTCCTGTCTTCTTTCAACTGTGTGCCTATCAAAACAACAACTTATTGGGAATAACAATATATATTTTTGGTGCTATCATTGTGTGGAAAAATAACTACGATGCTATCAACATGATGCCTGTATTTGGTGCCTTTTTTAGTAATAAAGAAATTATTTAAAAATAACATAATTTAGTGTTTATTCATGCTTTTTTATTCTTTTCATTTGGGGGGGGGAAGCACAAATGACACCTGTGACGATGAAAATAGAAAAATTATGTTTTTACTGCAGGATTTTGTACAAATGTTTCAACATTTTGCGTAATTTTAGAAACATTACTAAAACTGGCCAAATAAGATGAATGTAATTTGTCAAAAAAAGTATGAAAAAGTCATAGGATGTCAAAAAATGTAATTTGTCAAAAGATGTATAAAAAAGTCATAGGATGTCAAAAAATGTCATTTGTCAAAAAAAGTATGAAAAAGTCATAGGATGTCAAAAAATGTAATGTGTCAAAAAAGTCATAGGATGTCAAAAAATGTAATTTGTCAAAAAAAGTATAAAAAAGTCTTAGGATGTCAAAAAATGTAATGTGTCAAAAAAGTATAAAAAAGTCATAGGATGTCAAAAAATTTAATTTGTCAAAAAAAGTATAAAAAAGTCATAGGATGTCAAAAAATATAATTTGTCAAAAAAAGTATGAAAAAGTCATAGGATGTCAAAAAAGTTAAAAATAATAATTTGTCAAAAAAAGTATGAAAGACTTATAGGATGTCAAATAAGACAAAGAAAAATTGTCCAAAAAAAGTATGAAAACGTCATATAATGTCAAAAAAGTTAAAAAATAAAATAATTGTCAAAAGAAGTATGAAAAAGTCATAGGATGTCAAAATATTTAATTTGTCAAAAAAAGTATGAAAAAGTCATAGGATGTCAAAAAAGTTAAAAAAAATAATTTGTCAAAAAAGTATGAAAAAGTCATAGGATGTCAAAAAATGTAATTTGTCAAAAAAAGTATAAAAAGTCATAGGATGTCAAATAATGTCATTTGTCAAAAAAGTATGAAAAAGTCATAGGATGTCAAAAAATGTCATTTGTCAAAAAAAGTATGAAAAAGTCATAGGAGGTCAAAAAATGTCATTTGTCAAAGAAAGTATAAAAAAGTCTTAGGATGTCAAAAAATTTAATGTGTCAAAAAAGTATAAAAAAGTCATAGGATGTCAAAAAATTTAATTTGTCAAAAAAAGTATAAAAAAGTCTTAGGATGTCAAAAAATGTAATGTGTCAAAAAAGAATAAAAAAGTCATAGGATGTCAAAAAATTTAATTTGTCAAAAAAAGTATAAAAAAGTCATAGGATGTCAAAAAATATAATTTGTCAAAAAAAGTATAAAAAAGTCATAGGATGTCAAAAAATGTAATTTGTCAAAAAAAGTATGAAAAAGTCATAGGATGTCAAAAAATGTAATTTGTCAAAAAAAGTATGAAAAAGTCATAGGATGTCAAAAAAGTTAAAAATAATAATTTGTCAAAAAAAGTATGAAAGACTTATAGGATGTCAAATAAGACAAAGAAATTGTCAAAAAAAAGTATGAAAACGTCATATAATGTCAAAAAAGTTAATAAATAAAATAATTGTCAAAAGAAGTATGAAAAAGTCATAGGATGTCAAAATATTTAATTTGTCAAAAGAAAGTATGAAAAAGTCATAGGATGTCAAAAAAGTCAAAAAGAAAATTTGTCAAAAAAGTATGAAAAAGTCATAGGATGTCAAAAAATGTAATTTGTCAAAAAAAGTATAAAAAGTCATAGGATGTCAAAAAATGTCATTTGTCAAAAAAAGTATGAAAAAGTCATAGGATGTCAAAAAATGTCATTTGTCAAAGAAAGTATAAAAAAGTCTTAGGATGTCAAAAAATGTAATGTGTCAAAAAAGTATAAAAAAGTCATAGGATGTCAAAAAATGTAATTTGTCAAAAAAAGTATAAAAAAGTCTTAGGATGTCCATCCATCCATCCATCCATTTTCCACCGCTTATCCGGGGTCGGGTCGCGGAGGCAGCAGGTCAAGCAGGCTGACCCAGACTTCTCTCTCACCCGCAACATCTACCAGCTCATTCTGGGGGATCCCGAGGCGTTCCCAGGCCAGCTGGGAGATATAATCCCTCCAGCGTGTCCTGGGTCTTCCCCGGGGCCTCCTACCAGATGGACGTGCCTGGAAAACCTCTAAAGGGAGGCGTCCTGGAGGCATCCTAATTAGATGCCCGAACCACCTCAGCTGACTCCTTTCGACACGAAGGAGTAGCGGCTCGACTTCAAGCTCCCTCCTGATGTCCGAGCTCCTTACCCTATCTCTAAGGCTGAGCCCGGCCACTCTACGGAGGAAACTCATTTCGGCCGCTTGTATCCGCGACCTCGTTCTTTCGGACACGATCCAAAGCTCGTGACCATAGGTGAGGGTTGGGACGTAGACCGACCAGTAAATTGAGAGCTTTGCCTTTCGGCTCAGCTCCTTCTTCACCAAGACGGCCCGGTGCAACGCCTGTTTTACTGCTGCAGCCGCACCGATACGCCTGTCGATCTCCCGCTCCATTTTACCCTCACTCGTGAACAAGACCCCGAGATACTTGAACTCCTTCGCTTGTGGTAGGCACTCTGTCCCCACCCGGAGGGAGCAATCCACCGGTTTCCGGCAGAGCACCATGGCCTCAGATTTCGTGGTGCTGACTCTCATCCCCGCCGCTTCACACTCGGCTGCAAAACGCCCCAGTGAATGCTGGAGGTCATGGTCCGAGGAGGCAAACAGGACCACATCATCTGCAAACAGCAGAGAGGCTATCCTGAGATCCCCGAACCTGACATTCTCCGCCCCACGGCTGCGCCTAGATATCCTGTCCATGAAAGTCACGAACAGGACCGGTGATAAAGGGCAGCCCTGGCGGAGGCCAACACCCACCGGGAACGTATCTGACTTACTGCCGAGGATACGAACACAGCTCCTACTGCAGGAGTACAGAGACCGGATGGCCCGTTGCAACGGGTCCGGCACACCATACTCCCGCAGCACCCCCCACAAAAAGCCCCGAGGGACCCGGTCGAAAGCCTTCTCCAAGTCCACAAAGCACATGTAGACTGGTTGGGCAAACTCCCAGGACCCCTCCAGTATCCTTGCAAGGGTAAAGAGCTGGTCCACTGTTCCACGACGAGGACGAAACCCGCACTGTTCTTCTTGAATCCGAGGTTCGACAAACGGTCGGAGCCTCCGTTCCAGCACCCTGGCATAAGCTTTTCCCGGGAGGCTAAGTAGTGTGATACCCCGATAATTCGAGCACACTCTCCGGTCCCCCTTCTTGAAGATGGGAACCACCACCCCGGTCTGCCAGTCCATGGGCACTGTGCCCGACCCCCATGCGACATTGAAGAGGCGTGTCAGCCAAGACAGCCCAACAAAGTCCAGCGCCTTCAGCATCTCAGGGCGGATTTCATCCACCCCCGGCGCCTTGCCACCAAGGAGCTTTTTGACTACCTTAGTGGCCTCTGCCAGGGATATGGGTTCATCCAACCCCAAGTCTTCAGGCGCTGCCCCCTGTTCAGGGGACATGTTGACCGGGTTTAGGAGTTCCTCAAAGTGCTCCTTCCACCGCCCGACGATATCCTCTGTCTGGGTCAGCAGCAACCCTCCCCCGCTGATAACAGCCTGGGGAAGGCCCTGCTTTCCCTTCCTGAGTCGTCGGATGGTTTGCCAGAACCTCCTTGAGGCCAACCGAAAGTCCTTCTCCATGGCCTCCCCGAACTCCTCCCATGCCCGAGTTTTAGCATCCGTGACCACCGCAGCTGCAGTCCTTCTGGCCTGTCTGTACCTGTCAGCTGCTTCAGGAGACCCCTGGGCCAACCAAGCCCGAAAGGCCTCCTTCTTCAGCTTGACGGCTTCCCTCACCCCCGGTGTCCACCACCGGGTTCTCGGGTTGCCGCCACGACAGGCACCGATGACCTTCCGACCACAGCTCCTAGCGGCCACGTCCACAATAGAGGCTTTGAACATGATCCACTCGGATTCCATGTCCCCAACCTCCCTCGGGATGTGTGAGAAGTCCTTCCGGAGGTGGGAGTTGAAGACCTCCCGGACAGGATCCTCCGCCAGACGTTCCCAGTTCACCCTCACTACACGTTTGGGCTTGCCAGGTCTTTCTGGCCGACTCCCCCGCCATCTGATCCAACTCACCACCAGGTGGTGATCAGTTGACAGCTCTGCTCCTCTCTTCACCCGAGTGTCCAAAACATACGGCCGCAGATCAGATGATACGATTACGAAGTCGATCATTGATCTCCGGCCTAAGGTGCTCTGGTACCAGGTACACTTATGAGCCACCTTATGTTCAAACATGGTGTTTGTTATGGACAAACTGTGGCTAGCACAGAAGTCCAACAACGAAACACCACTCGGGTTCAGATCAGGCAAGCCGTTCCTCCCAATCACTCCCCGCCAGGTTTCTCTGTCGTCGCCCACGTGAGCGTTGAAGTCTCCCAGGAGAACTATGGAGTCGGCAGGCGGCGCCCTTTCCAGGACCCCTCCCACCAACTCCAAGAATGCCGGATACTCCGAAATGCTGTTTGGTGCATAAGCACAAACAACAGTCAGAGCCTTACTCCCCGCAACCCGTAGGCGCAGGGAGGCGACCCTCTCGTTCTCCGGGGAAAACTCCAACACGGCGGCGCTCAGCCGGGGACTCGTGAGTATCCCCACTCCCGCCCGGCGCCTCACACCCTGGGCGACTCCAGAAAAGAACAAAGTCCAACCCTTCTCCAGGAGTTTGGTTCCAGAGCCAGCGCTGTGCGTGGAGGTGAGCCCAACTATATCTAGCTGGTACCGCTCCACCTCCCTCACCAGCTCTGGCTCCTTCCCCGCTAGCGAGGTGACGTTCCACGTCCCTAGAGCTAGTCTATGTCGCCGGCGATCGGCTCGCCCAGGCCCCCTGCCCGGCCCGCCGCCCGGTCTACATAGCACCCGACCCCGATGTCTGTCCCTGCGGGTGGTGGGTCCACAGGGTGGCTGCACCATGATGTTTCTTCGGGCTGAGCCCGACCGGGCCCCATGGGCGAAAGCCCGGCCACCAGACGCTCGCCGACGAGCTCGCCTCCCGGGTCTGGCTCCGGGAGGGTGCCCCGGTTTCCCTGGTCCGGGCGAGGTAGCTACAGTCTTTGGGCTGCTTATCATCGAGGTTTTTTGAACCGCTCTTAGTCTGGGCTCTCCCCCGAGACCTGTTTGCCTTGGGAGACCCTACCAGGGGCAGATGCCCCGGACAACATAGCTCCCAGGATCATTGAGCCACTCAAACTCCTTCACCGCGTTAAGGTGGCGATTCGCGAAGGAGGAAAAAGTCATAGGATGTCAAAAAATGTAATTTGTCAAAAAAAGTATAAAAAGTCATAGGATGTCAAATAATGTAATTTGTCAAAAAAGTATGAAAAAGTCATAGGATTTCAAAAAATGTCATTTGTCAAAAAAAGTATGAAAAAGTCATAGGATGTCAAAAAATGTCATTTGTCAAAGAAAGTATAAAAAAGTCTTAGGATGTCAAAAAATGTAATGTGTCAAAAAAGTATAAAAAAGTCATAGGATGTCAAAAAATGTAATTTGTCAAAAAAAGTATAAAAAAGTCTTAGGATGTCAAAAAATGTAATGTGTCAAAAAAGAATAAAAAAGTCATAGGATGTCAAAAAATGTAATTTGTCAAAAAAAGTATAAAAAAGTCATAGGATGTCAAAAAATATAATTTGTCAAAAAAAGTATAAAAAAGTCATAGGATGTCAAAAAATGTAATTTGTCAAAAAAAGTATAAAAAAGTCTTAGGATGTCAAAAAATGTAATATGTCAAAAAAGAATAAAAAAGTCATAGGATGTCAAAAAATGTAATTTGTCAAAAAAAGTATAAAAAAGTCATAGGATGTCAAAAAATATAATTTGTCAAAAAAAGTATAAAAAAGTCATAGGATGTCAAAAAATATAATTTGTCAAAAAAAGTATAAAAAAGTCATAGGATGTCAAAAAATGTAATTTGTCAAAAAAAGTATGAAAAAGTCATAGGATGTCAAAAAATGTAATTTGTCAAAGAAAGTATGAAAAAGTCATAGGATGTCAAAAAAGTTAAAAATAATAATTTGTCAAAAAAAGTATGAAAAAGTCATAGGATGTCAAAAAAGTTAAAAATAATAATTTGTCAAAAAAAGTATGAAAGACTTATAGGATGTCAAATAAGACAAAAAAAATTGTCAAAAAAAGTATGAAAACGTCATATAATGTCAAAAATGTTAAAAAAATAAAATAATTGTCAAAAAAAGTATGAAAAAGTCATAGGATGTCAAAAAATGTAATTTGTCAAAAAAAGTATGAAAAAGTCATAGGATGTCAAAAAAGTAAAAAAAAAAAAATTTGTCAAAAAAGTATGAAAAAGTCATAGGATGTCAAAAAATGTAATTTGTCAAAAAAGTATGAAAAAGTCATAGGATGTCAATAAATGTCATTTGTCAAAAAAAGTATGAAAAAGTCATAGGATGTTGTTTATATATAAGTATATATATAAACATATATATGTTTTGGTTTAGTTTATTGGTACACACATGCACATGATCGGTTTAAAAATCAACTGTCAGGTTTATTTCTTTACATTTTTCTTTGAAAACAGTGTTTAATGACAATAAAGTTGACATTTTATCAGGTTTCTCTTTATAAACGTTATAACATGAAAAAAAACCTTTGAGATTCCAAAAAATAAACTATTTTATATCTTAAAGTATTTTTACGACAGTGTACGTGCCACAGCCTGTGTGTGTGTGAGGGGGGGGGGGGGGGGGGATAGGGTTAGGGTTAGATATCTGAAATGTCCCAGCGGTCCCTGAAGGCAACGCATGCGTGTGCGGAGTAGGCGTGGTCAGGTGACTCCTCAGGTGGATATCCGGGTTCCGCAGGTTGAAGGTGTGGCGCCACTCTGTTCCGGTTCAGACTTAAACCAGGTGAGCTTCGTCTGATTTCTGCGGCTCGCGCTCACTTATTGTTTTATTGTTGCCCTAAACCCGCGTTATTAAAGGTTTGGTCACGTGGTGTCTTTCATCAGCTCACGTTTACCTGAAGAAAGACGTGAACGTGTCTCATCAGCAGAGGATCATTTTACTGACAACGTGACGGTAAGTTTATATCATGACGTCATGTTTTACGTTTCATCACTAAACCGTGAAAAGTGTAGCCGTGACGCTGGCTCTACTAATGAGACGGATCGTTTATTTTTATATAAATGTCTCACAATAAACGTTTTAAATATAATTCGGCTTCTGGCAGACAAAAAAAAAACATACATCAAATTCTATGAACAATAAATATGAATGAAAGAAGAAAAATTAAATAATCTACTACTAAACGGGGAACGATTAGAGCCAAATAAGTCCGAAATAAATATTTTTATTAGTGTAGATATTTTTGTTTTGATATAGCTGCCTCAATTCAGGCAATAATAAATAAATAAATAATAATAATAATCAATACTCCATATTATTATTTGATTGTGACACAGGAACGCTAAAGAATGCTAAAATATTAAATAATATCATGTAATGTGCTACATTTTGTATTAAAATAAAAAGTCTGCTAGTGAAGCTTTCTGTCAGTCTAAAACTATACAAATATTGCAAATAAATAAATACTGGATGATTATGTACATGATGTTTATATATCCTACAGTATATTATTATTATTATTATTATTATTGAAGGGATAACTCATAGGAGACACAATAGGACATAATAAACCCAATAAATGTGTGTATGTTGAGAGCTGACTGAATGTTGTGTTCCTCCAGAAGAACTTCCTGTTGGTGTCATGGCGTCTCTCTGGGTAAGCCGGGTTCTGTCTTATTGTAATATTTCATTTATAATTTATATATTTCCCCTGATGGTCCGTTAACCCTCTGCAGGATGACTTGGACAGCCTTGTGAACAGCCCATCCTCCTTCGCAGAGATGGTAGGTCCAGGGTTTCCATTATTATTATTATTATTATTATTATTATTATTTATGACAGAGAGTAAAACCTGTATGACCGGTCTCCTCCAGACGGGGCAGAGGGGAACCATCAAGCCTGCAGCCTCCTTCAATGCAGGAAACGATGCTGTGGCTCTGAGGAAGGCCATGGAGGGACTAGGTACCACAATGTAGATTAATATGTCATATTTAGATAGATGCATGAAAACAACTCCAGGACATGACGGGACAACATCGAGTTATTCACACGTTACAGTTAGCATGCTAACATGCTAAAGCTAGTATGCTAACATGCTAAAGTTAGGATGCTAATGATGATGATGATACAATATTACATTGTTCACTGGACACTTTTTAAGTTAAAACATTACACTTTACTTATTTATTCTTTTTATTTACTTTCTTTTCCATGTTTATTGAATGATGATGTTGTTGTTGTTGTTGTGTAACGTTTCAGGCACCACGGAGAAGACTCTGATCGACATCCTGACGCAGCGCAGCAGCGCTCAGAGGAAGCTCGTCTGTGACGCGTATCACGGAGCCACCGGCCGAGTAAGTTGTGTTTCTTATCCTCCACAACATGATTCATGCTGGATTTGTTAAAATATTAATATTATATCTACTTCATCATGAAGGTTAAATGTTTAACCGTCAGTAGCTCACACCTGATGTTTATTTAAGTTGTTTTATTGGGAAGGTTTCCACCAGAGGTTTGATCCTCTTCGTTCTCACGGTGTGTGTGTTTTGCTATATTTGCATATGTGTGTGTGTGCTTGTGGGCGTGTCTCTGTTTGAGGAGTGACGGCCTGTGTCTGTAACCCAGACTCTGGTGGCGGACCTGAAGGGGGACACCAGCGGGGACCTCGAGGACCTGCTGGTGGCGCTCGCCACGCCGCCGCCGGTGTTCGACTGCCACGAAGTGATGCGAGCCATGAAGGTCGGTTCTGCATTATGTTTCATAAGCATGAGTAAAGATATGAACATAACTATTTACTGACACTAATGTTTAAACTAGAAATAGAAAAGTAATGTTCTCTCTGAGGGGTTTTATTTTGGGACTCTGTAAATAAATGTTGCTTTAGGGAAATTAATACATTTTAATGAACACAATCCGCTTGCAGACTTAAGCTGGAATTTATATTTCTTATTAATGAGAAAGTAATTTTTCACATATAAGGAATCTTCATTGCTACTGGTTGCAATAAATATGGTTAAATAAATAAAATGTGTTTGGCATTAGTTAAGATAAGTGAAATGTTGCCTTTTCTCTTCAATGTGTTGTATTCATGGTTTAAAGGCTTCGACCAGTTCAAACCTTTATTAGTCCTTACAGGGTTACAGCAGCAAACTGTAAAGTGCACACGAGACAGTAGATGTATATAAAAATAATATAAATAAACAGTAAATAATGCACAATCACAATATTATATAAGGTATTAATATTTATGCACAGTTGAGGTGATGGAAGTTATTTTCTTTAAGCAACTGATCCATGAAATGTACTGAATGTTTATTTTAGTCTTCATGAGGGATGTTGGCTCCCTGGTGAAGTTATTAATAAGCAGCTTGTCATAATCATGTGTTGCCTCGCGGCTCATTACATCTTGTTGGTGTGAGTGCCGGTGAGGCTCCAGGTGGTGACGGGTCATGTGACGGGTCATGTGACGGGTCATGTGACGGGTCATGTGACGTTTCAGGGACCCGGGACGAAGGACAGCGTCTTGATCGAGATCTTTGCCTCCAGATCCAACCAACAGATCAAAGCTCTCACTGACGCCTACCTGACAGGTAAGTCATCATCGTCGTCATCATCATCATCATCATCATAATACAAACACCACGACGGAGAGCGTTTTCATACGTCAGAATCAGGAGTTTGTCGTCTTTTCTTTCTTTCACAGAAACACAGAAGAAGTTAACCATCGACCTGAAGAAAGAAGTTTCTGGAGATTATGCTGACTCACTGCTCATCCTGGTGGAGGTCTGCCTGCCTGTCTGCCTGTCTGCCTGTCTGTCTGCCTGTCTGTCTGCCTGTCTGTCTGCCTGTCTGTCTGTCTGTCTGTCTGTCTGTCTGTCTGTCTGTCTGTCTGTCTGCCTGCCTGCCTGCCTGCCTGCCTGCCTGTCGAATTACAAAAAGATTATTAAGATCATTATTGTTATCAAAAAACATTATGAATGGGTATAACTTAAAGTGTCAGCCAAGTTCTTTTTTAATATCTGGTCACAAATTACCAATTTTGCATATCAATTTTCTTTTCTTCCCTTTCGCATCTTTTGCCACGATAATTAAAAAAGATAAAATGTATAGCTATGAAAAAAGAAGTTTACTTACTAATGTTTAAAGAAGGAAAAGCTCTTTAACTGCAGGTACAAAACAAACGTCACTCGTCATCTTAAGTCATGTTTACAAACACAGTCGTCATGTTTACAAACACAGTCGTCATGTTTACAAACACAAAGGCAGAATAAACAAGTTCTGATGGAGGGATGAAAATAGGAGATTTTAATTATTATTGAATACATTTTGCTTTCAGGGCAAGAGGGACGAGAACACCACGGTCGATGCGCAGAAGGCGAAAGCCGACGCCAAGGTGCCCTGAAGTGGATTCACTACAGTTCATAAACACATAAACAATAACTATCTTCATGACTGTTTGTGTTTCTGCTCCCAGACCCTCTACGATGCCGGGGAGAAGAAGTGGGGAACGGATGAAGCGAAGTTTGTGGACATCCTCTGCCGGAGAAGCATCCCTCAGCTGAGACAAAGTAGGTCCCTGTGCTCACGTGTTGATCTGGAGCTTACCAACAACCGAGCCATCGTAGACGTGACCGCTTCTTCTGTGCAGTGCTGGTTGAGTACAAGAACATCAGCGGGAAGACGCTGCAGCAGAGCATCGAAGGAGAGATGACGGGGAACCTGGAGGAGCTGCTGGTGGCCATCGGTTTGTGCTTCTGACTTATGATTATGATCATAGACTTTAATGCCAGACGTATGTTTTTTGGAATTGCATGTTCAACAGAAACGTGGACCATGGGAACGTCCGCATACTTTTAGTCGTTGGTGCAGATCTCCAGGTCCAGAGTGAATTTTCTGCGTCGCCATATTGGTTTTTGGACGTCGCCATCTTGGTTTTTCAGTGTGGCCATCTTGGTTTTTGGACGTCGGCATCTTGGTTTTTGGATGTCGCCATCTTGGTTTTTAGCATCGCCATCTTGGTTTTTGGACGTCGCCATCTTGGTTTTTGGATGTCGCCATCTTGGTTTTTCAATGTCGCCATCTTGGTTTTTGGATGTCGCCATCTTGGTTTTTGGACGTCGCCATCTTGGTTTTTGGACGTCGCCATCTTGGTTTTTGGACGTCGCCATCTTGGTTTTTGGACGTCGCCATCTTGGTTTTTGGATGTCGCCATCTTGGTTTTTGGATGTCGCCATCTTGGTTTTTGGATGTCGCCATCTTGGTTTTCGGACGTCGCCATCTTGGTTTTTGGACGTCGCCATCTACGAGCATAATTTACTAAATGAACATCATGCTGTAATGAAGAAGACTTGAAACTAGAGATTGAGACATAAACTCATGTTTACAATGTTTACTGAGGGAATACATCAAGAGAGAAGTAGAGTATCCTGTGTTGATAATGTTTTTTTTTTTTTTAAATCTAATAAATATTTGGCTAGAAAATGTAGAAAGTCATTAGACTTAATCTTTGTGTAAATGCTGTTTCTAACCACATTGTTGTTCCTCCTCCAGTGAAATGTGTGAAGAGCGTCCCGACCTACTTTGCAGAACGTCTGCATGAGAGCATGAAGGTGAACAGACGATCGGACTCAGAGCAACGTAGTGACAGAGTACATCCCATAATAAGCTGTTCAGCGGAGAGGACGCTAGACGACACGTCTTTGTTTCAGGGGTTGAACAGAAGTGCTCTGGTTTACTGCTGCATCACCTGTTTGCACAGCTCAAGAATGTATTCACTGATCATGACTGTTTCACACAGAAATGCACAAACTGCAGACTTGTTGTTGGAGGCAAACGACAGCGTTACATTGTGCAGAAGCACTTTTCCAGATGAGCACAAATAAACAATGTACTGTACATAGTGGGGTTTTAATTATGGCTGAGGAAGCAGTACTAAAGTAAGAAGAGTGCAGGATAAATACTGTGCATTAACTAACCGTTACAGAAAATTAATAAGTGTGTGTGTTCAGGGTGGTGGAACCGACGAGGGCAGTCTGAACCGGATCATGGTGAGCCGGTCTGAGGTCGACCTGCTGGACATCAGAGTGGAGTTCAAGAAGCTCTACAAACACTCGCTGCACGCCGCCATCAAGGTGAGTGTTTCTGAGCGTGTATTAAGTATTAAACGTGTTTATTTACAGCGTAATAAGCAGTTCTAGCTCAGTGGGGCTCTTGCATACGTTTGTCTCCGCACAGTTTGCAGGGACGTGCATTCCCTTCCCTGATTGGTTGGTTCAGTCTGAGGTCTCTGAGTCATCAGTTTGATTTTGATATTCTGCTCTGAGATCCGTGAATATTTAAATATGAATATCAGGTCTTCTGAGGCACACAAAGACTGTTCAGAGACAAAATTATTAAATCTGCTAATAACTGAACTAGAAAGCCGCCTGAACGCCTCGTCATGTGACCCTGAACTAACTTGTTACTAACGTCAAAGGCAGAGTTGGTAATCTAGAGAAAGATGTTACAAACTATCAACGCCCATTTTTATATATATATTTGTTTTAATTATGTCTCGTACTATTGTAGACGTGTAGACAGACAGGTTGTCGTCCAGTCATTAAAATAAAATTTGTCCGAGCATTTGATTAATTAATTGCTGTCCAGATGTAATGAGAATTTAAAAATATGAAAGGATCACCAGCCCTGCCTTTAGTTGACTTTCCTAACTCTTTAGAATCCGCTCAGAGTTAAACATTTCATGGACGAGCGATCCGCCTTCAGGGTGTTTTCTATTTCTTTTATTTTGCTCCTGAGATTTAAAGATCGGCATCAAAATATTCTTAAAGTACCGACAGTTAAAGTACTCATTATGCAGAATGGCCCATTTCAGTATCGTATATGATTTATTATTTGGCTTATACATATTAATGTGTTAATGTTGCAGCTGTGGAGCTCATTTACATTTTTATAATAATTTGATTGAATCTTTAATAATACATCATGCATTTATTACTGGATTTATATATTGTATTAGTATCTGAACATTAACATAAAAAAGTACAATATTTCCCCTCCGAGATGTAAGAAGTATTCTGTAGCATTGAATGTAAATACTTGCGTAGAAGCTCCGCCCCCACCCCTGCTGGTCACGGTGGTAGACCCTGTTTCTCCTGCTTGTGTCCTCCAGTCGGACGTGACGGGCGCCCTGGGCGACGGCCTGGCGTCCATCTGTGGAGGAGACGACTGAGTAACCCCGAGGCCTCCTGAGGAAGACCTCTGCTCCTGTAACTCTTCTTCACTTCATCTTCAAACCACTAACCTTGAGACGGGCGTCGTGTGGACATTATAAGGGTGGTGGGAAAAACATAAAACTAGAGTTTTAATATAAAATTCTGTTTTGTTTCAGTCTGATTGCCGAGGGAAATATAAAAAGACTTTGTGGAGGAGATGATGATAAGTAAGGTCTTGTGGTCTTTATCGAGGAAAACACTCCTGAACTTGCACATGGAATTTATTTATTAATGAAAGAAGCAAAGAAAAATAATACATTTATTACATGTTATTACAAGTTTTAAATGACTTCTTAACCTATAACGGGAGCTAAATTATATATTCCTTTAAATAGGGAAACTTTTTTTGGTCAATTTGTTCCTTAAAACTGCTTTACCACAACAATAACATATTATTTAAAACAATGTATTACTTTAAAAGTCATCTGAAATAATAAAATGCTGCAGTTGTACTTCTATATGGATACAATACAATATTTAATACTTCCTTTCATATTGTCTCATTCAGCTCTTTACTCTTCTGTCTCCTCTTGTAACTTGCAGAAATAATAATAAATAAAAACCATGAAATGTTTGACATTGTTTGTCAGAATTTGTCTTCACACACCGACATATAAACGGCCTTGGAGTCCATCGTCTTCTCTTCATACTTAGTGTAAGAGTAAAATAATATAAATATTATTTCATGTCTCAGATCTGAAGGCCGATTCTTCCTGCAGATGGAGCCAAAGTGCAGAAGACTTTCACACATATGACATAATATACGTACATAATCATAAATAAAAGTCTGACGTATTCTGGTGATAACAAAACGATGGTTTTGCATGTAATGTCTCCTTCTGAATATTTTGATACAAGTACTTTGACATTTTCACGTCAGTATTTCTAGTTTTCCGTACTGCCACAAAGGACCTGAGCGACCTTCTGACCGCTGCAGAAACGCTGACGTCAGAGCTGCTCGTGAAGTGAAAAGGTCAGATCGTCCTCTGCGTCTTCCTTACGCAGCGGTTTCCTGCGTCGGGGTCAACAAAGCTGCCGGTCCAACAAAGACGACTCGAGGCGCTCCACACATGCGTTAAAGACTGGATACTGATTTAAAACCCTTTTAAAGGACATTTTAAAAAAGAAGAATCAGAATCAGAACCATTTATTGCCATGTTTGTTTTCACATTCAAGGATTTGTCCTGGCGGAAGGTGCATATATTTAACATTTAACAATACACATTTAACAGTGAACACAGTGCAATAAATGAGAATGAATGGATGGATGAATGAGTATTTACAATTGAACAGTAGAATATCAAATATCGAAAATAAGATAAAGTGCATGGAATGTGCATGGACTCGTTTCTCTACGACCTGGAGATAAACTCCTCAGACAGAATGAACTGTTTCATACACTCGTGTATATTTTATTAATGCTGTGAAACGCATGCGCTGCAGCGTCGAGCCTCCAAATGAAATCCATTCGTCTTCTCTCTGCCGGGCTTCCAGGCCCGGCAGGGAGCCCACCGTTAAACTGGGGGCCCGACTATTGAGGTGGATGGGAGCCCGAAGGCAAAGACATTTTCCTCATTAAAGCCAAAGTAATCACCCAGACTCCTTCACTCTGCCCCCCCTCCCCCTCCCCTCTTTATCTGAGCTGAAGGAAAACAGGAAGAGAGGCTGCAGGCCGACATTAACACATCTTCATATTCTGACAGCTTCACTGTGTGTGTGTGTGTGTGTGTGTGTGTGTGTGTGTGTGTGTGTGTGTGTGTGTTTTGCTGACGGAGTGATGGTAAAACAGGAAGTTATTAGCTCAAAATATAATCAAAACCACTGTTATTACGAGCCATGTTGTGACCTATTTAAAGGCTGACTGTCAAACTAAACCATAGAGTTTTAGCTGAAGGGCCTCTGCACTGGGGGAAAAAATAAAATAAAATAATTTCACAATTTTGAAAAGCTTCATCCACACACTTGTCACGGTGAATGAAAAGCACATTCATATCGTCAGACGAGTGACGACTTTGTTCGGCTCATTAGCTGTGGAATTAGCAAGCTAGCCCGCTAGCAAAATGAGCTAAATAGCATACATTTTAAGATTACACAAGTCAGACATCATCAGGAAGAATGGGTCAACTGTGGGACACTGCGCCGCAAACATTGTGTCAAAAATATAAATTAACTATATTTCTGTGAGATAACCTAAAGCATTTTAACTGTATGCTTGTACCGGAGCTAACTATTAGCTAGTAGCTTGCTAGTAGCTTGCTAACTAGTAGCTAGTAGCTTGCTCACACACATAGCTAACATTAGCTTGCTAACTGCTTGCTATCTTGTCCTCTCATGATCTTAATCATTAACTGCACTCTTGGTAGACATATGGTGCTGAAATCTAATGTTTTAAAATAGCTACAGGCATTTTGTAGGTATTATAGCCCACAGTTACATATTGTGGCGCTATAGATTAAAAGAGTTTGTGGTAGATATGAATATGTTTGAGGCTAACTGTATTTTTGCATCTTGTGTTATTGTGGAATGGGGATAAATCCAAAATCTATGCAGTGTTATGACCACAAGTGTCTGAGCTAACTACAATAGCTTGCTCACACATAGCTAACATTAGCTCGCTAACAGCTTGCTATCTTGTCCTCTCATGATCTTAATCATTAACTGCACCCCCAGTAGACACAGGGTGTTAAAATATCACTTTGACGTGCTTTCTTTTAGCGTTTCAGCCACTGTTGCTATAGAATGAACAGTAAGGGGCTAATATAAATATGCATATCTTAAGATGTATACAGTATGAAAACCTGCAGCTGTTACCAAAAATATAAAGTGCATGTATAAGTTGCTGCATGTATGGAGTGTTAAATGGGAATTTCTTGGTTCCATGTTTACTCCCCATCCTTCTCATACACGGCAACAGGAAATAAACTGGGACACATTTGGGATGTTTACGTTTACAACTGTGAAAAAGGCAGCGCTGTATACAGTATGGACAGTGGTAAAACATAAACAATACATAGTTATTTTGGAGGGCAATCGTGTTTTTGAGCAGCCGATTTATTTTTTCCTTACCTTGTGCATTTTTCTCAAGCCCTAAACACTCCCAGACATTCCCACATGGACTGGTAGCTCTGTTATCGTGCTGGTGAAGCCGTGTGTTTTGCATCACTGTGGTTCTTTGTGTTCGGCTGCACGAGGCCTTTAATTAGTGACTGTATCTCCTGTGACAATGCGTGCTCTCACAGCGGCGCGCCAGAGAAGAAAATGAAGCTTGCAAGGGAAACACTCGGGGGTGAAATGTAGGCCAAGTTCACCAGCGCTCGCTCCAAAAACTGTGAGTGTGACGCCGAGTGAAAAACGTGTAATGGACCAAAGTTCGAGAGCTTTTATCCTTCCTGACACGAATCCAGGAAATGTACGCTTGTCTGTGAAATTTCCCCCAAATATATTCTTCCCGAGTGAAGAGCCTCCATTCATAAACTGGACCGCCATTCAGAGGTACAGTCTTCTCCGTGGGCGAGGGTGAACGGAGGCTACGAGCTGGTGGGGTACGGTGAGGACACAGTGAGGTACAGTGAGGACACGGTGGACACGGTGAGGACACAGTGAGGTACAGTGAGGACTCGGTGGACACGGTGAGGACACGGTGAGGACACGGTGGGTACGGTGAGGACACAGTTAGGACACGGTGAGGACAAGGTGGGTATAGTTAGGACACGGTGGGTACGGTGAGGACACGGTGGGTACGGTGAGGACACGGTGAGGACACGGTTAGGACACGGTGGGTACGGTGAGGACACGGTGAGGACACGGTGGGTACAGTTAGGACACGGTGGGTACGGTGAGGACACGGTGGGTACGGTGAGGACACGGTGAGGACACGGTGGGTACGGTGAGGACACGGTGAGGACACGGTTAGGACACGGTGGGTACGGTGAGGACACGGTGGGTACGGTGAGGACACGGTGGGTACGGTGAGGACACGGTTAGGACACGGTGGGTACGGTGAGGACACGGTGGGTACGGTGAGGACACGGTGAGGACACGGTGGGTACGGTGAGGACACGGTGAGGACACAGTTAGGACACGGTGGGTACGGTGAGGACACGGTGAGGTACAGTGAGGACACGGTGAGGACACGGTGAGGACACGGTGGGTACGGTTAGGACACGGTGGGTACGGTGAGGACACGGTGGGTACGGTGAGGACACGGTGGGTACGGTGAGGACACGGTGAGGACACTGTGGGTACGGTGAGGACACTGTGGGTACGGTGAGGACACGGTGGGTACGGTGAGGACACGGTGGGTACGGTGAGGACACGGTGAGGACACTGTGGGTACGGTGAGGACACTGTGGGTACGGTGAGGACACGGTGGGTACGGTGAGGACACGGTGGGTACGGTGAGGACACGGTGAGGACACTGTGGGTACGGTGAGGACACTGTGGGTACGGTGAGGACACGGTGGGTACGGTTAGGACACGGTGGGTACGGTGAGGACACGGTGAGGACACGGTGGGTACGGTGAGGACACGGTGAGGACATGGTGGGTACGGTGAGGACACGGTTAGGACACGGTGGGTACGGTGAGGACACGGTGAGGACACGGTGGGTACGGTGAGGACACGGTTGGGACACGGTGGGTACGGTGAGGACATGGTGAGGACACGGTGAGGACACGGTGAGGACACGGTGAGGACACGGTGGGTACGGTGAGGACACGGTGGGGACACGGGGAGGACACGGGGAGGACACGGTGGGTACGGTGAGGACACGGTGGGGACACGGGGAGGACACGGGGAGGACACGGGGAGGACACGGTGGGTACGGTGAGGACACGGTGAGGACACGGTGGGGACACGGGGAGGACACGGGGAGGACACGGTTAGGACACGGGGAGGACACGGGGATTTCACCGGCCTCCTGAATCACAGATAAATCCCGCCTTTAATTACCGCTTTAAGTTCAGCTGCATTCTGAACGTCCAGGAGGTCAGAGGTCAGCCACCAGTCCAGCAGGTCGGATGTTAGTCCATCATAATCCTCACACACACACACAACACACAACACACACACACACACACACACACACACACACACACACACAGCCAGACTACAATAGGTGTGACAATAAATAAGATCCCTCTGCAGATTCAGACATGGGGGCCTGTGCGGTCATGTGATCTCGCTCCTCTGCTCCTCCTCATCTCTTATGTAATCCCCGTTTCAGCCATGTGGTCCCCCCCCCCCCCCTTTATACCCACTGACCTGAGTGTGGTAACAATGGTGACAGCGGTGGACATGCATTCCCCTCTCGTCACCGGCGTGTAGGCGGCCGAGGTGACTTTGGTCGATGGTGCACTTGAGTTGTGAACCACGAGGAGGAATGCACGTGTGATGAGGTGGATTCTGCAGCCCACACACATGCCTTTGTTCGTGAAGCCTGCAGTTCACAGAGCCAGCTGTCGCACCACTTCCTCATTGGCTGTGTGGTGAAAAATTGCATTGTTTTTTTTTCTCCACTGCAGATCATCGTTAAAATAGAAGGGGAGTGTCGTGAGATCAATTTACATATACTGGGGAAGTGATTGTCTTAAAATAAATAATAAGATTGATGATGATTATTCTATATATATATATATATGCTTTAATAAAGAACAGGATAATAACTGTGACTGAGGACAACATGTTACTTCAGTGAGGTTGTGTTTGTTGCTCCATGCTCTGCATTCTTTCAGCCTGTTTTGTGCTCTCCTTCCTCCACCAGACTGTTCAGTCTGTCTGCCACTCAGGCCGCCCCATTATGGATGAACGCTGTCTGCACGCTCAGTATGGAAGCTCATTCATACCAAGAGAAGGAAAAGAAAATAACGAAATGCATTTTAATTTAACCAAAGGTGAGGCCGAAAAAACGGACTCAGACTAAAAGAGGTTATAATTTTAGTTTTTTCATCAACATGGAACCAGATTTTATTTTCAGGGGAACAATTAACCATTTAGATTTTTTAAATGTTTTTTTCTCATAGGTAGACCAGTTGATCATCTCGGCCACCAGCATCTCGGCTCCTCCCGACATGATTGGCAGGTCGGTATCCATCTTCCTCCCGGGGAGACATGCCCATTTTGTCATTTCGCTGTCTCTCTCTCATGTCTGAGGATATATTCATGTTTTTACTGGACAATTAACATTGCACAACAAGTAATGCGACCTTTGGGTCTGTATATTTACTCACCAGACTTTATAAAAAATAAAAAAAACAATATATATATTTTCATATATATATATTGTAAAAAACAAACAAACCCCCAAAAAAGGATTATGTTGTGTATTGAATTATTTGTTTGCCTACATATTGTATGTCTATATTTTGCTGCAGTACACATATGTATAGTGAAATGGTGCAGATTGCAATGGTGCAAGAGCAAATATGGAATGATTATTTTAAAGAGTTGCTTTATATACTCAAGGTATGTGGCTATCACAGTATATATATATATATATATATATATATATATATATATATATATAAATAAATATATATATATATATATATATATATATATATATTTATTAAGTACAATGTGCTTGGATTTATATTTGTCAGTGATGAAATTGGTGTCTTTTAAACCCATGAGGGTTGGACACGTTACTGCATGACACCAAAAATAAAGATATCAATCAGTCAAATGTACAATGTTAGTTTTAGTGGGTTATTTTATTACACATCAGGTTTATAGGTGTTTTGATCAAGAACAGTGTTTTTACTTGTAAATACACTGAGAAGAAATATATTGTGCATAATTTCATTCATTTATTTTCTCCCTCTCTTCTTGATACTAATGGGCTTCCATACTTTCTCCACTTCCACCAATCATAACAACGCTAAGAGGCGGGGCCACATCAAGTTAGGTTGTCACTGGGTAAATAACAAACACCACCCACTTATTTTGTAGACGGGCGTTGGGGAGTCACGAGGAAGTTTAACGTTTAGCGAAGATCCACCGCGAGAAAAAAACAAACAAATAAATACAAAAATGGCACAGACGTGATAGGATATGACCCAGGTGAACCCGATGAAACCGTCTCCGCTGGAAGGGTTTCCGATGAGACGCACACGCCTTCTCTGTTAGCCCACCTGCACTCGGCTCAGCTCGTGGAGGGAAGCTCGTTAGCTGCTAGCTACCCGCCGCCGCAGCTCGCGAGCTAACTACCCGCCGCCGCAGCTCGCGAGCTAAGTCGCGCGCTGCCTGTGTGTGTGTGTGTGGATCTTAACGGCTCCGAAGCGACCGTTGGAAACCGTTGTGGCTGTGGGAGAACTCGTTATCCGCCAAATCCCCGCCGCAGCTCGCGAGCTAAGTCGCGCGCTGCCTGTGTGTGTGTGTGGATCTTAACGGCTCCGAAGCGACCGTTGGAAACCGTTGTGGCTGCCGGAGAACTCGTTATCCGCCAAAATCCCCCCGCCGCAGCTCGCGAGCTAAGTCGCGCGCGCGGTGTGTGAATCCAACGGCTCCGAAGCGTCCATTGGAAACCGTTGGATACCCCCCCCCCCCTCGGAGGGGTTCGTCGTAGACACCGACGGTGCCGTTATCAAACCCCGGGGGCCAGCTGCGTTGTCTCTCCCGCTGCCATCTTCCCATTCTCGGCGTGGTGTCTTGACTTGCACGCCTGCAGCGATGTGCCCCATTAGCTAACGAACATATCAGGTTATTTTTCCTCGTTTTTGTTGGTGGACATTTTTGTACGTGGTGCGAGCTTGTTTTTTTGCCTTTCTTCCCGTATTTTGACTACTTTCATGTCGTTTCACCCGACAGCTAGTCGTCCCTCCAGAAGAACCAGACGCGGAGCATGCAGGAGGAGAAAAGGCTCCAGATAAAGTAGACAAGGGGGGGACGTCGGACACGACAGAGTTAAACCGTGCGTGGGGGGTTTAATCTACCAACACACACACACAAAAACAACAAAGGAGTTGAAATTTGTAAAAAAAAAAAAAAAAAAAAAAAGGAGGTAGAATGAAGAAGTTTTCCAGGATGCCGAAGTCCGAGAGCGGCGGGCTCGGCGGAGGGGCGTCCGGGTCCAGCTCCGGAGTCAGCAGCTACTTCGGGAAAGTGTTCGCAGTCGGCCGCTACCAAGTCACCGTGGATGAGCTCATTGCAGAGGGTATGTATGTATGTATGTGTGTGTGTGTGTGTGTGTGTGTGTGTGTGTGTGTGTGTCTCACATTAAGCCCGTGGTATTCACTGGGACACACCCGTCTTCTTCTGTTTGGAGAGAATAACTTCGCACACAGTGGAGCTAACTCCTCTAGCTTTGTTCCTTTTATGGGCTGGTAATTGATTTGCCCTCCACAGTAAAACCACCACCCCCCCTCCCTCCTTAACATCTGCTTATTTCCCAAGAAAGTGCATGCAGGAGGGATTGAAGTAGGTCGGTCTCTTCTTCCAGTCATTTGGTGTTTTAAAGTGGGCCACCAGGGGTTTGGTTGCTGCATAGCTGGAGTTTAAACGTGCACGTTTTCTGCAGTACAGCTGCAGGTTTACGTCCTGTTTCAGCTGCTGCTCTACCTGGGGGGTGGGGGGGTTTGCCCCCAGGGTAACCAGGGTCCAAGCCTCCAGTGTCAACGCACTCGGTGTTGTTAAATGTTGTCCAACATGTCCATTCAGGCTCCTTGCCAGTTTGCCTTTGTCCCTGTGGTGGATTATGTGTAAAGTTTGAATCTCTGTCCAAGGACTAGTGTCTCCACAGGGGGGCTGGTTTCTGTTAACATGCACTTCATTTGATTAGATGGAGTAGCATTGGTGAACACATCACAGATCCTGAGGATGTGGACTGGCTTCATGGCTTGGCCTTTAACTCTGCATTTAAATAGGTTGAAAGGATACCTGGATAGACTGGCGACTTATCCAGGGTGTACCCTGCCTTCGCCCAATGACAGCTGGGATCGGCTCCAGCGCCCCGCGACCCTAAAGAGGATAAGCGGTTCAGATAATGGATGGATGGATGAAAGGAGGTTCCCCCTCCATATCACAGGCACCAAATGAGGAAGTGTGTGCGTGTGAAGCTGGTTTCCTTTTACAAATGGTTTAGAGCTTATCACGGTGTGTTAATTAGAAACCGCTTTTGATTTATGGAATAACCCAGCTCGGCCAATTAGACGACTAATTGGTCACAAGGGTCTCCCCTTTAACAGGAAAGACTTGGTCGTGTTTTCAGGCTCTTTATTACAGAATGTAGGGGATGCTAATGAGTTATTATGGCAAAAAGGGTCGTCAAAGGGCCTGTAATGACGACTAAATGCTAAAAGTTCCCTCTGCAGTACTGGGCTAGTGTTTGCTGGTTTATTAGTTCAAGGTCAGCTCTGATACAAACCTGGAAGAGTTCAGGTGGGTGAAAGGGAAACAAATAGTGCAGATATTACTCCCACCTGACTATAAGTGGAAAATCACAGCATGTTTTATCCATTTTCACATGCATAGTATTGACTTACTATCTCTGTAAGTCACTGTGACTGAACTGTTTCTTTGTCACTGTCTCCTCACATAACGCTGTGAACATGCTGTGGAGTCGGACCGTAAATCTCACTTTGCCCTAAAAAAACAAAGCGCACACACAACCCTTCCTGCAAGCAGTCATGAGTCTTGTGTCATCATATAATCATGTGAAGTGGTTGTGGCTGGTTCTGCTTCCAGGAGCACACGGTCGCATCGTGACCTTTGCTCATCGTTCTGTTCCAGGGGAGGCGGCTCCGGTGTGTGCCGGGGCTGCACGCTGCATTTCATCTGAACCTAACGGAGGCGGCCGCATTTAGAAAGGGACTGAATGTCGAATCTAAAAGTAGAATGTCGCTCCCCGGTTATTACGGCGGCGTAAAAAAACAAATCTGCTCTGGTAAATAAACATTTGCAGACTTATTGGGAGTGAAGCGTAACGCTAGGCGTGTGATGTCATGTTCATGGCGTGGTGGCATTCTGACTATTCTCAGCTTTCAGCGTGGACACGTGGGTCAGAAATCTTATCGGAAGTACGTTTTCTTACACTCCTCATGCAGATTCTTTGTTTATTGACGGTTATCCAACAACAGCAGCAGTGAGGCGGCGTCGACTCTTATCGTGGCACTCCAGCAACATTTCTCCAGATAATAGACGTGCCTTTGACTCAACTGTTTTATCCGCCTGGCTGTCACACTTGCGGCAAATTGCACAGAGGACAGAATAATTAAGCTATTTGCATGTGCCAAATCAATACTGCGCATGTGCAACTCTCAACAGACCAGAAGGGTGCAAGACCAGCTCCTTCATCGTCGGCTCCAGCTACTCTGTGCAGTAACTGTCAACAACAGCAAATCAATTAAGAGCTTCACTTCGCTTGCATTCGTGATGTAAATACACACTTGAACGAGTAGCTCGAGGATGCGTTCGTATGGATTTCGCACTCTGCAGAGTCACGAGAGGAAGAGGAGGAGGAGAGGACTTTACTGATTCTGTTCGTGGTGGTCTGTGTGCAACACAGGACTGCTGCTCATTCTTTACTGAGGCTTGGCAGGTAACCAGGCATCACTTGCACGGTTCTGCTCTATTTAAAGACAAGTGGTAAATGTGTCAAGGTTAATTTTGGGGATTTAGCTGCCGTTGTGGCTCAGAGACCGCCAGGAGTGTTTGAAACGGTTGAGTGTAAACTTTTGTGGTGTTGCTCGGTGAGCTGTCTCTTTGCCAAGATGAGGACACAATGGCACGTCATTTCTGATGAGAAGCCAATAACCCCGTTGATCCACGTTCCAGGTGTCTTGAACCGTGTTGTATGTAGGTCGAAGTGAAATGTAATTCTGAATTAACTGCAGAGGCTTGCCGTGAAGTTTCATGTGTAAAGTGAACCTCCGTTCCTCCTTGTGAAGACGTTTTGCGTGACAGAATCCGATGAGGCAAAGCCACTGTGGTGACGGTCATCTTGATCTATTTCTTCCTGTGTTCGTATTGGATACCAGCTAAAGCAGACTGGGTCATTCTTTCTATATTTTCATAGAAAAGGACGCCCACAGAGGTTCATGGTTCAGTCGGGCCTGCTGCAGAAGTATGTGGCACTCGGTCACTTATGAGGCTGACTCCTCGCAGGCTCCTCTCTCACTTCCTTATTCAACTTCCATCTGTGCCAGTTAAAGTGAAAGCACCAGACTCCTTAAAGCCAAACGCACAGCTGTCGCTAAGAAAGCTGCTAACATGTTGATGCTAATGATCCGGTATCTCCACCAAATATATTGCAAATGAGATTTTTGTCAAGCTAAAAAAGAAAGGTCCTCTTCATGCCGTGTGGTTAGCTATTATTCTTTCCAGTGACATATCTGCATAGCTGGACATTGAGGAGGAACATACTCATTTCCTTTAGCCTCTGTGGTTCCTCCTGAGCGCTATCGGCTGCTGTCTCCGAGAGGCATGAAGCAACAGGATGCATCTGTGAGCTTGTCGCCCTTTTCTCCGCTAACGCTGTGTCGTTTTAGGCTTCCTCTTCAAGGCCTGGAAGTTGAGGAAAAGTACAGAATTTAATACTTTTATGGGTTTGGAAAGTTGCGCAAATTCCCTGGCAAAGTTTGGCGAAATTGTAATCGACGCACCAGAACTGTTGTATTGAAGGATGTAGTGATATTCACAGCATACTGCTCACTAGCTAGCTAGCCCTATAGGGCTGTCAAAATTGCTCAAAAATGACGTTCGAATATTCCCTTTAAAAAAACACATATATTCGAACATATTCGAAGTTGCGCATTAGGCACGTCAATAACAGGACAAATTAATACGAGACATAACTACTTGTATAGGTAATTTATTTAAGTTTAAACATATTTAACAACATATTATCTACACGAAAATAAGTAAATTAACTAATGGCCAAGACCGCGGATCTCTCTCTCTCTCTCTCTCTCTCTCTCTCTCTCTCTCTCTCTCTCTCTCTCTCTCTCTCTCTCTCTCTCTCTCTCTCTCTCTCTCTCTCTCTCTCTCTCTCTCTCTCTCTCTCTCTCTCTCTCTCTCTCTCTCTCTCTCTCTCTCTCTCTCTCTCTCTCTCTCTCTCTCTCTCTCTCTCTCTCTCTCTCTCTCTCTCTCTCTCTCTCTCTCTCTCTCTCTCTCTCTCTCTCTCTCTCTCTCTCTCTCTCTCTCTCTCTCTCTTTTTCTTTTTTTTCTTTCTCTTATTATTTATATATATATATATAGCGGTTTAAATGAACGACAACAATAAACAAGTGCTGATCAAGAGTTTTGTGTAAGCAATTTAAGGCCGCGATTCTTTTGAGTGAATACACTTGTTATTATATATTATTTATGATGCTTGAAGCCAGTTTTTAAGAAGGCAGACAAACTGTCTTAACCCTTATGCTGCTGCTACTCGGACCACGACCACGTTGCCCCTCGATGTCGGGGCTCAGCAAACTGATAAATCCTTGTTTAAAATGTCGGTGCCTTTTTATAATCTAATCGACAGAAAGACTTTTGGTTAAGTGGTTCCACTTCCTATGCAGTTTCACAAGCGTGTTAACAGCAAGGTTATAATTAAACGCCACCGCGGCTCATTAGGGTCGTCTGACCATGAGAGCTCTGCGAGCTTCGTGTTTCGTGACTCGCTCAAAACCGTTTTCTCTGAACATGCTGACTTCACATTGCCGTCATAACGGCGCTCTGTTGGAGGCCTTCGGCCCCGGTCGCTGGGACTCCCCGACCACAACGAGCTGCGGATCACGTAAACAGGGGAATAACAGACGCCGTTTCCATGCACACAGCTGCTGTGTTCACAGTGGACACGTGGACATTTTTCGCCGTGTCCTTTTGACACTAGTGAGCTGGACAGATGCCATATGCATCCACCAAACGGTTCTTCTGACCTCTGCGCCACTGGAGACTCACAGAAGAAGTTCATCGGTTGCATGCGCAGGTTTCCACTTGAAACCAGTCTGTTTGTCCAGCTCTTAGTTGTGCATTCAGTGGTGTTTGCTTTGCGACAGAGAATAATAGATGAAAGCCAAAGCCGAACGTTAAATAAATATAGTCTAGATATGTCGCCCTTTTCGGTCCGACACAGTTTACATAAAGTGAGAAGCGGTCGGCTTAAGCCTGAGGGATACGGTGGAAATCTGTAGCGGAGAAGGAACCCAATCTCCTCTTTTGGGTTTTACTGTCTAACTCTGGTCTGCTTCAGCCTGAAAGCAACATAAGAGACGTCTCTTTGCAATGTGTCTGAGCGCAGCCTAACATGTCGGTCTGTCCAATGGACTGTTATTTGACTAGTTCAAAATGAAATGCTGGCTGATGACCTCGCATTGAGCTCAAAGCAAGTCCAACCTAGCAGAGCTGCCACCATGGCTGTAGAGCCTTATTGTGTAATACAATTAAACCACTTATTGCTGTTTGATTAACACTCGACCCCCGAGTTGTGAAGGTCGCTAGCAAACCCCCAAAAATGCTGTGGATATGCAAAGAAACACAAATGATTTTGCGATTTGATTGAACTGAGTGGAGGTGTAATTGCTTTGCTCGCCATCAATCATCGCAATGCAGGTCAGAGCGTTCCTTTTTCATAACGTTTTATTTTTTTTTAATGACCCATTTGATCCTCATCTCTGCTGGGGGAGAGGATAGGGGGAGGGGGAGCATGCCATCCACATTATTAGCATACTGTACTGGCGATGAATGGGCGCATTGTGCCCCCGTTGTTGTCTTATTCAGGCAGCCGAGAGCGAGCGCCGGTACGACGCAGCACTCGGCCCCGTGACGGGGCATCGCTGCCTTTGTGCTTGCTCACCGAGGCCTTCTGGATCGGGCCCTCCCCTCTCCTGTGAAGCCGCTTCATCATCACTCCATTCGGAGGAGGGCGCCGGGCCAAATGTGGGGGTGAACCCGGGTCACAGACGGAAGGACGAGGACAGCGGCGGCTTAATGTCTTTGATCAGTTTGATTTGTGGATTCACGGATCGTGTCGTTCAGATTCAATTTAGAGGATTCAAACCGTTAATGCAGCACGATTCAAAGACGGTCGGGATATTGCCTCGTGTTTTTGGTTGTACTGACCTTGGATAAGGACAACCTTTTATGAATGTGCTTGCAGATATTTTAGATGTACTTTGTTCAGAGGTTTGTCTGAGAATATTAAGTGTATTTCAGAATTATATGCATTGTTTCTAAATCCACTAATCCTGACCTTACTATGATCAACAGAGGACGGAGCTCTTCTAAGTCAGCGTAACGTACAATGTTGGTTTTTCTGCCCGTTTCTTCAGCACTTGGTTCTCAACCATGTTTGTCGGACGTTTGATGTTCTGACCACCAAAACATAGATGTCACATGAGCTAATATATGTGTGTATGTTGCTCCGGCCTAGTGTCCATACGCTATCAGGCCTTGTGTGTTGCTAGAAGGCAGCTTCCTGGAGAGACTAAGTGCAGGTTGGAAACCGACCATCAGGCGTCTGTGACTCCAGCATGACGACTTAGATCCAATGATTGACTCACTTTTAACGACTGTAGTCGCTGTAAACATGTTGGTGCCGACATGGAATCAGAATATAACGATTACCTATATTATACTTTACAATCAAATTAAATAATTGAAAGGTACTGACTAGGGATGCAACGATACCACTTTTTACAAACCGATACGAGTACGAGTATTTTTATTTGTGTACTTGCCGATACCGAGTACCGATACCGATACTTCTTAGATTTGGTCTCCATGAAAGTGCAATTAATTTGGAGGCAGATTTTATTTTATCCTCTGCAGATTATGTCAAGCCTATAGTACAAAATTAACAGAAGGCTATCCCAAGCTTTAAACTTCTTGTGGAAGTCCCTCTAATGTCGGACCATAAAACGCCCCGTTTCCGGGTTCATAATGTAAGCGATAATATTAGGGATCGAGCAATTATATAGGAAGCTGTGTTCCAAGTTATGTTTCCGGTGCTTTTATTGTGGAGGGAGAAACGGAAAGGAAAAGAGTGGAATTGTGGGATATACGTGTGTGAAGGAGATAAAAAAGTGGTTCAAGTTACCCTGCAGCGTGTTTTCATTTTATTAGAATTACAAATATAGACACACAACAGACACTCGGCTACAATAATATCATCCGTAGCCGCACAACAGCGTCTGAATGAGGCCGCTGCCAGCGCTACTTCTGGTGGATCAGCAACAGTTTGATTCAAACCGGCAGGACGGCAGTCATTTTTTACTGTGTGAACACGACGCACATTACTCTACACACCTTGCTGCAAGAGCTGCAAGAGAGCGACGAAAGAGCCGTATGCGGCTCTGGATCACGGGTTGCCGACCCCTGCCCTAGACGTTGAAGTCAGGTAGGACAACAAATCTTTTTCTCCACAAAGCGCGACCAGTTTGTTGTAGTGAAATACTGTTGAGTGGTATCGGTTCTTGGTATCGGCAATTGAAATCGATACGAGTATTTTAACGCAGTATCGGCCCCGATACCGATACCGGTATCGGTGCATCCCTAGTACTGACGGTATACAAAAAGTATTGGGCAACGGTACATTTGTGTGTCATCTGTTCAGATATAATCTTGTGAAATGTATTTTTTAGACTGAACCTTGAGGCGGATCATCAGAGGTTAAAAATAAATGAGCAAAAACCAGCATGCAAACGTTAGTAAAGGTTTAGTTGGTGTGGAGAATCGTAGAATCTCTCTGGTAATCGAGTCCAACGTCTCTACGTCTCTAGTCTCAAGCAGACGTGTGCTTGTTGATGATCACATGATCATTCACAAGCCACACCTGGTGTGTAAGACACGCCTCCTCAGCAGCCTGACGACATGCTGGCTGTTTGAAGTGGAACAACTTACATGGAGGAAAAGGCTTTCCTACCGCCAGAGGATCAGGTTTACTTTAAATACAGAGTTGGATGGCTGAACAATTCATCTGTTTAAAAAAAAAAAATCAAAATTATTATTTTAGAAATTGGAAGTTTTCAAATTGCTCGACCTATATATGTTAGTTTTTTGATTAACTGGAAACTAAACTGAAACCGCTCTGTTATCTTGAGAAGCTCGTACATGAGGAGAAGCCTCCAAGTGGCCCCAGCAGACCAGGGAGGTTTCGGGGATGTTTAATTTCAGATTCATGTAAACTCCCGGCCCTCGGCCTACTCCTCTCCACACTTACGCAGCCACTAAAGACCAGTTGTGTAGTCTGAGCCGTCAACATCGGGCAGACGTTGAAGCGTTTCACGGTCTGACCAGACGCCAGCTCGTTAGTGCGAGTGTCGTCTCTCTGTTGACAAAACCACAACGTCTGAAAATGTTGACGCTATTGCCCAAGATTCGTGTCTTTCCACACTACATCACCACTCATTGACCTTTCTGTTGGATGTAACTCTTATCTGGTGTAAATTAAAGCACATACATAAAGGGAAATTAACTTATAGCATTGATGCATTGTATCTGGGAAAGAGCCCTCAAAGAGGTCACCTGATAGGTTTAAAAGCCCCCCTTCTGGTCTTCCTTTACATATCAGGATGCTGTTGAACACAACTGACCCCGTTGTTGTGTTTTCACCCTCCATCCAGCAGCCACTTGTCTGTCGGTTCAGTAGTAAACACGTTGAGGTCAGAAGTATGAGAGCTGACAGCCAGGACCTTCCAGCTCAACGTGTGTGTGTGTGTGTGTGTGTGTGTGTGTGTGTGTGTGTGTGTGTGTGTGTGTGTGTGTGTGTGTGTGTGTGTGTGTGTGTGTGTGTGTGTGTGTGTGTGTGTGTGTGTGTGTGTGTGTGTGTGTGTGTGTGTGTGTGTGTGTGTGTGTGTGTGTGTGTGTGTGTGTGTGTGTGTGTGTGTGTGTGTGTGTGTGTGTGTGTGTGTGGTTAAAACACAGCTGACAGGGCATTTTATTAGTTTAAAACCCATCACTGCAACTGGTGCTTTGCTGTTTGTTCTCTTTTGGCTTTTGGTTTCTTCACAAGATGGATTGTTTGTATTTTTGACCCATGTTTCCTTATTTTGAGACTCTTGAGATCAGTGCTCAGCCCTTTTGATCCAGATAGTTTGGACAATTACTAGAGAGGAGGAATCTGAATGATTGTGGTCACCGACATTCACCATTCATTTAGCACCAGAATGATCTTACTCTGTTACTAAAATAATTGATAGCTGCAGCTCTAAACCCCCAGATGTTCGACCATTCACCAGACTGTGGTATCCAGCTGCTTCTTCTCCTCTGAAAGCATCGTTCTTCTTTTAGTCCAGCATGCCTGCAGCATCCCACTATCTCCTCTGTGCTTTGGCAGAGTGCCACCCTCGACTCTAAACGTTTAAAAATATCTGACCTGCAACAACATTGGTTGTCTCCTTTCTATGGCCGTGCATATTTGACTTGATGGGAACTTAACTTAGTGTTTGCAGGTTACTTGTAGTACAGGAAACACACATGCCTTAAGCAGAGCACTATGCTATCTTTTGTTTATGTTTAATAGCAAAATCTTGACTTGTATAATTAACTTGCTATACATTTTGAATCAAACTGTCCATTTCTTAAGGTCTTCATCCAGACACAAATCAAAGCAGGACTTTGGCTTTGAAACGTCCTGAAAAGATCACACCAAATGCTGGTTGAGTGCAGAATCTCTAAAATGTTCGCTAAAAGCAGGTGCAGGTCTATTCTTAGGCCGACGGCTGATGCTTTTGTGAGTGTTGCTTCAGTTCAATTTTTGAGGACTCTATAGAAACGGAACAAGTTGTGTTTAACAGACGGCCGTGGACGGGCTCGATGTTGGCAAACAGTCCGGTCTAGATGGTGACCCACATTTCAAAACTCGTGAGATGGTTATTGTTGATGGTTATGGACAGGTATTGCCTTGGAATAGTTAGAACGGTTGAGTTTGTCATCAATGTTGACTTTCAGTCACCAACTGACTTGTTTGCTCACTACACTAACAGCCAAAGAACACAAATCTTCCCACATTAGGGAGTATAATACCAGATCTTAAAGGATTTTCTCAACCGCTCAGGATCATGAAGTCATGTTTGGTTATTAGTGAGAGCAGCTGGCACCGCATGGCAATGTGGCCAGACCTTGAAGCCAGTTGATGGAAATCCTTTTCCTACATCAATGTTAGTCTGCATGACTCATGCAGCAATGTAGAAGGATGGTGTTTATGAAGTACACTCCTATTGAATGTTGCAAAGAATAAGATAAAAGAAAAAGTGATGGAGCCCTCAGTCACGCCATCTTAACTTTCATTTTCATCAAGCTTGCATCGTCATATTACTGTTATCATTTAGCACATAAAGGGGAAAGTATTCCACCTTATTCATTGAAGTGGACCAGTTTGGGGTCTTTTTTAGAGTTAAGTTCTTATGAATTAAAAGTTTCACCTGGTTTCTCATCGTTTCAAGAATAGCACTGTCATCTCCCAATCCCAGTCTTCAGATCCCCACTTTGTTGTAATGTTGTGCATTCCACATGCTTGTGTCACGTTTAAAGCTAGTAACTGTTATCAAGCTTCACAATGTGAAACCTTGTAGGGGAGGTGTCCTGGGTTCATGTTAGGGGATGGGGGCCTCCAAGAGGAAATACCTAAGCCTGCTCTCAAAGAAATGGCATTCTCCTCCCTTAAAAACAGCTCTTCAGCTAAAGGAGGCCCTTTTGAATTGAACTACATTCCTAGTTTGTAGCTTTTTAGCAGGCGTTATAACTCAGTACAAAGCTGGGGTGTTGAAGCGAGTGACTCAACAGGGAGAAGGAGTCGGTCAGAGAGGCCTGTTATCACACATGACCTCATGCAGGAACTATAACCGTTCATCCTCTCTGTTCGCTGATCCTCTAATCCTCACTCGTTGAGACGCTTCTCTGCCACTTTTAAATTATTTCTTTCCCTCGTCGATATCAAATGCTGAGTGTCTGAGATCCTCTTTCAAGCCTCTTCCACAGGCTGTCATGTGGGCTGCCTGTGACGGTCCCAGTTAGTCAGGCTTTGTAGTGATGTCAGGGTCCCTAGCGCTCGATTCAGGGCCGGGGAAAGTTATTCAGTAATTACAGCCCTCGCTCAGTACCAGGCTGTAATGTTAGCGCCCCCCCTCCTTTTATTCCTGGCCCGATGGATTCTGGGTTTTCCCCAACTGTCACCGACAACTGGCCGTGTCCTCACGATGAAGTGTCTCCTCTCCGCGAGGCAGCCAGCTAACAGATGAGCAGGAGGTACAATAACACTGAGATGTGACTAATGGGCCCTGAGTCCCGGGGTTAGGCCCATCAGCATTGCTTTAATACACTGAAAGGGTTCAGTTAGTCCTCTGTGCACGGTCTGGATCCTCAACTTGGAGCCCGTCATCTTCTGATCTGCACCAACATCTTTTAACCTACTTTAAAATCTTGATGCCTTAGCGAGTTAAGGTTCTCTTAACTTAAGAGGTGTGAGGAAGCAGATGATTCATGAAATGTAAGAAATGTGCAGATGTATGTCGGCCTCCTGGCTCTTAGGGTTGAGATTCAATAGTATTTCAGCTAATAATTAAATGACAAAATGTTTTTTTGCCGAAACAGAGAATACAGTTGCCTATGCATAAAAAACTAAAATGTGACATGAAAGAGTAAAAGATGCAGGGATACTTTGCCTCCCAAGACTTGACAAATCGCCCTTTTTTTCCCGTCCAGGTTCATCTGGTTCTTTGTCAGTTGATTCAGTTTACACATTCGTTCATGACGTTAATGGTGGAGTTAAACTTTTTACCCCACATTACATCAACCTAATTTCACCGTCGTCTCTGAATACCGCTGCGAGTAAACGCAGCGGTATTCAAATACACTAATGCAACACATATTTAACTAATATTATTGTTATGTTGCTGCCCTTATTTTTTACATCTTTTAAAAGCCAAGAACCGTTTGAAGCCAGTCTCCCGTACCGTGACCTTTTGTGTTGTTCAAGGGTCCCTTATTCGTCCCGGACGTTGGTATGCTGGGCACAAAGCCCCTTTAAAACAAATCATTCCATCCAGAGCCACTCGGGAGGGTAATACTCTCAATAGTTTGCCGCCTCCGTGACTGGCATAGTCATCATGGGAGGCAACAAGAGCCCCAGGGTGGTGATCTAGTGAGTCTGATCCTGGAGCATATGGCATCAGTCGGTCCCAGAGCAGGCCAGCAGGCCTGAGGTGTTCCCAGTCCAGACAAGATATGTAAACCCTCCAACGTGTCCTGGGTCTAACCCCGGGGGCCTCTTACCAGTTGGACGTCCCCTGAAAACCTTTTAACGGAGGCATCTTGATCAGATGCCCGAACCACCTGAGCTGGCCCCCTTCAGTGAATCACCACCGTAACGTGGTGGAAGGGTCCCTGGGCCCCATTGACCTTGTAGGGGTGGGGGGGGCAATAGCTTCTGGTAGAGTCTCCCAAAGCAAAGAGATCGTGAACCGTGACACCCTTCTGGAGCCGGACCTGAGAGGCGAGTCTTGTGGCGGGACCTTAACACACGGGGCAAAGCCTCAAAACAAAACCACATGGAGCCCCATCCTGTGGGCCCCCCACTCGCTGAGAGGTAGGGGCCGAGGCTCGCCCATCCCAGGCGTCCCAGACCTTTTTGAAGGGTTCAAAGCCAATCTGGACCTCTTTGTAGTGTGCGATAACAAAACGCTTGTAGCAGCGGCGCCTTGGAGACGGGTCCTAGACGTCTGATGAGCATTCTCTCCGGTCGCTGATCCCTCAGACACCGGTACACCTCATGTGACATCATGTCGCTCCAAACGGCCTCTGACAAACAGAAGTGGTGTAGTCCAACCGAAGGCCAAACGGTTGGAGTGAATGTGGCTGTCGGGATGTTAAGTGCAGCTCTCCAGTTTGTTGTGTTGTGGAGGGTTGGCGGTTCTCTTGTCTTGTCCATGCACGCTTTAACAGCCTGCTCTTTCCAGGCTTTTGGCCTCTCGCCTGAGCAAATAGACTTTGCCTCGTAAAGTCTGTCATCCGTTCCATGCAACTCCCACATCTTCTTCCCTCAAGTTTGATCTTTACTGCGTCTGCATCCGACACCTTTTTAAAACATGTATTTATGTCAAAGCGGTGCATTAAGCTTTAGATTTGCACAGGATGACTCACAGGTCGCCGTTTCCCGACAATGCAGGGTCATAAAGCAAATGCATCACAAAGGATCAAGTTTCAGCTTGAAGAAGGTCTTCATAAATGAGTTCATCCTGCTGTTTGATTTTTTTATTTTATTTTTTCCAAAACTTCACAAGTTTTATGGCTTAAGTTCACACTCGCCCACGTCTCTGGATGGCTCTGCACTCGACTGCCTCGTTGTAGGAATGTTAGCAGGATTCATACGCTCATGGAAAACTTTGGTTTAAAGTCCTGGAAGCCCATTGGTGTATGAACCCTGAGTTTAACTGGATCTCTCCATTCATACGTGCCGCAAATATATTTTTGCTCCATTCCAAATTCAGTTTTATCTTCCTCTGCTCTGACGAGTTTCTCTTCCTGTATCTGATGTTTTTGTGGGTATTCGATGTCATTCTGTGTAAGCAGCAGCATCAGCTTAATGTTTTGAAGCTTCTTGTCTCATCAGCAGGTTGTACTTTCTATTGTCTAGTTGTTTATGATTAGTCCGTCTGCAGCGACCCCTGATCCGTGGCATCGGGATCACGATGCCAAACAGATGAAGCAGAATAGCCTCATCCAGTCCAGGGAAATGAGCTCGTCATGGTAGTTTTCAGTTGACGCTGCCGAATGCTCCGCTTTGCTTCATAATCGGCCGCAGGTTGTCTTTTGTCTCACCAGCTCTGTGCCGCACAATGGCATCAGTCACCTCTTCTAATCTGATAACGCCTGCTCCAGTGACTCTCACTGCACACGAGCAAACAACACCCTTCAGTCTGTTTACGTTTGCTTCGGCCGACTTTCGCGTTCTGTTTACGGTCCTCGTGGGGACACGGGCTTAACCTGCACCATTTATTGCTACTTAGGGTTTTCTGTTGTGTTGCGCTGTCCTCGCACCAACACACCCTCTGAGATCTGTTGGGCCGGTGGGTTGGTGGACTCTTCAATGAGGGCCTTTGTGCCCAGCGGCCACTTCAGTGCCGCTTCTGCTCGTTCCCAATCCATGCTGCTTTAAAAAGAAGATTTTGCTGACCTAAGGTAACTGGTTAGGCAACAGGCGCGCCATTGTGGATCCTTTCTTTTCTGCTCTTCAGTCTGAGGGACTTTGATGCCCACCACTCAGGACTCAGAGGTCCCCCCTAACGAGACCGGGGGCGGTCCCATCTCCGTGTGAAGCGTCCATTCACCCAGAGAGGCGCCGTGACACCAGCTAACACCTCGGCCCCTCAACACGGTCCACAAAGCACTTACATTACATTACATTTCATTTAGCTGACGCTTTTATCCAAAGCGACTTACATGCTATACAGTAGACCGTAGACACAGCAACGGTGAGCAATGAGGGTTAAGTGTCTTGCTCAAGGACACAACGACGCAGACTGCCGGAGCCGGGGATCGAACCACCGACCTTCTGATTGAAAGACCAACTTGCTAACCACTGAGCCACAGTCGCCCACTTACCACCAATAAACGTGCAATTTCAGCTCATCTCATTCTTGGAAAACTTTGCTATATTTTATAAAACAATAAGCGTAGTTTACTCCAGGATTACACCCCGTTAGAGTTAGGCCAATACAAGCGAGATGAGCCTCATGAAAATACACCATTTTCTACATTGAATTTTTTTTGTCAGCAATACTATGTTCGTCCCCTTGTATGCACTGCGGTTGAGTAGATGTCACAATACCAGAAATGTAGAAGTCCAGGGACTTTCCACGATTCCTGATAGCCAATTTGATAGCATTGTAACAAACCGGTCATAGATCCCTCTGTTGCATCTGTTGCCAAAACATCTCCTTCAACCCACTCTGTATCTTCTTCCATTTGTTTCACCACATGTGTGAAGTTGGTTTGTGACGTGGTTAACTTTAAAATGTCTTGCAATTGTCTATTTTTCATACGTGGAAAACCAGTCTCCAGCATTGCCTAATTTATGCGTCATGGTCAATGAGCTGTTTTCCACACAACACCCCTGAAAGGCTTCACCCTATAACGTACATCCAGCATGTGATGTGATGCTAACGCTTGTCAAACTGTTTCCAGGAGGCTTCTCGGTGGTGTTCCTGGCTCGGACGCACAGCGGCGTCCGCTGCGCTCTCAAGCGGATGTACGTCAACAACGTCCCGGACCTCAACGTCTACAAGAGGGAGATCACCATCATGGTGAGGGCGGCGTTTTGAGATGTTGTGTCTTTTTGATGATCGCCAATCGATTTTATTCCTGGAGCAATGCCAAACTATTTCTTTGTGGTTTTCTTTCCTGGCTCGAATAACATATTTCTCTCTTTTTGTGCTCTTAATGTGCTCATTATTGGAAAATTTCACGAGGGCATTCTCAATTTTCTTTAATTAAATTTAAGGGCATAATTCGTGTTTGAAATGTGACACAAGCCCTCATAAAGACACTCGCTCTCATAAAGCAAGGTGCATATTAATGGCTTCATCCCACCGTCCGGTCTGTCAGCATCTCCAGTCTGGCAAGAGCAAACCTCTTTTTGCTGGATGAGATTTGTACTAATCAGCTGTGTGATGCTCAACCCACACAGCTGATGTTGGGACTTCTTCGCCTTAGGTGTGTTGAGCCTCTCCTCATGCCATCGTTGGAAAGATCAACAAACACTTTAATCCAGAGAATTAATCAAGTTGCGAAAGATTAGCGGCGTTGAGGCTCAGTGTGGAGTGAGAACTCGAAGGAATAGACCAAACAAATAATTTATATAGACTTCTATACAACCAGAGGAGTCGCCCCCTGGTGGTCAGGAGAGAGAATGCAGCTTTAACACATTACATTACATTTCATTTAGCTGAGGCTTTTATCCAAAGCGACTTACATGATATACAGTAGACCGTAGACACAGCAACGGTGAGCAATGAGGGTTAAGTGTCTTGCTCAAGGACACAACGACACAGACTGCCAGAGCCGGGGATCGAACCACCGACCCTCTGATTGAAAGACTGACTTGCTAACCACTGAAAAACACAGTCGCCCCCACATGAATCATAGACTTCTATACAACCAGAGGAGTCGCCCCCTGGTGGTCAGGAGAGAGAATGCAGCTTTAACACATGAAGCATAGACTTCTATACAACCAGATGAGTCGCCCACTGGTGGTCAGTAGAGAGAATGCAGCTTTAACACATGAAGCATAGACTTCTATACAACCAGAGGAGTCGCCCCCTGGTGGTCAGGAGAGAGAATGCAGCTTCAACACATGAAGCACATACTTCTATACAACCAGAGGAGTCGCCCCCTGGTGGTCAGGAGAGAGAATGCAGCTTTAACACATGAAGCATAGACTTCTATACAACCAGATGAGTCGCCCCCTGGTGGTCAGTAGAGAGAATGCAGCTTTAACACATGAAGCATAGACTTCTATACAACCAGAGGAGTCGCCCCCTGGTGGTCAGTAGGGGAGAATGCAGCAAAAAGCAGGGCGTTATTTTTTAATGCTCAATAGCAGATGTAGCGTCAACACTACACAAGTCCTCACATGCGTCCTTTGTATCACTTCAACTAGTCAGCGCTACGTCTTTAAGAGTTTCACTCCTCGAGATGCACTTCTTCTTCTTCTTCTTCTTCTTCTGGGTCCTTCTGTCCTGATGGGTTTCATGTTTTCATCTTTTTGCAGAAGGAGCTGTCGGGCCACAAGAACATCGTCGGCTACCTGGACTCCACGATCAACGCGGTGTCGGACACCGTGTGGGAGGTCCTGATCCTCATGGAGTACTGCAAAGGTATGTTACACATGTTGATCGTCTTATACTCATTTTTGTTTGGGTTAGTTGGGATTATTTTGCGGTAACGGAACCAAATTAAACTTTAAATGAATGCAAAACCTAAAGAATGGTTGTAACTCTGTTTTTCCTTTTGAATTTGGTCCCTGCTGCACACTGTAGTAATGGTGGTGCAAAACACTGCACATTAGGTAATGAACAGATTCTAGCGTATCTAGTTTATCAGGCTGTGACGTTAAACCACTTAAAATAAACGTATCTAATGGTTTATTGTTCGTCTCCAACCTCTGTGTGGCCGCTCTATTGATCGTGACCACTCGCTGACTCAGCAGCTTTTGAGCAGTTACAACCTCCTTGGACATGCAAACATCTCTCTGATTACTGGGAATAATCAGATGGCTGCAGCCTTTACGTGGAGACGAATTTATTTAGTTAGGAAACGTTTATTCTAGTAAAAAGCAGAAGATACTGTCAGTTACTCAGATGACACATGACAATTTAAACCTAAAATAGCAAAAGATCTAAGTTTCACATCATTTACTATTTAGTAGATATGTAGTGTTAATCAGGTCGGCTGTACTCTGAGCTGGTGACCTGAGTCCTAAAGCTTTCTCCCCTCTCCCCCCTCCCTCCCCTCCTGCAGCCGGGCAGGTGGTGAGGCAGATGAACCAGCGGTTGAATGTGGGCTTCAGCGAGGACGAGGTCCTCCACATCTTCTGTGACACGTGCGAGGCCGTGGCCCGCCTGCACCAGTGCAAGACGCCCGTCATCCACCGAGACCTCAAGGTGACCTTTCCTCCACCCTCCTCTCCGTAATCCACCCGTCGGATGCAGCGAATGGTGGTTTTTCATTGCTTGTGTATTTGGAGTCTACAAAACGTTAGAAAAGGATTCCGGTTTCTCGTTTTGTCCCACATACAGTCGGAAACCAAAGCAATAATTAATTTACAGAGATATTGAGAACCAAATCCTTTGAGAAGCTGGAGTTTTTCTTTTTTCCAGACCTTAGCAACTTTTATTTCTAAAACAAAAAAGACAAATGTAGTTTTTTAGAGCCGTACACAGGTTGAACCTGTTGAGGCTCCGTGGTTCCAACCAGACGTCGAACTTCATTACTCCTTTCAACCGTGACAAAAGCAGAGCGGTCCAGATCCACTCCTCCGTTCTTACCTTTCACAATAAAAGGTAGTATTTGGCAGTTTGAGTCATTCATTCACGCGGTGCCTCGAGGCCTCAGCGCTCCCCTGACTCGGGTCTCCAGAGGGTTCTCCAGAGGGGTGGCCGCGGGCCAGACCTGCCGACGCTCGGAGGCCGGTGGCGAGTTCCCACCCTGTTTGAATCCTCCTCGGTGGACCCGTCCAGCTGGACGGGCCTCTGAGCCTCTTCAGCTCCACAGGCCCGGCCTCTGTTCGCCGCCTGTCGGTGCAGCCCACACGGCTTACATAACATCGGGGACACAAAGGGGCCGAGGAGGCCCGGTCACGCACCGCCGGGGGAAGTGAGAGTGCAGAAAGAAAGAGACGCCTCTGAACCCCGGGGAGACACTGCCATGCTTTCATGAGCTCGGCGACTCCTCGGACAGCGTGAAGCCTCTTCGGGCTCCTGTGTGAAGCCGCTCCTGCAGAGGCCTCCCTGGCTTTCTATTTTCGGATGTTTTCTTCTTGCGTCTCGTAATCTCGTTGCACCTTCAGTCGGTTTCCTCTTTCAGTTTTCCGCCGGTCGCTTCCTCTTTCTGGCCCGTCTCCTCCTCCCCCTCCGCCCTCGTTTCCTTCACTCCTCATACGTCCTTTGTGGGTTAATGAGGGAATACAAGCGTTTCAGAGGATTCTTTTGCCAGTTGAGTTGACTTTCTAAAGCAGCGTCCGTGCAAACATCAGTCATGTGGAGAAAATGACAAATAACCGCATGACAATACAGCTATTGTTTCAGTTTAGTGGGATCTGTGAGTCTTTACAAGCCACTTAATGGTCTTCATGCCCGTTCTGACGCAGCTAGGGGGTTAGCATCGGCTCGGATGTTTGTTTGTTTGTTTACTCGTCTGCCACAAACTCAGTCACAGCTGAATGTGATTTTATTTTTTAATGGGAGGATGTGTCTCAAGCTTTTTGCTAAATTACACAGGAAGCAGATTGTTGGCATGGAAGGAGCTGTTTGGTCGTTGTGACCAGTTCTACACATGAAGCGCGTAAATAAACAAAGATAAATAACAACAATATAGCAGCTGAAATGAAATCGCCTTTTTTTTTTTTTTTTAATTGATGACATTATTATTTGTGTTGACCCTCATATTTAGATAAAGTTACTATGAGGAACTTGTACCTGGTTGTGAACCGGTCTCAGTGTAGTCCTGGTCCTCTATAGACCTCCATCAATAACCAGACCACCAGAGAGAAGATGGTCTGGTTCTAGAGAGTTCTTCTTAAAGATCCTCATTGGAGCCACCGGGTCAGATTCTGGTGAAACCAGATGACATCATGCAGGTCCACCAGAACCTCCTTCAGCTCAGACTCCAGCAGAGACCAGTCCACCGTGGACAGACCCAGATCCAGCAGAGGCCAGTCCACTGTCAGACCCTGCTGCAGTAAAATGAGTGGCAGAAGTTATTAGATAAGAGAGAGTTAAGATAATCCTTTATTAGTCCCGCAGTGGGGAAATTACAGGATTACAGCAACATTGCTCAGTACGTAAAGATAAAAGAAATCAAGTAATATAAATAAACATAATAAAATAAACGGTAAAGAAGAAATTGAATGTACAGTAGAATATTGAATATACAAATTACAAAATATTACAAAATATTGCACCAGAATGAGTTAAAGTGACCAGAGTGATAAAAAGTGTTCAAGTATTGATAGTTGAATGTTTGTGGGCTACTGGGAGGTCAGCTTGTTGTGCAGCCTGACAGCAGCAGGGAGGAAGGACTTGCGGTACCTCTCCTTCACACACCGGGGGTGAATCAGCCGGTGGCTGAAGGAGCTGTGCAGAGCTGCCAGGGTGTCCTGCATGGGGTGGGAGGCGTGGTTCATCAGGGATGAGAGCTTGGCCATCATCCTCCTGTCTCCCACCACCTCCACAGTATCCAGAGGACACCCCAGCACGCTGCTGGCCTTCTTTATCAGTTTGTCCAGTCTCCTCCTGTCAGCTGCCGTGATGCTGCTGCACCTGAAGACCACTCCATAGAAGATGGCTGATGCCACCACAGAGTCAAAGAAGGTCTTCAGGAGTGCTCCCTGCACCCCAAAAGACCTCAGTCTCCTCAGCAGAAAGAGTCTGCTCTGTCCCTTTTTATAAAGTGCATGTGCGTGGTTGGACCAGTCCAGTTTATTGTTCAAGTGAACACCCAGGTACTTGTAAGACGTCACCATCTCAATGTCCAGTCCCTGGATGCTCAATGGTAGCGGAGGAGAGCGTTTGCCCCGGCGGAAGTCCACCACCAGCTCCTTGGTCTCACTGGAGTTTATCTGGAGGCGGTTCCGCTGGCACCATCCTAAAAAGTCCTGGTTCAGTTCCCTGTACTCCCTGTCATCATCGGCAGAGATGAGGCCGACGATTGCAGAGTCGTCAGAGAACTTTTGCAGGTGGCAGTTGGCAGAGTTGTGTTTAAAGTCCGAGGTGTAAATGGAGAACAGGAATGGAGCCAGAACGGTTCCCTGTGGAGCCCCCGTGCTGCAGGACACCCGATCTGACTCACACTCCCGTATCCGCACATACTGTGGACGGTTGGTGAGGTAGTCCAGGATCCATGCAGTGAGGTGGTGGTCCACCCCGGTCTGCTCCAGCTTGTCCCTCAGAAGCATTACTTTCCTTTCTTTCATCTTCCTCTAATTTATTTTGTCTTCTGAGTGGTTTTACTTTCCTTTCTTTTCTGGGCTTCACATTAGACTGACAGTCCGATCCAGAGGTTCTGGGGTCGGGTCTCCTGTGGCTCTACGTTGACCGTCAGCCCGCCAAGACAAACTGAAACTCTACATGAATGCTCCTGGTTGACTCGTGTTTCTTCTTCATTGGTTCAGAAGTATAACCCCTCTGTCCGTCCCCTCCAGGTGGAGAACATCCTGCTGAACGACCAGGGGAACTATGTGCTGTGTGACTTCGGCAGCTCCACTCACAAGATACTGCTGCCGCACAAAGATGGAGTGACCGCCGTGGAGGACGAGATTAAGAAGTGAGTTCCTTCATCGGGTGGCGGACCATTTTAAAACCCCTGAAATAGACCTGCCTATACCTATGCTCTGGCTGCTGCAACATAAGTAGACTGGTTAAAGCATTGCTGTTAAAGACCAGCATGCATTGGGCCGGTTGCACCACAAGAACCCAGTTATCTGGCATTCCCACTACGGGAACATGCTTAGTTTCAGTTCCTAACACAAGAGATCCAGTAAGAGAGGCCGTGTCCCTGTTTGCATTTCAAATCACAGCATGTTGACGTCCCCACGTTTACAGCTGCACTAAACGTGCGGCGCTAACCGGCTTCACCGCGCCGCCTACACACACATCATCCTCTGGACCCCTTTGCATTTTCATAAGTAGAAAAATATACTGAAGTATTACATTTGTATCTGACACTTATGCTGCAGCGCTTGTATGAAAGATGCCTTACAAATATATTATTATTAATAATACATACTGTGTTAACATTTATGGCCCAGAGTGAATGGGCTTCTGATGGTTTAATTGTGCTTTAACATGTATAAGCTGTGTGGTTTAATCGTTACCAATTCATCATACGTTATGAGTTTGTCAGATGTTGTGTATACAAAATCACAGACGCACAACAAACTAGCTTGTGAAGTATGCATGTATCTGTGTAAACAAATACAAGGCTTCTCTTTTTAAAATATGAGTAGCATTAAATGAGGAAAGATTTTAAACTCACAACTTTGACCCTCCACTGACCACGCCCCCTCTTGTTGTCTCTCAGGTACACAACCCTTTCATATCGGGCGCCGGAGATGATTAACTTGTACGCAGGGAAAGCCATCACCACTAAGGCTGATATATGGGTAAGGTGTGTGTGTGTGTGTGTGTGTGTGTGTGTGTGTGTGTGTGTGTGTGTGTGTGTGTGTGTGTGTGTGTGTGTGACCCTGCAGGGCTGGTTTGTCCTGGAAGCGTCCTGGGTATCACTCTGCCCCAACAGGTTCCTCCTCTTTCTCTCTGTCTCTCTCTTTATGTCAGCCTCTCTCTCTCTCTCTCTGGCTTGCCCGAGGCTGTTTGCTTCCACCAGCTCTCCAACATTGTTTTCCCCTCATAAAACATTGAGCAACATCATTCATAACTCTCTGCCTTGTTCTCTCTCTCTCCTCCCCCCTCCCCTCTTCTGTTTCCCCTCTGTTTGAGATCATCTGAGACAACCCAGTTGAGGACCTTGTGTGTTATTTGTGAATGTAGAGCGAGGGATCGGGCTTGGACAGCAGCCATCTTGGTCAGTGGTGTAAATGGATGCACGGGGAGATGAAGAAGTGCTCGTTAAAGAGACACTTTGTTTTCTGACAGGATCAGTTGTTCCAGATCTTTTTTAAATGACGTTTTAAAAGCTAGAAGCTTTTAGTCAGACGTTCGTTTTTCTGACGGCCCTTGAACGCACCATGTGGGACAGACATGCCCAGCTATGAAGCCACGATTGAGTCACGTGACCAAAACCCTGAATCTTTGACTGGATTCCAGGCGGCTGTAAACCTGCAGCTCAATATGTGAAGAGCGTTGAACCGGTTTTCCAACATTGGAAACATCACATGTTGGATATATAGATCCTATCGTTTCCTTATTTTGTAAAAAACATGATCAACCAAACGTTACTCCCTCAGCTCCGTGTGCAAAATGTTGGTTTATTAACGGGATCATCATATCTTATAATATGATCTGGATTTATCGGAAGACTTGGTTTCTAAAAATGAGCAAAAACATGTTGTGAATAAGTCCACGTATTGAGCGGCTGATTTATCTTTTATTTTGAAATCCGACTGCTTTTCCCGTCTCTCAGAGCTCATGGATTAAACCGTTCTGATACCAGACGAGTTGACTGGATAACTGGATGTGTTTGAACATATTCATTGTGACGCCGTCTGCAGTGATGGTTGCTCGTGACACGGAGTAGACGGCAGCTTAAATCAGGGCGCGCAAGAAAAACACCCACTTCCTGCGGACTACCCCCCCACCACAGTCTCACTTCCTGTTCTATGTTTAGCACGTGTTTGGGAGACTCCAGCGTTTTCTACTTCCTGTCTCACGCGTCCACGCGTTTTGGGAATTCTGGATCTGGCTCCGATTAGGAGTTTAGTATCGGACAGGATGAGGACTCAACGCGGCGGCTGATCCCAGAGTCTCTTTCATCTCCAAACGTCAACGACAACAAGATGCTGGAGCCGAACATAGCCGGCTGAATATATGATTTGTAGACAGCAGACTCTTCTTCTTTTTAAGAAGCATCTTTGTGGCCTCTGACACGAGGAGCAGAAGCTCAGGTCAGCCCGGTGTCGCTCATGGGCGGAGAGACGACGCCGAGGTCCAGGGTTCACGCCCCGCTGGGGGGCAGGTTTAACGGGTTTGGCTCATTTAGGAGTGTGCTCCCTCCATCCATCCCTCCCTCTCTCTCTCCCTCCGTTAGTGTTACTGTGTGACTTTGATGAATCCAAACTAACCTTTTTTCTTAAAACGTGTGAATCTTGTCACGTGTAACTAAACCCGATCAAAACCTGACACCTGGCTCTTGTTTTCTTATTCTTTGATCAGAGATTTCCTTTTTTAAAGTCAGTCGTGCTGATTTTAAGATTTTAAACTGTATTATTGTTGAAGCAAATGTCCTTTTTAAAAGTTGTGTTAAGACAAAATGAAGCTGTGTCGCGATAAACAAAGTTAAATATTGTGTACTGTGTTTAAATATTCATTGTATTTATTTATATATCCATTCTTTCCAATGCAACATTGTTTCTGTGCATTATCTAAACCCGCCCTCTGCTCCTCTCCTCAGGCACTCGGATGCTTGTTGTACAAGCTGTGTTTCTTCACACTTCCATTTGGGGAGAGTCAAGTTGCCATTTGTGACGGAACCTTTATCGTTCCAGATAACTCCAAGTTCTCCTTCAACCTGCACTGTCTGATCCGTGAGTGTGTGAGACGTCACCTCGTGGTCGCCTGTGTTTGCTTTTCACCGTGTTTGGGTTGTACATGCTTCACCTGAAGTACTTCTAGAGAAGTGTGTGTTATTGACAGTGACATACACTTCTCTAGACGTGTGTGTGTTAGATTTGGACTGTAGGCTATACTTTGGTAAAGTATTTGTACGAACACATTTTAGATTTATTTTTAACATGTAACAAACGATAAGAAAACAAAATAATTAAATAATGAAATGAACAGTTAATGTATACAAAACATATAAATAAATGCCTTACAAGGAGGTATTAGTAAACACTTATGGTCATACACCTAGCTCTTAAAAAACGTTTTCTTTAGAATTTTTATCACATAAATCATTTTTCTTTTGAATTTTTTTATCACAAATACTAAAAACATTTTAAATGTTCTATCACATAAAAAATATTTTTTCTTTAGAATTCTTTATCACATAAATAATAATTTCTTTAGAATTCTTTATCACATAAATAATAATTTTTCTTTAGAATATTTTATCGCATAAATAATATTTTTCCCCCAAGATACATAAATAATTAACTTGATATAAAAACCACAGTGAAAGTGAAAGTTTTAAATGTTATATAACTGTCATGAGCTACATTATACTTTTCTCTCTTGTTCTGTTTATTCATCCCGAAGGAAATCGGTGAAACTTATTTTAACCGTTTCCTTTCTGCTGTGAACGGGTTTATTTGTTCATTTCCTCAACAGCAGCCTGTTTGAACCAGTTATTCTCCACCAGCCTTGTTTGCCTTCAACTCATCCCACTTCCTAAACGCCTCCTGCGGTGCATCCTCCCTTCTTTCTCTTTATTTGACCGACAGCTCCACCAAGTGGCCAAAGAGGGAAACTGCACATCAGCCAGTGAAATGACCTCTCTCTCTTTTTCCAGGATACATGCTCGACCCGGAGCAGGAGAAGAGACCCGACATTTACCAAGTGTCCTACTTTGCCTTCAAATTAGCTGGAAAAGACTGCCCGGTGCCAAACCTCTTTGTAAGTCTCTGACTGAAGCAATCGGCTTTATCACGTACAGTCGTGTGCGTATCTATAATTCTTATATATATTTATTTATATAACTCTTCCCTCCAGAACTCTCCCATCCCGACGTCGCTTCCAGAGCCTCTAACTGCGAGTGAGGTCGCTGCTCTGAAGAGCATGACCAAAGCCAGGTGATTATGACGGATGAAACACAACATAGAATAAAATAAAATCATTTGTGTGCTTTGAAGAATAATATGTCTTTTTCAGTTTAATGAAAATGGTAAAAAAAACCACTCTGACTCCTCCCCTCCAGGATAACGGACGACGTCGGCCCGACAGAAACCTCGATAGCTCCCAGACAGCGGCCAAAAGCGGCCAACAGCAACGTCCTGCCGCTCGCCAACACCGTCACCCCCGCCAAGATGGCCGCCGCGCCTTCAGCACCCGTCAGCAACGGCCAGAAAGGTTCGTAGGAACATGAACAATATTTATGTTTTTATCTCTCAAGAAACTGAGAAGATAATAGATCATAAAATCAAACAATTTCACAAACGTTCTCATAGTTTTTAGTCCCTGGACTCCTTTTCAAGGAATTAAAGGGTTCTGTTGTTGATGCACGTTCAACAAATTAGTGAAACTAATGCTCAGTAATGCTCAACATGAAATGGTACATGTTGAATTAGCGACCGTAGCCATCGTTTTTTAATGTTCCAGTTTCCTCGTGTTGAGTAATGCCCCCTCTCTCTCTGTCCAATCAGCTCCCACCCCCGGCTCAGGGCAGCCGTCCATGCAGCCGCAGCCCGGCAGTCAGCAGCACCGAGTCCTGCAGCAGCTGCAGCCCGGTGACCTGCGTCTGCAGCAGCTGCAGCAGCTGCAGCAGCAGCAGCATCACCACCACCACCAACAACAGCAGCAGCAGCAAGCCGTGCATCAACAACATGCTAACGCGCAGCAACTTCAATACCTCCAGGTACGTCACCACACTGACACCTGAGCCGCTAGCAGGAAGTCCAGATCCTGATCCCCACACTCACGGACTTAGAGGAAAGTTCCTGCAACATATGTGAGGGTTTCAGTCCCGTTCCAATGCCAAAGCAGGGAGTGTTTGAAGGCTCTCTATCGGACGTTTTGAACCCTTTCAGTCCACATTTCTGCAGACTTTGCATGAGGGAAACGCCCACAATTCATAGCCGGAGACGTCAACACATGGGAGTTCAACCCGGCATATTAATATTACACAAAGACACTAAGGAGTTAAGATCCTTAAAAACACAGATCATTATTTTTCTTATATTTTTTCAATATATGTATTTGTATAGCACATTGCATACACTATGTAGCTCAACCTTCCTTCTACAGTTAAAATACATAAGTGTTTGGAAGAAACCACAACATTTTATTGACATTTTAAGTGTAATTTAAAGAATTTCAACAAAAATATTACAAATTAAAATTACAAATAATAAGAGGGAAAAGCGAGTAAATGGATTATTATGACAATTACCTCATCTCAAGTATTAAAGCAGTGTAAAGAAACGGAGGCTGAATATCCTGCAAACAGTTTGTCTGCTGCAGCCGTGGCCATGCTTTAACCCTTCCCTCCCCCCTCAGTACCAACAGGCCGTGCAGCAGTCCCTCCAGCTGCAGCAGCAGCAGCAGCAGCACCACCAAGCGCTCCTGCAGCAGCAGCAGCACCAAGCGCTCCTCCACCACCAGCAGCAGCTGATGATGCAGCAGCCGCTGTACCAGCAGCAGGTGGCCCAGGCCCAGGCCCAGGCTCAGGCCCAGGCCCAGGCCCAGTACGCCGCCATGGTGAGTCCTGGCTTCAGCCCGCCCCGAAGCGGACGTCCGTCAGGTTTCATTTACTTCCGCTTGCGTTGGAGGGAAGCTTCCAACTCCAAAGCGTGACGGAGTTTCCGAGCAGAAGATCTCCATTCAAAACCGCAATAAATAGTTAGAGCGAGTGACAGCGAAACACATGGAGACGCAGCGTGAAGCCACACCGAGCCGAGCTTCACTTAAAGTCAGCGCCGCCCTAAAGAGCGCTCCCTCTGTTCCAAACACTGGCAGCCGAGTCGCCCGCCGGCCGTGCCAAGCGGCATCGGAAGCAGACGCTCCAGAAACTTCCTGCCCACTCCGTCCAAATAATCAGAGAAAGTGGTGTTTACGCAGATACTGAATCAAACACACAAACACGGGTCCCTTTTTAGTCCTGCTTCCCACCATCTGTTTTTATCTCGGAGGCAATCTGGTCGGAGCGAAAGCCCACGAGGGGATCGAACGGCGGGTGAAGCGGAGCGGGTTCCTCCGTGCAGCGTCCTGACGCCGAGCATCCTTATTCCCAAGACGCCTGCGACGTGCTGCAGGCAGCGATCACAGGGAGCGTTGGGAAGGGGCTGCAGAGTGCGGTGCTTTAAAAACAAAATTAGTGTTCGGAAAACATGGAGGGAACAAAGGACGGAGCAGCGACGCAAGATTAAGATTTAAAGAAATAGAAACGTACGCCGTTTCTGTGAATTCACGTAAAAATCCTTCTATGCAAAGATCTGCACTGTTGCTCCATCGTAAGTTGATGGATTGATACTTTATTAATTGATACTTTATTATTTGATACTTTATTAATTGATACTTTATTCATCCCCAGAAGGGAATATTTTGAAATGCTCGTATGTCTGGTGCGTTTAAGGGGAAATGGGTTGTTGGTTTCAGAGATTTGAGGATTTCTTTGTGCGTTCTGTGATGGAGGAAAACTCCTCTTGAAGACACTCTTGAAGACTCCTGAAGACTCTTAAACAATCCTGAAGCCGTTCTTGAAGACTCTTGATCGGGAGAAGCGAACCGCTTTGGTCGTCACACGATCGGGGAACGAAGCGCCTGCCGATCTTTTAGCTTGTTTACGGTTTAAAATGAGCGACCTGGGAAACGCTCCGGTCGTCTCTCGGCTCCAGACCGGCCTCTCAGGCCTTCACACGATCAGGTCTCGCTCTGTTTTAAAAAAATACACCAGCTGATGATGTAATGCTTTTTATTTTTCAGCTTGTTTTGTGTACTCTCTGCCCTAAAAAGAAAGAAATGGCTGCTTCTTCCTGTGTTGCTGGTAAACAACAACACAAAGAATGGACGTAGCAGAGTGATTCTCTTGTGGTCGGCCGGTGTTGAGTTTGTTCACTTTGTTGTCCGACGTGCTCTTTGACTCTCGCTCCTCCCCCCCTCCCCTCCCCCACCGTGTCCCCGGCTTTACCAAAATCCAGAACTGGTTTTCTAACAACATTTCACCATCTCGTTGCCGTCATTGTGCGCCATGAAATCAAAAGGTCCGTCCCTCATTCCCTTCCCCCTGTCCTCCCCCTCTTCCTTCCCTAACAGCTGCACCACTACCAACAGGCGTTTGTCCAGCAGCAGCAGCAGCAGCAGCTTCATCAACATCATCAACAGCAGCAGCATCAGCAGCAGCATCATCTGCAGCAGCAGCAGCAGCAGCATCATCTGCAGCAGCATCATTCTGCTCAGCAGGCTCTCTCCTACATGTCCTCCCCTCTTGAGTTCCAGATCGCTCTGGGTTCCTACGCTGCCAGTGCCAGAGCTGCAGCGGACTCCTCCTACAATAACCCCAGGTAGTGTCCCTGAACGCATCACGTTGTTGGACGTGTATGTCTCACTACACGTGGAAGAAAATGTTTATTTCTTACAGAAAAGCAGCCATATCACAGATTCTCATTTAGAGTTCCAGCAGGGTTCATACGGTCATAGAAAACCTGGACAAGTGATGGGATTTTAAATGGTTATTTCCAGGCCTTGAAAAAAATAAAAGTGTGAATGTGTTATATTCATGTGTTCATGTGGTTCATTTACGCTGAGTTTGAAATAATGAATATGCTTTTAAAAGAGACTCAAAATATAAGCAGGCTGAGTATATCTATAAATGTTTATTCTTTTAATCAAACTATTGTCTCTCATTCATTTGTGTCCTTTAAGGAATACTGTATGCTTTGGAATCCTCATTGTTAGTTTAAATACTACATTTTATCACTTTTTCATGGACACACCCAGATTTCACTAAATGTTTGGTCATGGGAATTTGGTTTAATGTCCTGGAAGAGTCCTGGAAAAGTCTTGGAAAAGTCATGAAAAAATCATGGAAAAGTAATTTGAAAATCATGGAAAAGTCATAGAAAAATATGGAAAAGTCCTGGACCTCCATAGTTCACAATGTGTATGAACCTGGTTCAGGTTCAGGTATGAATCTCCCGATGTTCCTAAACGTCTCTCCTCTGTCTCCCGTAGAAACGCTCTGCTGGCGTCCGATGGCGTCACGCCACCGCCCTCCCAGAGCGGCAGCAGCGCCTTCAGCCACCCGCCCGACATGTCGCGCTGGAACCCGTTCAGCGAGGACAACTTCTCCAGGTTGACCGAGGAGGAGATGATCGACCGGGAGTTTGACATGCTGAGAGCAAGCAAGTGGCTGCTATTGAGATGACGTGTTTACCGTGGTTTGACCTTCTGAACCGACGAAGCAGTTTCTGGGCGTGTTGCCAACGTAGGGAAAGAAATGGAGGCTCCAAGAGTCGTATATTAAACTATAACGTATAACTATAGCTTCCATTTCGACGCGTTCGACGACCACCAGAAAGATACGAATCTGACAGTTATGTTGTATTTCTTTATTCAGCTTCTGGCTGATTGTTAAATGAAGAAATGCTTTTCAATCACGCCGGCAGGCTTTTGGGGGTTCAGAGGGTTGAAATGTCTCAGAAATGTTGGTTTTATTAAACATGAAATAATGTTTCGTAAAGAGGCGTCGACCACAATAGGGCACGACATGTTTTATTAGGAGTTAACAGGATTCATACGCTCATGGAAAACCTGGAACCACTTTTTCATGTTCACACCCAGATTTCACTAAATGTTTGGTCATGGGAATTTGGTTTATAGTCCTGGAAAAGTTATGGACCTCCATTGGTCAACATGCGCATGAACCCTGAGTTAATTAATCCTTTGCTCGGTTCCACCTCTGTGTATAATCTAATCTATGACTTCCTCTACGCAGATCAGGCGGAGAGGACCGCTAGCGGGGAACCGGACCGCCAGCCCGCCTCCTCCGCCAAACCCCCGTCACCGGAGGACCTGTTCGGCTCGGCCCCCTTTGTGGCCAGCGCAGGCAAGTCTTAGAGGAGTCTCTGCAGAGAGGACCCGACACTGTGGAGCCACCTGCCCTCCCCCTCCACCCAGCTCCTGTGCCCCCTCAGTGAGGCGTTAAAAACCAATGATCGGTCCCATTTTTTGTTGTTTCCTGACCACCAGTCCAGTCAGTCGTTCTGCTGTTGGTATAAAACACAAGGGGAAGGTGCGTCAGCGCCTCCTAGAGGTCAGAAGCGGTAAACTCACTTCTTAATCCCGGGCTTGGTGGCCGTCAGCCCTAACTGCCCTGCTTGTAACGACCTTTTTATGCAAGTCAGCTGGACGAAGTGTTTTGAGTCTGTAGCTCACCGGGGACGCGAGGCACGGACACGGTACTAATACATAAGATACACATAATAATACTAGCTCATTTGCGTAAGATTACGTGTTTTTTCTTGTTTTTCTTCTTCAGTGGTTATAAATCTTCCATCTCACTTCCCATCAAGAATGCAGCTGCAGAACATTGCTGCTGTTCCTAAAAAGCAATATGAACATAGAGACACACGGCTGGTACTGATTAAGGCTGAGTAACGTCCAACGTACTCAATGATATTGATTATCGATTACTTGGTAACCCCGAAAAAATATCTGAATTATGTTTTGCTCTGACTTTTCTCTGCTTGTTTAAAACTTAAGAACACGTGAAAAGAATTCTACTTTTTTAATCGTTTTTTTTACAAAGATGATTTTTTTTCCAAGATAATGTAGTTTTTTCATCTGGGATATTGTGAAAACATTGTTTTGCCAGCTGAATTTTTGTATCTGTTGTAATACTAATTCCGACCACTGGAGGCTGAAGTGCACTACTACCCCATGTTCAAAACCGACATGTTTCCCTAATGCAGATTAGTGCCAATATGAAACACGGGGTAGTGGTGCACTTCCGCCCCCGGTGGCCAACATGAGTATTACAACCAACAGACAGGAAAATGATCGTGACCAATCTTTTTTTCTTCACCAGTTTCTTGAGTCATAAACACGAGGGTCAGGGTCAGGGGGTGCCAGGGTCATAAGGACATGAGACGCATCCCTCTCGTGATGCCTGTTCAGCAGAATTAAAGTCCCAATTCATCCTGTAAAAACGTCACTTAGCCCTGGTACTAACAAACAAAAAGACACTTGAACTTCTCAAAGTTGCGGCTCTTCGCCGTTTGTTTACACCAAAACTCCTTCGACCCTTTTTGGCCATTAAAACTGCAACGAATCCTCACAAAATGCTCCACCGACCTTATTGATCAGGTTCCATTGGTCTCCACAGGCCTGATTGATCAGGACTCATTGGGCTCCACCGACCTGATTGATCAGGTCCCATTGGGCTCCACAGGCCTGATTGATCAGGTCCCATTGGGCTCCACAGGCCTGATTGATCAGGTCCCATTGGGCTCCACAGGCCTGATTGATCAGGTCCCATTGGGCTGTTCTCTTCCTGCTCCTGAAATGTGACTCGGTATAGAAAACACTGTTTGTAACTCCCGATGAACCGCATCAACGCTAAAACACGGCGACATCTTTTCCTTTGCTCCAGTAAATTCATCTCTCGTGTCCTTAAAGACGCTCAATGCAACCGTTTAGAGTAGAATAAGGTAACGATGCAATATAACCTCCCTGAGCACTTGAATGTAGGTGTGGAAATATTTAGTCGTCTTGTTACTCGTTCAAAATCAGTTTGAGTTCAAATTGGAAAACCAAAAAAAACAAAGCAGATGGAAGGGACTTTTTTAACTTTTTATATTTTACTGAATTTAAAACCCAGAAAGGTCAAATAAACCCACGATGTTGGGACTTAGAGGCTGGCATGAGAAAAGCCACGTTTTTGATCAGCCTGTTAGCCTGTTAGCTTGTTAGCTTGCTGTGTTTGTGCCGCCAGTGTTTTTTTTTGTCTTTGTGCAAACACACCGCTGGCAACGAGCAGTCTGGGTTTTCAAGGAGAGCTTTAATTTCATACTTTATAATTTCACCTGTTTTTATGAAATACTAAAGACTCCTCCGGACGTAGGTTGATAATTCTAAGAGAAACGACGACAACCAATCAGAATACAACACAAAATACATAAGTGCCAGAAATGTGCCAAATGTTTCTTAAGAACACTCAAAATAAAACCCGGGACCAAAGTTGTAGTTTTGCAGAAAGAGTCACGTCTCTGGATGTAAAGTAGTATTATTATTATTATTATGGAACAATAAACAATAACACATGAACTTGCAAGATGGCCGCCGGTCTTCGTGTCGTTGCTGGTGGTGTGACTGCACGTTCTTTTATTGCCAATACTAAGATTTTCTTTCTTTTTTAGCGGAAGTAGTTTTGTTTCCATTTCTAGGTGCAAAGTGCCTTCGAGTGGCATTTTTGTTTACATTTTTTTCCTTTTTTTGTCTCAGATTAAATTGATCTGAATTTAAAAATGTTCAGTTGAACCAAAACAGCCGTTCTGGATGGAAGGAAAGCCCTTAAATCTCTCTGGGAGGCAACAGAAGTTATTCTGCCTCCATATTCTTGTGTGTTTGTGACTCGTGGAACAATCCTTCAAACTAAGCTCAACCGACTGCAACGTCCGGCCACTTAAACTTCTTGTTCGTCCCCACAGAACAGATTGTTGTAACACTATAAAGTATAACGTCACACAGAGATGTGAAACCTTCATCTTATTCTGCCATCATAAACCCATCTACGACATTAGAAACCTCTTATGAACTCTTATCTATGCTTCCTGTCCGTCGACACATGTCACATGACTCGCCCATGACAGCTTTTATTTCTCCGCCGGGTTCTTCCCATAAAGTCATCCGACACTTACCACAACAGGGTGAGCACCTCCATACCGAACCGATCCTTAGAAACAGAGCCCCTCCATACCGGACCGATCCTTAGAAACAAAGGGCCTCCATACCGGACCGATCCTTAGAAACAAAGGGCCTCCATACCGGACCGATCCTTAGAAACAAGGCCTCCATACCGGACCAATCCTTAGAAACAAGGCCTCCATACCGGACCAATCCTTAGAAACAGAGCCCCTCCATACCGGACCAATCCTTAGAAACCAAGCCCCTCCATACCGGACCAATCCTTAGAAACCAAGCCCCTCCATACCGGACCAATCCTTAGAAACAAGGCCTCCATACCGGACCAATCCTTAGAAACAGAGGGCCTCCATACCGGACCGATCCTTAGAAACAAAGCCCCTCCATACCGGACCAATCCTTAGAAACAGAGCCCCTCCATACCGGACCAATCCTTAGAAACAGAGCCCCTCCATACCGGACCAATCCTTAGAAACAGAGCCCCTCCATACCGGACCAATCCTTAGAAACAGAGCCCCTCCATACCGGACCAATCCTTAGAAACAGAGCCCCTCCATACCGGTCCAATCCTTAGAAACAGAGGGCCTCCATACCGGACCAATCCTTAGAAACAGAGGGCCTCCATACCGGACCGATCCTTAGAAACAGAGGGCCTCCATACCGGACCGATCCTTAGAAACAGAGGGCCTCCATACCGGACCGATCCTTAGAAACAGAGGGCCTCCATACCGGACCAATCCTTAGAAACAGAGCCCCTCCATACCGGACCAATCCTTAGAAACAGAGCCCCTCCATACCGGACCGATCCTTAGAAACAGAGGGTCTCCATACCGGACCGATCCTTAGAAACAGAGGGCCTCCATACCGGACCGATCCTTAGAAACAGAGGGTCTCCATACCGGACCAATCCTTAGAAACAGAGCCCCTCCATACCGGACCGATCCTTAGAAACAGAGGGCCTCCATACCGGACCGATCCTTAGAAACAGAGCCCCTCCATACCGGACCGATCCTTAGAAACAGAGCGTCACGCCTTTCGTACCTTTTGGTTTCACACCAACTGACAACGTGTTAATGTAAACCCTTCAAAATGATGAACTTTCTTATGTTTTTGTATTCTCATACAATCCTAAAGGGCTGTATGTGTGTGACCCATCTCAGCCATCCGCAGACATGAATCATAACTCTTTGTTTTTCCTTTTTTTTTTTTTAACCAATATGTTAAACTATACCTCGATGTGAAGGTAAGTTACGGAGCAGTTCATGTTTCCGCTCATATCGCTGCCTGCTTTCATCGGGATGTTAGTTGGGGGGTATTTTATATTTTGATTTGCTTTGTTTGTATTTTTCATTCCGTAAGACAGCCATACTCAGAAACATCTTGTTCATGTGTACTGGTGGATGAATCTATAGTGTGGATAAGGGGCGACCAGAGCCATTAACTGCACTTTAATGTTCTTTTTTTTATCCCAGGGTTTTATGGGATGAACAAGCAAACAGACGTTGACTATGTTGTTTTTTTTATATACTTTTATTTTTTACATCTGCAAGTTTTTCCCCGTGCTTTTATCTTCTCTGTCTTCAAGGGTTTCCTCATCTTTCTCTGCTAGAAACCGCTCACTTCTTTTCTTCTTCTTTTATTTGAGTTCAGGCCACGCCCCTTTAGTTCCTCTCTCAGCGGCTCTCCTGCAGAAAGATTCAACCTATAGATCAATAAGTTGTCTTCTACATATCTTTGTTTCTGCAACAGACTATGTAAAAAAATAAACAAAAAAACGGTCCTGTATCATACTGTGAGTGTGAATGTATTTCTTTATAGAATGTAACTGATAAATAAAAAAACCATTCAAAATCCAAATTCACTTTGATTCCTTTTTCTTTTCTTTTTGAAGTCGTAACGCTTAGTCTCTCCACCACTACACCGTGTGCAAGATGTTCCTGCTGTCAACATGGCTGTCTTTGTTTGAGCTCTGTCGTCCAATCAGAACGTAGCAGGAGGGAAGGGGCCGGGGCGATGGTCAACCCCAGATCGCTTCAAGTCGTGCGTTTTTCTTTTGGTTTAATCAGACTTTGACTTTTTAAAAAGGTTTCCAGACCTGCTGGTGACGAGCTAAACATATTCTATGTGTCGGGTTATTCCACTTATGCTGTTACATAATTTAATATAATAACACGATGAGTTAAAGATTCACAATGTACTTTTATTATAGCCAAGAACCAGAAAAAATAAGATATTGGGCCAAAAGATTGAAGCAGCGATTTACATTTCATTTTGAAACTATCTCCATTTGCATAATAATAATGAATATAATAATAGTGGAGAAGTTATAAGTAAACGTATTTTAATCCTCAAAACTGTACAGACTAAACTAAAGGATTCAGTTTATAAAAGAGCAACAAACACTATGTAAACAGCAACTTTATTACTATTGTTTCACGTCTTTTATATTTATGTATATATTGTATATTTATGTATTTATTTATCTGGAGGGTTTGACCTTCATTTTTCTCTCAGGAACATGAGTGTCGAAGTGAGAACCAATGAACCTCGATATAAAAAGGGATTTTAAAATCATATAAATTGGATTATTTTGTCAGTTCCAGTCGCATAGAGATTGAAGTGGACGGTGGTGTTTATTTAATCTGTTTGTAATGTAGCTGAATTCCAGCCAGTATGTAATGATGAGTTTATAAAAAAATAAATAAGCTGCCAGATCAAAGGTTTATCCTCCAAATAGTTTTCGGCTTTTTTGGCAACATTTTATGGTGATTTGACAAAAAGAGCGAAAAACGGATATACGCCGACTTTATTAATAACAAAAAATAAAATAAAATCTGTTGCTTCATGTTTCTGCTCATCAGTTAACAAATTCCAGCTCGTTTGTCTTACTTTTCTATTTAAGTGTAAGTATTTGTAGGAGTCTGGGCCCGACTCTCTTGGCTCGGCTCTGCAGCTCAGTGGGAGTTTGTTGCGGCTTCTCGAGCTCCTTCTGTCGGACGTCTGCACCAGACGGGCCACACGGTTCCTCCACTGTCTTTAATGTAACCCATTAAACATCCACTAAACATCCACTAAACCACATCTGACGTCTTCTCCCGGGATCAAAGGACGTGCAGAGAGCTTCCTGCTTTAATGTTGGATGATCTTTAGTTTACATCCTCAACGAAAGCTCTTGGCCGGATCGTCTTCCCGCGCTGCCAGTTTGGGCTGAAGACCGGGAGCGGTTTCCTCCTCGTGTTCTCAGCAGGGGGTCCCTCTCTGGTATGGAGCTCCACTCATGGGGAACAATGAATTGGCTCATTGTGTACGGCACAATTTATTTTTCAATATAATTGGAGACCATCCACTCGCTAATTAGGCTAATCTCTTAAATTGTCATTATGCAAATCTCTTGGAAATACATTTACACTTTTTTTTTTCTTCTCCATCAAATGCCAACTATGCGTGATAATTTATAGAAATGCATGAAGATTAGTGCAGCACAAAGCTATTTAGTTTGTGAAGGACGTGACTGGCAGCTTGAGTCTTTCTCCACCAAGAGATTTAAAATCTGAAAGTAATTTGTTGAATCTTAAAAAAAAAAAAAAAGCTGCTTGTCTTATTTCTCCTTATCGTCTTATCGCCGGGTCGGAGGAGAGACGTCCGAGCAGCTTTCAGACATATTGAGCTTCTGCTCCTTCTGGTGTCGGACAAACTGGCGGGATTTGTACTTCCTTTAAACGTAAACCGAGTAATCCTGGTTTCTGTAATGCAACTTTAAACAGAGGTAAACGGGGTCAGGGGACGCTCTTAGGAAATTAAAACTTGTATTATTGGTTCGTGGACATTTTAAAGATTGGAATTCTGCATTTTGGCCATGTTGTTTGCAACCAGAAGGGACCACATTTAAGGCTCTGAGTACCTACCTGTCAATCACAAGGTAGCCCCGCCCCTAAACCATACTCTGCTTTATGAACCATAATTTACAAAATGAACATCATGCTGTATTGAAGAAGACTTGAAACTAGAGATTGAGACATAAACTCATGTTTACAATGTTTACTGAGGGAATACATCAAGAGAGAAGTAGAGTCATTTATATAGACTTCTATACAACCAGAGGAGTCGCCCCCTGGTGGTCAGGAGAGAGAATGCAGTGTTTAACACATGAAGCATAGACTTCTATACAACCCGAGGAGTCGCCCCCTGGTGGTCAGGAGAGAGAATGCAGTGTTTAACACATGAAGCATGGACTTCTATACAACCAGTGGAGATAATGCAGCTTTAAGCTAATTTCTGATCTGGCATCAAGATTCTCCTTCTGTTCCAAACTTAAAAATATCCGGATGGGTTAAAACTTGAAATTCACATTCAGGAGACTGTTGCATCTTTAACTCTTGCATTTGTGTCTTGTCTCAGCAGGTACCGATGAGATGAAGACCGAGCCGACCAATGAGGAAGTCGGCGTTCCTGCCCTCGTCCCAACCCCTGCAGAGAGGCCAGAGCCAGAGGTGCTGGCGTTTGCGGCCAAGGAACCCAAACTAGGCCGAAAGAGCTGCAGACCCGGTGAAGAGTCCGACAGTGACTTCGAGTCCGACCCGCCTTCGCCGAAGAGCAGCGAGGACGAAGAGGTGGAGGAGGAAGAAGGGCTGAACAGCGAGCACGGGGAAGACACCGAGCCGGAGAAGATAGGACAGAGGCCTCTGCTGATGGACTCTGAGGAAGAGGGAGAGGAGGACGAGGACAAGCACAGCTCGGACTCGGACTACGACCCCAGCAGGGTCAAGAACCGCTCCAGGAAAGCCGGTAAAGCAGCTAGAGCGAGTCCTCAGGAGGATTCGGCCATGACGCTGATCACCCCTCCGGAGTCGCCCGGCGGAGCGAGAGCTGCTCCAGCCGTGGACTCCGTGGATGTCTTTGGTTCCGTTCCCTTCCTCGGGGGAACCTCGCCCGCCGGGCCTTCAGTAAGCTCGGACATCTTCGCCAAAGCGCCTTTCAGGCAAGGCAGCCACGAGCCGCGAGCCGACGACTTTGACGTTTTCACCAAAGCGCCGTTCAACCGGAACCTCTCCAAGTCGGGCAAGAGCGACGTCCCCATGGGCCAAACGCCGCCCGTCTCCCCCGAGGGCTTCGACGTCTTCGGCTTCTCCCCCTTCCAGCCGGGCCCGGCCGAGCCGCCTCCCGCCACCTCCAGGAGCGCAGAAGACATCTTCCAGCCGTCCTTGGAGGAGTCGGCCAGCCCGCAGCAGCAGCGGCTGAAGCAGCGCAGCCTCCAGCGGCTGTCGACGCGCCAGAGGAAAACCAAGCAGGAGGCCGCGGCCGGCGGCGGCAAGCGGCACCACGGCACGCCGACCGGCGGCCGCAAGACCGGCAAGCCGACTTACCGCACGCCGGAGCGAGTGCGTCGACACAAGAAGGTCGGCCGCAGGGACTCGCAGAGCAGCAACGAGTTCCTCAGCACCTCGGACTCCAAGGAGAACATCAGCGTCGATATAACCATGGCGGACGGGAAGGACCAGGGAGCCTCTCCGCCGGCGGACGAGGTCCCTTTGGACCCATTCGGCGCCCAGCCTTTCCAATCTCCGGACGCCGGCCGGCACGGCCAGTATCAGGGATTCCCCAAAAGCAAAAGCGACATGGGCACGGCCAACGGCAAGTCCTGGTCCGGCTCCCTTCACGGCGCTCTCGGAGACGACAGCATGGATGATTTCGGGGCGGTGCCCTTCACAGAAATGGTCGTCCACGGCGGACCCGAGGAGCAGCCGGCGCCCTCACAGCCGCTGGACCTCGACCCGTTCGGAGCTGCACCTTTTCCCACCAAGCAGTGACTCGGTCTTGCGGTCTTCCCTCTCGCTGCCAGTTTGAACCTCTTGGTTTTGGCTCCACATATCTTCCAGCTGTACCCGTGTGCTGAGAATGCTGCATCCTGCCGCTTGTGAAGGCGTTTGAACCGGATCAGAAAGGCTCTTTACTCGCCTGCTGATCCACCAATACTTTGTTTTATTAAGCACCACGAAGCCTTACCTGAGCTGGGCTCCACCTTGCTGCACAGCACCGCCGAAAACCACGACGCGGTCAGCCCGCGTCGGCCTTTTCCTGTCGGTGGAATCGTTCGGGAGTTAACCACTTATTGTTTTAAATCCTTTTCTCTATGCATAATTCCACCGTAGTCTTTAACGCAGACAACGAGGCTGTGATTTGAGTTGTTACACTTTGGATACTAGAAGGGATTTTATTGTACTTCCTGAAAAAAGTTAATTGGTTCAGGTTTTACATTTAGGCTCCTAACGGTTTTCTTTTATTTCCTAGCAGTAAACCTCTAGCTGAGTGCTGTTAATTCTTCATTTCATTAAGTTATAAACTCGACACATTCTGTTAGAAATAGGAAAATAAAAACGCCACATTAGATCGCTCGTCTTTGACCCCAAATCTTCTCAGCAGTGTTAGTGCTCCTAACACTAAGAAAATATATATTTTAAATAATCTATGCTGTAGAATAAATGGAAAAGCCCAAAACCTACAATGTGTTCGTCTTCCTGTCTGTGGCTCTCAGCTCCGCCCACATTGGTGCTGTGGCTTAGCTTAGCCTTAAGATAAACGGCTAACCTGGCTCCGCCCCCATTGGTGCTGTGGCTTAGCTTAGCCTTAAGATAAACGGCTAACCTGGCTCCGCCCCTAATGTACCAAAATATGCCCACCTGCACCAGTAAAGCTAACTAACTAGTGTAACATTTGTTTTGTCTTCTTCTTACTAAGACTATATAATATATATTATATTATATATATATAATATTAAATAATACATATATATTTATAAATATATATATAAATACATATAAATGTTTCCCCCTTTCACTTTTTTTGTACTTTTGTTACCAAAATTGGACAAACTAGTGCATTTGTTGGGGACTATTTTCAGCGGCGGATTTATCCACATTTGGTCCAAATAAACTAGAAAGAAAAATAAGAGCTCAGGCCTCGATTACACTTTCTTGGTTTTGGGTCTTTCCGTGTTATTTCTTATCAATACAGAATATCACAAGTTATTTTTAACGCTGTAGATGAATTCATAAAGGGAACTAGAACCCGACCAGCTCAGTAATCTGTCGTTTGCATTCATGAAACTCTTTTTTTCGGGCGCTGACTTCCTTCATGAACTAGTTTCTTTTGGCCTTCACAACCAGCTGAATGAAACCTGCTGCGTCTTCCCCATTTGATAAAACCACTTTCCATCTCTGTTTTTCACAAGAGTACATCTGATATTGTATTTATAATGCTATACTGCTGTTTGATGCAATAAAACAATAAATACAATAAAGTCATCTCCGTGCAGCTTGAGCTGGAACAAAAGCAGTTTCACACTTTTAAAAGGAACACGGTTAATATTCTTTATTTAGAGGCAGCACTGATTTCTCAGGTATGAAAAAGTCAAGATACAAAACTTCCGGCTGCTACAAAACGTCTCGAGACACAGAACACGTTCACAATTAATAATTTAAACAACAATGAAATAGTGACACCAAAAATACATTTGTCTGTCTAAAAACCTTAAATACGACGAAACGAATGACTTTCATTCCAAAATGAGACGACCGACTTTTAACTGGATTTTAATTAAATGATAAAAACGAACGTTTGAGAGAAATTAAACATTTCAGTTCGTCCATTTTGCATTTTGGGATGAAGTCATTCAAAGAAAATACAAAATAAAAAGCAGTTGACTTGAACATTGCACATCACCATAAATGAGCCGGAGACAGAATACTGCGTCTGAAAGCTTTGGATAAAAGCGTCAGCTAAATGAAATGTAATGTAATGTAATGTAATGAAAGTCTATATTCAATATTAATAATAATTTCTTAACTCCCCAAAATGTTTTTTAAACACAGATGCATGTACAACTTTTGATTTATTTTATATATTTTCAGTTGCACACGTTTCTTTTATTCTGCACTTTTAACATAATTCATAGTGGAGACGTCAGTAATAATTAAAAATGTCCAAAAGCTGCTCCGAACACACAGAAACGACCACAAGCGACATTTTTATAATAAGCCTGAACTTTCACTGGTATGAAGGAAATAAAAGAAATCTGCAGTTTAATAAACTGGACCCAAAACATTGCAGTAGTGAATATGAACCTTGGTTTGACACGGAGGAAGAGCGGCATTCAACACTAAAGGTGGGAGCTCGATATACTTTGTGGTACATGTATGTACTAGTACCTGTATGTAACTAGTACCTGTATGTACTAGTACACGTATCACGTGGGATGTGAACGGATGAACATGGATCTGCTCTTTGGTTCATTTCTGTCTAAACATGAATTATTTACTGGTTTTGTTGATTGTTCTCATGAGGAAACAACAGAATACAACTTGTTATAGTTTGGAAGTGATTTCCATCAAACTTCAACACTGTAAAAAACACGTTTTATTTTTACTCGGCGACATTAAATTTGAATGAATTTAATTTTCTTTATGTGATTGACAAAAAAGGGGATTATTTTAAATCTTGTGACTTCTCAGAGCAGCACAGTTAACAAGTGACGTTTAATTCAGAGGCACTTAGAGAATCTTTCATTAAAACAGAAGTAAAACCATGCTACGTGATTTGTGTTTGTTTTTTGAGTAAATTTAAACGCATTAAATGCCAATTCTGGAGATTTTGTGGTTCAACTGCAGGTTTGTTTGCTGGTGAAGAGTAAAAACAAAACAAACTCTCGACACGCGTCACAGGTTTGATTCCCTGTTTGCAGCCCCGCTGCTGGTCCGCTCCACAGGTCCGGTGGACTGAAGACACTCCAGGTGAGAGCGTGTCGGTCTGAGGGAGGAAAGAATAAGAAAAATAATTAATAAATATTTTTTTTAATACATTTATTTTATTAATAGAAATATATATATATATATATATATATATATATTTCTACAAGACCCAAAAGTTCTCATTTTCTGACATTATCGACTTCTTTCATAACTTTCAACATGCTTTAATACAACTACGACTATAAAAAAATATATACAACATTTTTAAGTCACTGCAAGTCGAAAAATAGCATCAAAAGAGTCAAAGTATATTATAGAGTAAAATGTCATAGTATCTCGGAAAAAAACATCAAATTATAAAGAAGTGTGTGAAAAAATAAGAAAAGTCAATAAAAAAAAATCTCACTGTCATAACAAAAAAAAGAACATGCTATAAAATTGTCAGTTTTATAAAATAAACTAAATCATCAACATACATTTTGCTATAAAAAAAACACCCTAAAAAAGTATTGTACATCCTAGAATAAACAGTTGCTGCTTACAGGGACTCGGGCCCCCGGCCTGCGGCCCTAGGCGTGCTGGGGGGCGTCGGGGCAGGGCTGGCTGTGCCGGTACGCCATGATGAAGCACGCCGACTGGTGCCACCAGTAGAACATCAGCACCAGCAGCAGGTGCCACACCTGGTGGCTGGAGCCCAGGTAGTTCAGCTGGCCTGAGGGGATGTTACAGCATCATAATAATAATATTATAATAACAATAATAATATAATATAAAATATAATAAAATTATAATAATATAATAACAATAATATAATAATACAGAATGTATTAAAACACACACACAGGGTCGTCTCACCTGGGAAGTAGCGTTCAGGAACCTTTGAAACGTAGAAAATAAGAGCTAATATAGCGATGAAGTACATCCCCAGAATCCGAGGAACAAAAGCCTGAAGGGAGTAAAAAACAATACAAAATAATAAATGATTTAAGCAATTTGTGGACAAAACTAACCAAACATGAATCCTGATAAATGATGTGTTCATATAATAACAGTCTTAGGTATAATTAGAGTCAATATTGGCGGGTTTTGGAAGAAAACGGCATAAAAAAATACTGTTTCTGGTTATTTTTTACGTTTTTGAATCCCCACAAAGACACTGGTGCACATTGTTTTTCTCAAACTAAACCTCCATAATTGACGGGCCGCCCCGGTTCACCTGCACGAGCTCGGAGGAGAAGCCCCCGGTGATGCAGACCCAGTGGGCGGTGGGCAGCAGGCCGTACCCGGCAACCAGGCAGAAGCTGAGCGAGCGCAGCTGCCGCCACTGCTTGCTGAGGTAGTGAGGGTGGATCTGGGCGAAGAACACGGCCAGGATCATGGCCAGGACCGTCACCAGGTACACCTGCCGCCAGTACTGAGGGTCAAAGGTCAAAGGTTATTCACACAGTCAGGAAGCTGCAGGTTTGAAAGGTCGCGGTGACCTTTTGACCTCCACGTCAATCTTGAGTTCAACGTCGCTCCAGCGTCTCAGGCCTCACACGTTATTATTTTAAGTAAATCATTTTAAATGCGTCATCTCGGGCTCCTGAAACTGTTTGTTGAAGCTATTAATTGTAATTTTTCCTCTTTCCTTGGTTTGAAAATGAACAACTCAGGTTGTTAAATCTGTGAGAATGAAGTGAAGAAGTGAAAAACAAAAACCAGACAAAGGTCTACTGTGAAATAAAAGACTTCCAGTCGGCCGTCTGTCCCTGTGTGTGTGTGTGTGTGTGTGTGTGTAGGCCTCCGTCCAGTCACACGTCCTCATGCGACGAGTCCTGCTGAATTTCACACTGAATAAATTTGCACCAGGAACAAGCCCCCCTCCCTCCCCCCTCGGCCCAAAGAAACTCCTCTGAAGCTCGTCGAACAGACATCGTGTCCTCGTCTCCAAATCTGCATTTCTAAAACACTCGAGAGTCTGACTAAATATACATGTTTGTTTCTCCCCAGTATCTTGTCGGCAGGAGTGGAGCCTCAGTCTTGGCAAGAAGGGGGGTGGGGTGGGGGGGTGGGGGGTCTTCGGTGAGACCGCTCCAGACTTGCGATCGTCATATGGTGGGGAACAGGAGTGACGGACCGCTCAGAGAACGCAGCCATCTGGTTTGAGCTGCAGCAGATTTCAGCTGCGTTCTGGGGGCAAAATAACCCGTCGCTTCCAATATGTGTAGAGGAGGAGGAGGAGGAGGGGGGAGGAGGAGGAGGGGAGGAGGAGGAGGAGGGGAGGAGGGAGCACAGCCAAATACTTCAGGAGTTAAAAGAAAAATAAATAAATAAGAAGCAAAACCAGGAGAGGAAATAAAATAACACGGTGGTGGGCGGCTGTCATCATGGGGGGGGGGGGGGGGGGGGGGGGGGGGGAGTGTGTGTTGCTTCTCCACCAATAGTTTGATTAAAAGAATAAACATTTATAGATATACTCAGCGTATGCCTGCTTATATTTTGAGTCTTTCTTTTAAAAGCATATTCATTATTTCAAACTAAATGAACCACATGAACACATGAATATAACACATTTACATGACTTTTACTAAACTTTGGGGATTTTATTTTGTTCAAGGACTTTTCCAGGGCTGGAAATAACCATTTTAAAATTCCAGGACTTCTCCAGGTTTTCGATGAGTGTATGAACCCTGATTATTTTCCTCTCTTTCTCTAACCCTCAGACCTCAGGTGGACTCACGTTGTTGCAGTAGAAGGTGTAGAAGACTCCGGGCACGTAGCAGCCCAGGATGCCGATGGACACCCCGGCGTAGTCCAGCGCCATCCAGCGGCGGCTGGTCTTCTCGGAGCGGTGGCAGCAGAACAGGTGATAACCCACCGAGCACAGCATGCACAGCTGCACGGGAACGAGCAGGAAGACCGAGTGATTACGACTGTTTCATCTCAGGGTTCATTGTGTTGGACCTGAAGACTCGAGCCCGGTCCAACTGCTGGAACGATTATGTTTTTTAATTTGGAAAATCACCACATTGCTCAACGGGAGAAGAAACCTTGTTTTAACAAAACATTAAAACGGACCTGAAGTATCTATTTGGAAATTAATCTTTATTTATTTTTTATTTTTGTGCAAAATAAATGCTTGAATTTAGTCCCCCCCAAAAAAGACCTGGAATCTGTATAAACAATCTGTAAAGTGAGGTGTTTAATTACAAAGATATAATACATTTTACTGTATTTATTTAAAAAAATATATATATATATTTATTGTTAAGTGCACAGATTTGACCAGCTGAGGTGATTTGAGAATAGCTGACTGCGCCGTTTTATGGTTTCATGGTTTCATGGTTTCATGGTCCACCATACGGAGGGAACAGCTGATGTTTAAATGTCATGTGACATCCGGACTGCAGGACCTGGTCCCGTACCTGGAAGCAGAAGAGGCCGATGGAGTAGATGACGTAGTCCTCTTTGGAGGCGCCGATGGCCGGCAGCACCGAGGCCATGTTGTACACGCCCACGAAGAAGAAGAGCAGGAAGCCCAGCAGGTGGCTCCAGATGTTCACCGACTCATTGGAGAGGATGAAGAGGCTGAGAGGAGGAACGGCACAGAGCGGTGACTCAGGGAACAAGACTCAGACTCTTCTGGTTGTATAGAAGTACATGCTTCATGTGTTAAAGCTGCATTCTCTCTCCTGACCACCAGGGGGTGACTCCTCTGGTTGTATAGAAGTCTATGCTTCATGTGTTAAAGCTGCATTCTCTCTCCTGACCACCAGGGGGTGACTCCTCTGGTTGTATAGAAGTACATGCTTCATGTGTTAAAGCTGCATTCTCTCTCCTGACCACCAGGGGGCGACTCCTCTGGTTGTATAGAAGTACATGCTTCATGTGTTAAAGCTGCATTCTCTCTCCTGACCACCAGGGGGCGACTCCTCTGGTTGTATAGAAGTCTATGCTTCATGTGTTAAAGCTGCATTCTCTCTCCTGACCACCAGGGGGTGACTCCTCTGGTTGTATAGAAGTCTATGCTTCATGTGTTAAAGCTGCATTCTCTCTACTGACCACCAGGGGGCGACTCCTCCGGTTATATAGAAGTCTATGCTTCATGTGTTAAAGCTGCATTCTCTCTCCTGACCACCAGGGGGCGACTCCTCTGGTTGTATAGAAGTCTTTATAAATGACTCTACTTCTCTCCCTCATTTAGTAAATTATGGTAATTTAGAGTCAAACAGACCATAGAGCAGGGGATGCTTTAGGGGCGGGGCTACAAGGTGATTGACAGGTCTCTAGCAGAGACTTATACAGCATCTCTACATCACTCCTAATACGGTCACTTCCATTAATTGGCTGCGAGAACCAATGGGTGACTCTTAAATAAAGAAAACGCTGGTGGTCCCGCATTTAAATATAGAAATCATCCACCTCTTCTGTTAAAATGTATGCTAATAAAATCACAACATTACTCCTCACCTCTTGATGCACAGCCTGGAGGGCAGGTAGGCTCTGTATCCGTCCGTGATGTAGGGGTTCTCCCTCAGGAACACCGGGATCTGTTCGTATGTGTACAGCCGGATACCTCGGGGCACCAGCACGGGCCAGTACTGATAACCTCCCAGCTCAATGTAGTGGGCCGTCTGGGCCGCCTTCTGGGGCTTCTGGGGCATGGCTGGGCCGTGGGAGTCCTTAGTCTGGCATGAAGCTGAGGACACCAAGTCAGGTAAGATCCATTAAGGCTGCATCTTAAATAACAAGTATTATAATGCAATATAGGAAGATTGATTTAAGAAATGCACTTGTGGAGTTGTTTTTTTAAGTCACACACTTATTGAAACTGCATCTTTAGTCAAGTCTTTAACTCAAGTGTTCAAGTCTCATAATATCTGTGGAAAGCTTAACTCGCACTAATCGGGTGCTTTAAAAAGACTCGTCATGGATGTTATCTTATATAACCTGCGTTCACAACCAGCAGAACAGAAAAGGGCTCAAGAGTTGTTCCCAATGCTTCGATATTAATCCAATTAGCATCCGACACCCCATTGAGAATTAATCACATTTAACGATCACACTCCCGGTCTGGCTACCGCTTCCTCACGTAGAGTGCGTCGTATCCCCGATTAAAACGGTTTGATTTTGTTGACATAACGGGCTTTTCTTGTGAATTACTACGAGCCGAATTTGACCAAAGAACCCAATTGAACTATAAATAATTCAAGTTAAACCTTAGGTCGTAAAAAACATCGTCCTTAACCAAGTCAATCTTTAAAATAACAATTTTCAAAGCAGTTCGGCAGCTAGCGGCTAATTGTAGCTCAAGCTAACACGCTAACATGTCGCTTTTGTTTTTAGCCAATCATTTATAAATTGACAACAAACTCACCTTTCAGTTTTATAGAAGTACAGTTTGTTCCATTTTGAGGTTTATAGTACGTACTCCGCATTTGTATAAATATGTTAACATTAATTTAAAATACAGCCTCCGTCAACTTTCGGCTACAACATCCTCCAAATCACCAGCGACGTCATCAACAAAGGACCCCTCTCCACTGTGCCCAAGGACCGCCTGACTAAAAAGAAGGAACCGTATGGTTCATTAAAAGAAGACCATGAGATGCGGTTGAAAGCGCCGGAAAAAAAAATATTGTGTGGATCCTGAGTAAAGTGTTTTTCTTTCTCATCGATCAACAATTTAGAAGATTAAGAATTAACCTTTATTATTCTACAATTTGTATTTGAGCTACAAATAAATACACAATAGGCAACAGCAAAAATACAAATAAATATACATATTTAATATATAATATTAAAATATAAAAATTATATAAAGGACACACAAAAGGACTAAAAAGAGACACAAACCCACATAGTGACTACACAGACACACAAAACAACTACAATGTGACACAAACGACTGAACAGTGTCACAATGACCGCAGAGGGTAACTACAAAGAAACAACAAAAAGAGTGTCTTGCCTTTTATTTACTGACCACCAGGGTGTCATGTTTCATGTGTTAAAGCTGCATTCTCTCTCCTGACCACCAGGGTGCGACTCCTCTGGTTGTATAGAAGTCTATGCTTCATGTGTTAAAGCTGCATTCTCTCTCCTGACCATCAGGGGGCAACTCCTCTGGTTGTATAGAAGTCTATGCTTCATGTGTTAAAGCTGCATTCTCTCTCCTGACCATCAGGGGGCAACTCCTCTGGTTGTATAGAAGTCTATGCTTCATGTGTTAAAGCTGCATTCTCTCTCCTGACCACCAGGGGGTGACTTCTCTGGTTGTATAGAAGTCTATGCTTCATGTGTTAAAGCTGCATTCTCTCTACTGATCATCAGGGGGCGACTCCTCTGGTTGTATAGAAGTCTATATAAATGACTCTACTTCTACTTCAGATCATCGGCACTCCAAATATGGTAACTTCCGTTCATTGGTTGCAAAAAATTCCAACATGGCGGCGGCCGTAATCCAAGATGGCAACGGCAAAATCGCAAAATTCTGCAAACTTAAGGCATCAAAACATCAGTCCACAAACCGACGGGTGACGTCAACATGACCACGTCCACTTGTTATACACAGTCTGAGCTTGTAAGACATGAAATCCTCCTTTAACTCTACGAACTGTGATTTTTTTCTAGAAAAAGCTTTGAGTATAAATTCTGTGACAAATTCAACCTTCAAGTTGCTCTTTAAATGTAGGCGGCCGAGTGCAGCTCCCAGCCGCCTGGCTGTCATCCCGCTGCACGAGCTACTGCTACATCCTCCTGTCGCTAGCTGTCATCCAGAATCCTCATCAGAGCTCTCTCTCTCTCTCTCTCTCTCTCTCTCTCTCTCTCTCTCTCTCTCTCTCTCTCTCTCTCTCTCTCTCTCTCTCTCTCTCTCTCTCTCTCTCTCTCTCTCTCTCTCTCTCTCTCTCTCTCTCTCCCTCCCTCTCTCTCTCAGGTGTGAGCGATGCTGGAGGATTCCCTCAGGAGGGAAGTCACACTCAGTCCTCCCTCTGCTGTTTACACCCCGCTTTAATTGCCTCATTCTCAACTGTAAGTGTGTTCTTCATTATCACTTCTAATACACCTCTCAGCACATCCACTCTGGCAAAGTGTCAGCTGCCGAGTTAAGACAGTAACTCGTGCATGCAAAGGGCGAACAACAAGCATCTCCTGCTGCTGCAGTCGCTGCTCAGTTATTAATTGATTTTGGAGGCTAACAGTTGGCAGTATCGGATACAAATGAGGCTGCAGAGAGCGAAATGGACAATATGTGCTTTCCTTCTTCTTTCTTCTCCCAAAATGTGTAATCACTTAGAAAAAAACCCATTTTACAATTTTCACAAGAACTAAATGTTTAGTTTTCAACCAGCTACACTTCAAGAAAATCAGTGTTTCCTGATCGAAAACCCCCGGGTGCAATACAAAATAATGAATTAATTAAAATAACAACATTACTAAACAAATCTACTGCTCTTATATTTCATTTAAATTAATAACAAATGGCAACTTAAAATACTTTGATGTGCTATTTAAATATGGAGATAAGTTATGCAGCTTTAACACCTGAAGCATAGACTTCTATACAACCAGAGGAGTCGCCCCCTGGTGGTCAGGAGAGAGAATGCAGCTTTAACACATGAAGCATAGACTTCTATACAACCAGAGGAGTCGCCCCCTGGTGGTCAGGAGAGAGAATGCAGCTTTAACACATGAAGCATAGACTTCTATACAACCAGAGGAGTCGCCCCCTGGTGGCCAGGAGAGAGAATGCAGCTTACAGCGCTTTCACTCTGCCTTTGACTTGTTGACTTGGGGCGACTGTGGCTCAGTGGTTAGCAAGTCGGTCTTTCAATCAGAAGGTCGGTGGTTCGATCCCCGGCTCCGGCAGTCTGCGTCGTTGTGTCCTTGAGCAAGACACTTAACCCTCATTGCTCACCGTTGCTGTGACTACGGTCTACTGTATAGCATGTAAGTCGCTTTGGATAAAAGCGTCAGCTAAATGAAATGTAATGTAATGTAATGTAATGTTGAAAAACTGTTGCTATTCAGACATTTTTGTTTTCATTGCCACTTCTCGCTTATTGGTTTTCAAAAAGGTCAGAAAGGGTTCATACGAGTTTCCTTCAGGACATCGCAGCCAATCCCAGCAGACGGTGGTCCATGATGGAGGACACGCCTCTCACATGCACTGTGGACTCTCATGACGGAGGTTTTTCTCATGAGGACTGGTCCCCCTCGTCTCCTCCTCCCTGATTCACTGTGACAATCTGTCGTCACCCCCCTCCCACCTCCTCCCGCCCCCTTCTCAATCTTTGTCTTTGATTTCCGTCCTCCATTTTTCTGTCAGACTTAACGCAGAGAAATGTGCGTGGACGTAATTGTGCGGTTAGACGGCGTCTAATGGAACATGAAATTAAAGCGCTCCCACTCGGACTCTGAGTGGTTTCAACACTTGTGCGGAGACGCCGCAAGTGTTCCATGTTACGGCCGATATTTTCCTCCATGAAGCAGCCGACGGCCGGGCGCGTCCTCCGGTGCAATGTGCAGTAAAAGCGGAGCAGTGTTACGTCTTAATTGAGGGCGCCGACACTGTCTGGGCGAGTGAAAGTCTCTGCTCTCCAAACAAGGCGCCGTTAGAGCGGTTTTAAATAGAGGCAACGGGCCCTCGGGCCGCCGGCGTCCTCTGGGATTGTCAGGGTCATCGGTGACTTTAATAGCACGTTAAACGGGGAACTGAGTACACAAGATCGATTCCCACATCCATGTCCTCTCCCACCTGCCTCTACGTGACAAAAACCCTAACCTTAACCCTATATCCTAACCCTAACCCTAACCCTAACCCTATATCCTAACCCTTTACCCTATATCCTATATCCTATATCCTATATCCTATATCCTAACCCTAACCCTATATCCTAAACCTTTACCCTATATCCTATATCCTATATCCTAACCCTTTACCCTATATCCTAACCCTTTACCCTATATCCTATATCCTAACCCTAAATCCTAACCCTTTACCCTATACCCTAACCCTTTACCCTTTACCCTATATCCTATATCCTATATCCTAACCCTAACCCTATATCCTAACCCTTTACCCCATATCCTATATCCTATATCCTAACCCTAACCCTAACCCTAACCCTATATCCTAACCCTTTACCCTATACCCTATACCCTAACCCTTTACCCTATATCCTATATCCTAACCCTAACCCTAACCCTATATCCTAACCCTTTACCCTATACCCTAACCCTAACTCTAACCCTATACCTTAACCCTAACCCTAAAAAGCTCAGATCTGTATCTTCCTCTCAGGCTTTCCGCGGTGGCCTCCACCAAATGTTGGCCCGCCCCGCCGTGCCAGCACCAGACAGCCCTTTGCAAAGCTAACGCGGCCTCGCGGCGGCTTGTGCTCGTCAGCGGCCGGCTGGTCTCATTGGCTTTATTTATCGTCGGCGCCACGAGACATCTGCTGGAGACGAGCCTCTGTCCTCGGTGTCCGCACAGAGGGAGCTTGTCAACGCGGCTTTCCGAGAGGCCAAAGTGTTTGCGAGGACCCCGGTCTGAGGAAGGGGGTGGGGGGATGGGGGGGAGGGGTCTAATGGGACGGGTGTCCCCTCCGATCGCTTTCTCCGCGGTTCTGATTAACGCGACCGGAAGACAGAGGGAGGCTTCACAGTGTGTCGCGTCTCGCGCGTTAGCCGATGTTGACTCGATCGGAGAGCTGTTGTTTGTTTGCTGTCTCCAGTCTGCTCGTCGGAGAGCCACTATCTTGGGGACCCTGACACTTGGATGCAGCTCGGCAGTCGTCTGATGTGGCCTCGCCTCCTCCGCCTCCTCCTCCTCCTCCTCCTCCTCCTCCGCCTCCTCCTCCTCCTCCGTCTCCTCCTCCTCCTCCTCCTCCTCCTCCTCCTCCTCCTCCTCCGTGTCACACAGAGTTCCTCGTCTTCGTCCTCCTCACTTCGAGGCTCCGGGCCTTGACACAAAGTGTCGTGGACAGCTCTTTGCTCTTTGCTCTTCCCACAGAGCGATGGGGGGAAGTCCAGACCGCCACAGAGTGTGAAAATACTTTCTTCACATGTTCCTGAAAAGAACCTGAGGACGCCGCCATGGCCGAAACAACAGCAGAAACCTCAGTGTCAGGTTGCGGAGACTAAATATAACATTTGACGGGTTAAATTGAGCAATATTTGGTTGAAAGAGAACATATTTGTTCATTTATGTGCGTTTTACATGGAAATATAGTGATTATATGCTGCGCTAACCTGGTAAAACAAACCTGGTAAAACAGTAGTCAGAGAACTACGGTGGCCTTCAGGCAACGTAACAACGGCTCGGTTCTCCCGGGCGGCAGGGTCATACATCTTGCATTCTCTCTCCTGACCACCAGGGGGCGACTCCTCTGGTTAGGGGCGGGGCTACCTGATGATTGACAGGTCTATACGGTGTGTCTACTTCACTGATCCTCTGTCCTAATATGAGAATTTATCTTTTGTTGGTTGCAAAAAAAATAAAAAATCCAAGATGGCGACGGCAAAATTGCCGAACTCAAGGCTTCAAAACATCGGGTTACGAACCAATGGGTGGCGTCACCATGACTACGTCCACTTCTTATACACAGTCTATGGAGAAGGTCTAAAGGCTCTCTGTAGAAACAGAAAGACACTTCCTTCTGGTTAAAAACAGCTGATGCTCACCGATAACGCCCCAGCTGGTCGCGTGTTTCCAGAATCGTCTCCGACATCCGAGTGATGCAAATTATGGTTTTCTGCTAAATCTTCCCCGTCTGAAGAAGCAGAGGCCGGTCAAATAAACTTAAACTAGATTTTAAACTTCAGTTTACGTCCAAACGTGGAATGAAAAGGACTCGTATTCAGTCTAAAATAGTATTTCATATTCAGATTGTTTCTGAATGTCATTATTTGTTTGTTTTTGTCTGCAGGGGACTTCGGGTGCAAATTGAGTGGAGCTAACTAAATCTACTGTCCACATAAATGATCAGAATCATAAAGTATATCTGCTGTGAGGCGACGGGGCCATATGTAGAGCAGTAAATCAAGTAAAACTGGAATGTTGCATCAACAAATGTTCCAGTGTTAATGTCTGAGTCCGTCCTCGGAGCATCTGGGCCGCTAAGCTCTTTCTGGGAATGAAATGTTGCTTTGTCTTTTTTTTGGGAAAGTTTCATCTGTACAACAATATTGAAAGGCATTAGTCTTAATCTCCGTGCTTCCTTTTACTTTTTTTTTTTTTTTTTAAGTCTTTCGAAGATACATCTGGTTTCCGATCTTGTAATTCCTGCCGGGATTCCAAAGAAAAAGTGAAAACAATTTTTACAACCGTGCAGGGATTACGGAGGACAGGGCGGTTGTTTTAGGACACTTAGCTGCCGAATGAGATTAATTCCAACAGCAAACAACTGCTGCAACGTGTTGCACTTTTTATTTTTTTTGCAGCCGGACAAAACTTTCTCCTAATCCTTAATGGATCAGAAATCATAAGCCCGTCCTCATCACACGGACAAAAGCTTCCCGACACAAAGAGTATGCACGCAGGGTACTTTGTGTTTTCAGAACAATACAAAATAAACCCTTTAATATACAACTGACTGTAGATTAGACCTGCATATGCGCTGATGCAGTCATCCTCTTTCTGCAGGGCGACATGGGACCAGATTGGTTTTCTTCAGTTTTACAAAGATTTAGATTAAAGAAATTATGTAATTGTGTATTTTTCAAAAAAAGCTTATTTTTTTATGTGATTGTTACTTGTACTCTTCCACCTCTTGAACCTTTTATAACAAACTGGTTTCAGGTCGGGGGCGGGGTCATGTGATCCTGCAGCTCAGACGCACATTTAGTGAGCGGCGTCCTTTAGATCACAAAAAATGTATATTTTCCATCTTTATACTCTAAATGACGGAGTTATCTCTGTTGAAAGCTCTTTTCAGAATAGTCTTGTCTCATTTAGTAGTATTTTGTCTCATTTAGTAGTGTTTTGTCTCATTTAGTAGTGTTTTGTTTCATTTAGTAGTATTTTGTCTCATTTAGTAGTATTTTGTCTCATTTGGTAGTATTTTGTCTCTCATTTAGTAATATTTTGTCTCTCATTTAGTAGTATTTTGTCTCTGACCTCGGTGGGATTTAACTGTTTAAATGAAGTTAAAATGACAATAAATGGACATTCTTATGTTTCACTGTGACCCTTTTATGTAAAGTTACAGGGAACTAATTATATTATTTATACTGTCTACATATGTGAATATTAATGCATATCCATGATCCCAACAGTCAAGATTTTCTTTTTACGATAATTTAGTGTTTATCACTGACAAATTACTGTTAGATTTATATTACAATAAGTGACTTTAATTCTCCGATACCATTGAGATAACTAGCCGCCAGTAAAATATTGCAGTTTTTTTCAATTATTACAGCAAATAACTGTCAGCTTTAATTACAGTAAGTTTCTGTATATTGTATGTATTGTAAACAAGCTTAATTACCGTAAACAAAATGAAACCATCAGTACGACATTTATATTTTTAGGGGATGTTTACAGGTGTTCTCGCACACCCTAAAGTCTTATTGACAGCAATGCAGGATTAAAAGCAACACTTTGTCCAGGTCTCCATCAGGATTATTCACAGATTATTATTCCAAAGATTATTGTCCCAAAATTACAAATGTTTTTGGTGGAGCGCAGTTCCAGTGGCTACGACCCTGAGAGCAAGATTTTTCTTTAAATTCTACTTTTATGCACAAACAGAAAAGTGGCTGCACATAATTAAAGATGCTCCAACCTTTAATAATGTCCTTCATTTGAGATATGCAGCATGCAGCATGCAGCATGCAGCTGCATGCAACACGTTCTGTATCACCACTTTGTGTCGAGCTGTAAAACAGAGGAAAGAAAGTGTTTTCATTCTGGAGCCATTTAGTCAAACGATACACGGAGATTAATAGAAACTACTGCAGTGATTTGTCTTTTATTCATCACTGAATCTGCTGAAGAGAGAATTAATTTGGATCTCACTTATGAAAATGGAACTTTCTGAGCGAGCGGAAATGCATCAAAACCCGCGGTCGTTAATCGGCGCGTAAATCTAACTGGGAATTAAAATGTAACTGATGGATTCTCTTCAAATTAAAGGGGAGAAACTTCCCATTCGGCGCCATTAAAGAGCCTCTGAGTGTTGAGTCTGAGGTTTTGTGGCCGGCAGTCAGTAAAATAAAAAGTTTCAAGCAGACGAACGTGAGCTGCTGGCTGTCGTGATCATGTGTTTGTAGATGTGGCTGCAGTTCTGCTTGCGGCCTGCAGAGGTCACTCTGCACCTGCAGCAGAGCAGCTCAAGGCCGGCCGGAGCTCCCGGTCCTCTGGAGGATCCCAACCGGTCATGTGGCCACCAGAACCACAAATATTAGAATTAATATCTCATATTTATCACCTCATTCGATGCACAATATAAAAATCATTACACATATTTCTAATTTTAAAGAAAAAGCTGGGAGGTGGGATTTAGTGGTGCACATATTAACAAAACATTATTTTATATATAAATCATTTTTATTTTATTTGTGTTATTTTCAGTTGTATAAAATATGAGAATGAAAAACATGCAAAAATTTAAGGAATCATAAACACATCTTTGTTTTTTTAAGTCCACCTTGTATTTTACAGAATAAGTAATTGCATTTTTTTATTTCTCTAAATGTATGTAATTTTTTATGCTATTTTGTGCATACTTCTCGCCTTTATTATCTAACAATAAATAGAATGGTCTATAAAAAGGTGTCCAGACTCAAACATTTATTACGTGGTCAACATCTTCATGTCCCTAATTTGTGTTATTAATCTGCCCTTTTTGTACATTTAAAGAAAATTAAAACAACAGCATTAAATGTGTGAATGGGCAGCCAGGTGACTTACAGTAAATCACACACACACACACACACACACACACAGACACACACACACACACACACACACACACACACACACACACACACACACACACACACACACACACACACACACACACACACACACACACACACACACACACACACACACAGTTGTTGCTTGCTGTTTTCACTGTGTGGCTGCAACAAAAGACTCTGCAGTGAATCAGAGACGCACAGATAAAACCCCAGAAAGCCTCTAGTTCCCTCTGCAGGCAGCAGGTGGCGCTATGGTCTCTCTATCGGGGTCCTGCCCCCCCCCCCCCCCCCCCCCCATAGTGGCTCCTGCATCAGGCCAATAATAAATAACACACCAATTGGGCTGTTTCAACCGGTATGATTTATTAAAAGTTAGTGCATTAGATCGGGGCAATAATTGAAGTTATGATTAAGGAAATGACAGGATTGGGAGCTGTGGACGATGAAAAATGGATGCGGGGACGGACAGACTCCAGCAGACAGATCTCCTTCGATAAATAATTCACATTTGGATTAAACCAGATTGAGACACAAGCCAAGCGTTTTCTTTTTTTATTTTGTTAAGTGGCGTTTTCTTTTTTTTGTTGATAAAAGGAACATTTTCCTCGTGGGATTCGCTCCAAACCCGCCCGCCAGGAAGCTCTCGAGCTGGTGGCCCGTTGCTCAGAGGATCATCATTGTCATCATATGATCCAGTATTAAGATGGATGCTGCCTGATCCCATCAAGATAATGGGTTTCATGTCTGCTGGCGTTGGATGGGGAGGGGGGGTCTGCAGCTGATTTTCTTTTGTTTCCTCTCATCTCTTCATCTCTGCAGGCATGTCGGCCCTGAGAGTCCACAGCTCGCCGCTGAGAGGAACTAAGACTGAAGAAAACGTGCAGTTTAATTCAACATGAAACCTCAGAAGACTGAAGACGTCCTCGAGTTGGGAGGACGAGAGAGAGAGATAGAAAAGGGGAGGTTAGCCCTCAACCTGTCACCGCAGGAGAGGTCACTGGCTGCGCTCATACAACACAACACACACACACACACACACACACACACACACACACACAGAGACACGCACACACACGCACACTCATACACGCACACACACGCGCACACACACGCACACACAGACACACAGACGCACACACGCACACACGCACACACGCGCACACATAGACACGCACACACACGCACACACACGCACACTCATACACGCACACACACGCACACACAGACATGCACACACACGCACACTCATACACGCACACACACGCACACACAGACATGCACACACACGCACACTCATACACGCGCACACACAGACACGCACGCACGCACGCACACACACACACACACACATATATATATATGTGTGGCGGCCATATTAACTTTAGTAACAGATTAAACATGTGCTTCACATGCTGCTCGCTGTATGTACAAGTACACAAATACCACAGGGTGAACACAGTACATCAAAATGTCCAGAGTAAAAAAATAAAAAAAAGAATCCTACATTTCCCACAATGCAACTTGGTGGTTTCTTCCGTTGTTTTATTTTCCTACAACAATAAAATAAAAATGTTTCTTTTGGGATTTTCTCAGCTAATAAAGTGGGCTCATTTCATGGTGGTCACATGACCTGGAATTCTGGTCACGTGACCCTCTGAGCTGGTATTTTCAGGAGGTCCAGGACGAACCACAGTTTTCTGTTTCAGGAACTATTCCTCATTCTCAGTTACGTGTTTTATCAGTTTCAAACATGGTGAACTACTTGAGATGATGCTGTAGAAACATCTTCAGGAGCCGCCATTGTTGTCACGCACACACCTAAGCCACGCCCCTCACCGCCTGTGGCTCCTCCCAGTGAGCCGATTGGTCCGTGCGCTGGCTTACAAACGAGTACATTTGTTACGCTGTTCCAGTGACAACCGTTGGGTTTCACACGGGACCCGAACGGCTGCTTCCTGGGTGAAAGTCCTGCGTTTGCGTTGACCCCTTCAACCCTGCACGGACCCCACCGCGATAGGAAAACCTGTTTATGATACGGCCAAAGACAAAACATGTTTTAGGAGCCGAGGCTGCTGCAGGAAGTTTCTACTCTCTAGAAACCAGATGATTGTTTTGTGTCTGCAGCCGAGAGGAAGTCTCAGACCGACGCCCATCCCAAGATTACAGTGTGGTTCACCTGCAACCGGAGGGGGGAGCGGGAGGGGGGGCGATCGGGGGGAGTGGGCAGGGCATGGAGGGGGAGTGGATGTCTCAAGGTCAAATGCAGAGCGGCGAATTGGGGTTGGAAGCAAACTAATGAGTTTTCCCGTTCTCTCTCTGCCCCGGACCGCTGGCATCACCTCCTCGCCGTCCTGTCAATCCAACTCACCCCCCCACCCTCCTCCCTCCCTCCACCACAGAGAGAGAGAGAGAGGGAGAGAGAGCGAGCGAGAGAGCGAAAGGGGGAAAACAGGAAAAAAGTGTTTATTTCCGAACAGGCCTCTTAATCTATGTGGACTGGGCGTAATGGGACATTTGCATGGCGAGCACAGCGAGGTGTCAGCGATAACCACGGGGTTGTGACATCCCCCCCGAAATATGCTGAGCTTTCGCTAACCTCTCATCAAACACGCTGATCTTTATGGACTGTATCATATTGTGCCGTAATGTGCTTTATTGTCCACAGAATAAGCTTTTCTTTAAGGTAATTGGAAAGCGGGAAATGGCCGCTATCGGCGGACTTTTTAAATACATTATTCCTGAAATGTGGCTTGTGTAATGACCCTGTCGGTGTAAAACGTGAGATTTATCTTGGCAGAAGAAATTGATCCATTTCACCTTTGTCTAATGGAAATTTTTATCAAGGATTATCTGTTTATGTAAATGAGCGTGGCCCCTGGAATGGAGGGGATAAAAAGAAGTCTGGAGGAGGAGGATGGGGGGGAAGGAAGGGGGGGGGCAGTTAATCTAGGGTCTCTTTACGTGTCAGTCTGGACATAATGCATACAGGATTCATCTCTGTGGGGGTGGTGTGTGTGTGTGTGTGTGTGTGTGAAGCTCTATCTCTGTGAGAACCAGGTTGAAGATCTTGTTTTGTGTGAGGATGCTTTGATGCTCTGGATCGCTGCTTCGGGGTCACGTCGGTTGTTTTCATACGTAACCCTAACCCATCCTGGAACATTTTCTAAATGATTCCCCATAAACGATCTCTTCACAGCGAACGCTCCTAATTTCAGGTAAATGGGGAATGCGAGTTCATGAGAATTGGAAATCTGACTCCCCAAAATACCTCATAGCTCCGCCCCCTAAATCCCATAACGAGGTCCTGCTGTCGGAGATTCACTATATTTATATATATATATAAATAAGATTATATACATACAAATGTTTTAGTATATATATATCCATATATATGTATATTTTGATGCATTTGTGCTTTAAGTATTTCTACTTATATCAGAGTATTTATACACTGTATTATTATACTTTGTGGACCTCTCCCACCACTTTTCACTTTAATTGTGAATAAAAACTATTTGACTGACAATAGTTACCTGTAAACACTCCATATGCATGTTATTTAATTATCTATTCAACCACTTAATAACTTTTTAACCACTTTATTGATCAGACCAGTTAGCGTTAGCTCAGTCGCTAAGTCTTTCATTAAAGATGTATTTCATGAATAGCAACATGAGAGCAGTGAAGTGGATCTGTGAGACTGACAGCACTGGGACCTATATGTAATTAAAACTTGGGGGGCTTTAAATTGGCCCCCAAGCATTAAAAATGGATCCCGATGGCAGCAAATGGAGCATCTTCTGGTCCAGGTCCTGGAGGGCTGGAGGCCCAGACAGATGCTCCTCCAGGAGGAGAGGAGGAGGTCTGAGGCCTTTTGTTTCTTTCTTTTGTTCTTTTTTAGGCTCCTTGAAGGCATCAAAGTCAGAATATTGTTGCTGACTCATGAAACAGGTTCTTACTCACCTGTGTTTTAAAAACAACATTAATGATGAATATCCAGACAAAAAAGAAGTACAGAAATAATACATGAATTAACATGATTGGTAGCTAATGTTGGTGAATGTCAGCGGGCTTCACGTGGATATTATTGTATAATTTATATTACTTAGAAAGCTTACCGACTTTTATGAAAAAAGCAACTCGACTCAATTCAATGTGACGTGTGTCTTAAGCCACTTACACCAAAAGCTTTATTAAATGATTAAATAACTGCTAATAATAATTTATGAACATTACTCTTTAAATATACACATAAATATCAGTTAATATGTAAGATAATTCTTTCTTGATTTCTTTTGTTTATATATTTTCTATGTGTTCTATATAAATACTGTTTGCAGAGAAAACCAGAGGAGTCGCCCCCTGGTGGTCAGGAGAGAGAATGCAGCTTTAACACATGAATCATAGACTTCTATACAACCAGAGGAGTCGCCCCCTGGTGGTCAGGAGAGAGAATGCAGCTTTAACACATGAAGCATAGACTTCTATACAACCAGAGCAGTCGCCCCCTGGTGGTCAGGAGAGAGAATGCAGCTTTAACACATGAAGCATAGACTTCTATACAACCAGAGCAGTCGCCCCCTGGTGGTCAGGAGAGAGAATGCAGCTTTAACACATGAAGCATAGACTTCTATACAACCAGAGGAGTCGCCCCCTGGTGGTCAGGAGGGAGAATGCAGCTTTAACACATGAAGCATAGACTTCTATACAACCAGAGGAGTCGCCCCCTGGTGGTCATGAGAGAGAATGCAGCTTTAACACATGAAGCATAGACTTCTATACAACCACAGGAGTCACCCCCTGGTGGTCAGGAGAGAGAATGCAGGTTTAAGTCCCTCCTGCATCGGCTTCATTCAGGTCGCCTTGGATCAAGCCAGGAATCCCCAGAAAAGACGTGTGCTCCTCATCCAATGAGCAGCTGCTTGTGAACCACATGACCCGGGCGTTTCTTCTCTTTTTTTTACCATCCACCCTTATTACATTAGCATGAGCTCAGCGGCGAGGGCACCGCTGCATCATAGACACGGCTATTACTTTGAGTGCATGCGGGGTGTCTGAGGAAGAGGAGGAGGCCACTGACTCCTTGGCAACCCCTCCCCCTCCCCCACCCATCCACCTCCACCTCTTTCACACACACACACACACACACACACACACACACACACACACACACACACACACACACACACACACACACACACACACACACACACACACACACACACACACACACACACACACACACACACACACACACACACACACACACAACCTCTCACACCCGGGTGTCAGAGCCTTCTCCTGTCAGTAATTTGTTGCTAATCAGCTGTCAGCTCGGAGGCGATCATCGTGGGCGGTGGAAGGTAATGGCCTTAAAAGTCACAGAGTCAATGTCAATGGGATCACTCGGATTCAATCAGGGGCGGCCCGATGAAGGATGGCGCCCGCTGACATTACCACTCATTTTGAGCCCAAGCATCTGGGCCCTAGTAAATAACCATCAGTGGGTGGGTCTGGGGGACAGGCCATTAGCCCTGAGAAAAATAAATATCTCCTCTCTCACGAAGGCTGCAAGTCATTTAGCACAGACTAGGAAATTTCACCCTAGATTAAGTATGATGAGCCAATATCAGTCAGAGGAGAGGCCATACTGAGTAGAGGGGGGGTGGGGGGGGGGGGGGCTGATGAGACGCAGGGAAAATTTATACGCAGGGTTCGACAAAATGTAATATGATTTTAAAGGCGAGGAAGTGCGTTGGCACGGCTGCAAGGGAGCGACAGGACCAATAGAAAGTGTGTTTGGCTGGGGGGGGGGGGGGTTAAGGGCTGATTGCTGGTGCTTTCTGCTGATGTGCAACATTTTCAAATTTGCTCAATTTAGAGATTGAAGGAGTGTTTGTAAAGTGGGAACTAGTGAGAAGTGTCAGGTTGTGCGGGTCTGGACCCAAGAGCAAACACGGACTAGGGAAGTGAGGTGAGAACACAAGGGGTTTTTATTTGCAGCACACTGGCACAGGGTAAAAATACAGGGAATACTCAGCCGCTAGCTCGGCGTGAGGCTCGTGGCGTAGCTCAACGTGAGGCTCGTGGCGTAGCTCGGCGTGAGACTCGTGGCGTAGCTCGGCGTGAGACTCGTGGCGTAGCTCGGCGTGCGGCTCGTGGCGTAGCTCGGCGTGCGGCTCGGGGCGTAGCTCGGCGTGCGGCTCGGGGCGTAGCTCGGCGTGCGGCTCGGGGCGTAGCTCGGCGTGAGGCTCGGGGCGTAGCTCGGCGTGAGGCTCGGGGCGTAGCTCGGCGTAGCAGTTCCTCGGCGCGGGGCAAACTCACCCCGCGATGTAGGCATGCTTAGTAATCCTCCGACATTGGCGTCCGGGAGGAGGCCAGCTTTAAACAGCGGCTTGATGAGGGAACACGCTGCAGCTGCGAGGGTGGCTTGGCTGTTCTGCATCTGCCTGATTAGGGGAGAGAGAAACACCGTCTGGCCGTAGCCAGGGTTACTTCGGCACCCCCTGGCGGTGGCGCCTCCAGGATCCTCACAGTACCCCCCCCTCAACGGACGCCTCCTGGCGTCCACGGAACTGCAAGGCAAGGGTGGGTGGAGGGGGAACGGCCGGAGGGCCGAAACCCCTGGCGGGAGCTGGCTTGAGGGGAGGAACCTGGAACACAGGGAAAGGTTACTGGGCAGAGGGGGACGGGCCGGGGGACGGCCACCAGGCGGGGACTCGTGACGGGACCTGACTAGGCTGGACTCGAGACGGGGCTTGACTGGACGGGGCTTGGGACGGGACCTGACTGGACTGGGCTTGGGACGGGACCTGACTGGACGGGGCTTGGGACGGGACCTGACTGGGCTAGGCTCGGGACAAGGCTTGACGAGACTCGGGGAACTGGGGAGTGCCGGGGCACCGACCGGACTCTGGGAGTGGGAGTCGGCCGGACCGCCGACGGGACTCGAGGGACATGTGTCGGCCGGACCGCCGACGGGACTCGAGGGACATGTGTCGGCCGGACCGCCGACGGGACTCGAGGGACATGTGTCGGCCGGACCGCCGACGGGACTCGAGGGACATGTGTCGGCCGGACCGCCGACGGGACTCGAGGGACATGTGTCGGCCGGACCGCCGACGGGACTCGAGGGACATGTGTCGGCCGGACCGCCGACAGGACTAATAGGGTAGGAGCCGGGCCGGACTGCCGGCGGCACAGTCGGGGGGGCTGGGACCGGGGCCGGCAGCGGCACCGTCGGGGGAGCTGGGACCGGGGCCGGCAGCGGCACCGTCGGGGGAGCTGGGACCGGGGCCGGCAGCGGCACCGTCGGGGGAGCTGGGACCGGGGCCGGCAGCGGCACCGTCGGGGGAGCTGGGACCGGGGCCGGCAGCGGCACCGTCGGGGGAGCTGGGACCGGGGCCGGCAGCGGCACCGTCGGGGGAGCTGGGACCGGGGCCGGCAGCGGCACCGTCGGGGGAGCTGGGACCGGGGATGGCAGCGGCACCGTCGGGGGAGCTGGGACCGGGGCTGGCAGCGGCACCGTCGGGGGAGCTGGGACCGGGGCTGGCAGCGGCACCGTCGGGGGAGCTGGGACCGGGGCTGGCAGCGGCACCGTCGGGGGAGCTGGGACCGGGGCTGGCAGCGGCACAGTCGGGGGGCTGGGACCGGGGCTGGCAGCGGCACAGTCGGGGGGCTGGGACCGGGGCTGGCAGCGGCACAGTCGGGGGGCTGGGACCGGGGCTGGCAGCGGCACAGTCGGGGGGCTGGGACCGGGGCTGGCAGCGGCACAGTCGGGGAGCTGGGACCGGGGCTGGCAGCGGCACAGTCGGGGGGCTGGGACCGGGGCTGGCAGCGGCACAGTCGGGGAAGCTGGGACCGGGGCTGGCAGCGGGACACAGGGAACGGGAGTCGGCCGGGGAGCCGCCAGGACACGGGGAACGGGAGTCGGCCGGGGACCCGCCAGGACACGGGGAGCGACAGTCGGCCGGGGAGCCGACAGGACACGAGGAGCTGGAGCCGGCCGGGGCGCCGACAGGACTCGAGGAGCTCGGCGTGAGACTCGGGGCGTAGCTCAACGTGAGGCTCGGGGCGTAGCTCGGCGCGGAGCAAACTCACCCCGCGATGTAGGCATGCTTAGTAATCCTCCGACATTGGCGTCCGGGAGGAGGCCAGCTTTAAACAGCGGCTTGATGAGGGAACGCGCTGCAGCTGCGAGGGTGGCTTGGCTGTTCTGCATCTGCCTGATTAGGGGAGAGAGAAACACCGTCTGGCCGTAGCCAGGGTTACTTCGGCACCCCCTGGCGGTGGCGCCTCCAGGATCCTCACAAGAAGCACTATATGAATAAAATATATTATTATTAAATTAATTTGACAAAGAATCAAACTATTTCAATAAAGCTTTTAGAGGCAGGAAGCAATACAGAGCCAATATCAAGCTAATATAACGTATGACCATATAACGTATGACCATACGTTATATGGTCATACTTTACAAAACAACAGAGTTGAAATAGTAAGTAATTTATTTATTAAATAGTAGATTTTGTGAATGTTAAATGTATAAAACTATGTGTGGCAAAAGTGAGAATAAAAAAAGAAATATAAATATATATATATAAAAATACAATTTTCCAATCTGAAGATAAAGTGAAGCATCCATGTATAATTAATTAAAACATATCCACTCAGGCACTGCGCCTCGCTGTCATTTTGTCCTGTGAGGTCAAAGGTCAAATACCAGTGACCTTGACAGGAGGAGGGAGAACAGATAAGTGACACATTTATCTGTTGCTAGGGTTAAAGGAGGTGTCTGATTGGTTAATTAATGTCGTGGCTGCTGCAGCTGCTGAGTGTGTGTGTGTGTGTGTGTGTGTGCGTGTGTGTGTGTGCGTGTGTGTGTGTGTGTGTGTGTGTGTGTGTGTGTGTGTGTGCGTGTGTGTGTGTGTGCGTGCGTGTGTGTGTGTGCGTGTGTGTGTGTGCGTGTGCGTGTGTGTGTGTGTGTGCGTGTGTGTGTGTGTGTGTGTCCCCGCAGGTCATGAGCTCACAGCAGGACGCGGCTTGAAGGATGTTGCTGAGTTCTTACATCACACACCAGAAACCCTCCCACCTGATGTCACTAATATTTTAAATTACTCTCTTTTTTGGGGGGATTACATCACATGGTCAGACCCCTCGGCCCAACTTTCACAATTTAAATGTTTTATAACAGAATTAAAAAAAAATCTGTTCTTCTCTTAATTGTGTTGTGCTTAATGAGGCTTCTGACGTATCTCATTATTTCAATGTGAAAGTAGCATTTACGTGAGCAAAACAACAAAAAAGCTCAAAGAAATAATTTCAGCTAACAACATGTTAGCACAGCTAGCTAATGTTAGCTAACGACACACGGTCAGTTTGATAATGATGTTAGCATAGCTAGCTATTTTATTGAGTTGCCAAATCCAAGATCTCCTTGGTCAGCGGGGATGCAGCGTACACGTATAGCTATAGGACTTTTATTGTGAAAGGTAAAGACTGAAGCGTAAAAACTCTGCCCACATCAAATAGATTACTTTCCCGCCAAAACCCGTGGATGTTTCTCAATCACGCCATTTTTCTTTTAGCGTGATACATGATGGTGTCGTGTAGGGACCATCGGTTGTACGCTACTTCCCAGGGTGCATTGTGGGATACTTTATAGGGTATTATGATTCTCACTATACATTTGTCAGCTATATAAAAACAGCAAAGTCACTGAATAGTTCCCCGTGTGCAGAACTTAAACAACCCAAGCTAACGCCGCTAACAAAACCAGAACGTTAGCGACTTCTTTAAGAGCCGCTTTACGCGTAACAACAGCTTCAGAGGAAATGTTTAGTCTCAGAAGTCTCTATTTCCTGTTGTCTTGCCCATTTGCTGCCGCACCTCAGTGGTGGTTTGCTCATCTTTATGGAGCCAGAACCAACAAGTTCAGTGGTGTTTGGTTACATACTTGACTTTGTGACACTTTTGTTGGTTTTAGGTCTCACTGCGTCTTTACTGCCATCAAAAAGCTAATTAAACAGTTTCTCCGAGATACATTAAAGTAAAAAAAAAAAAACTAAATTGGTTTTACTGTGTAATAAAACAGCGGTATTAACCTAATCTATGGCATTAACAAAGGACAAATGAAGGAGAAGCTGCACTGCCTCACACTGTATGCTTTCGACTCTATTATGTGTCATCCTTTTGTTCAGTGTCAAGTTTTGGACTACAGGAGAAGCATCTCCTCTTCTAAAAGTCGTGCACACACTTCAGCTTGACTAATGTAACGCCGTGATGATGCACAAATGACCCTGGCGGCTTTGAACTGTCATCAATCCAATTAATAGGAGATGGCTTTGAATCCATTACAGAAAATATAGTACAAACATTATTATATTAACCTCCAAATCTAGTCTAATTCTATCAACATAATTAATTTAATCCATTTGCAAAGTGCCGGTTTGATGAATAATTAATATCAACACTTAAAATATTAAATATTCACATTTGTTCATGTGTCTCAGTTGCTGCTGAGGTGCTCTCAGTCAGCTGTGTGTGTGTGTGTGTGTGTGTGTGTTTAAGACTGACCTCCCGAAAAAACTGACAGCATCAATCAATTCCAGTAAATGCTTAAAAACGTTATAGTTTAAGTAGAAGTGACAAAGTCCTCAATGGGCTTCACAGAATGATGTCTGTCTGGAGAAAAGGAGGAAATAGTAAACTGTTACAGAGCCACAAGTCTAACTCTGAGCCAGCTGTTTACTTCCTGTTTACTGGCCATTGACTTCCTGTTTACTTCCTGTTTCCTACAGACAGAACCGATGGTTTCTTTGAACCGTGAACCAAGTTGTTCTCTCAGATCCATAGACCGTATATAAGAAGTGGATGTAGTCACCGTGACATCACCACTTTGATTGTGGAATACTGTTTTGAAGCCTAGATTTTGGCATTTTAGCCGTGGCCATCTTGGTTTCTTTTTGGAACCAGGAGGGACACGAGAGGGTGGAGCCTGGAGTACAACTGTTGCTGAATAAGATATTTGTAGGTGGCCAAAATTATACTTTCATGAACTGAAAGCACGAAGTGGTAAGAAGAAAACACGGATACCTCCCAGCATGCACATTGTCGTGGTCGCGACCGGCCAATCAGAAGCCAAATGACCATTTCAATCCCCTGTTAAAGAAATAAAAGCATCAGATTCAAAACACAAAATGAAATCTGTTATATGAATTATGTCGCCACATGAAAATATATTCATTGCCACATAAAAAAAAAGACTTACTGCATCTTACTGCGGACGTGGCGCTAAAAACAGACACGGATGTGTGTTTTCTCGTGCACCAGCATAAGCGTCTGAATCAGTGACATGTTTTTTTGACCCGACACGAGAGAAAATCTGAGAATATTTTCCCAAAGATGTTGGCAGCGACTTTGATGCAAAAACATTCATACAGAAACGCCATTTTCAGTCTGTCTCTCGCGTGTTTGCAGACGGAGCCGCCGGACCGACTTTCATGGACTCACACTCGGGTTCACCGACTCCCTCTCTCCCTCTCTCCCTCCCGCCTCCTGGGTCCCGGCCATATATCTCCCCCGTCTCTCGCCCGATGCCCAACACTCAGCAACTCTTGGCGAGGCATCATTAGGTATAATGTACTCCCCCACCACCCTCCGCTCTCTCTCTTTTTTCTCCCAGGGATATTTTGGAGTGGGGCGAGCGAGCTGACCTTACTGAAGGGCTCAGACAGCGCTGCCAACTCCCCCCCCCCCTCCCCCTTTCCCCCCCCTCACTCGGTGGGCACATGGTGATTTACTATTGGAAGCAATGTTACGGCCGCCATCACTGTTATAACTCTTGTTATTGCCTCCATTAAGAACCAGCTTGGATTTGAACTACGCAAAGACTTTGCTGTGATCAGCTGCTTAATTTGTTTTTAATATTCAGTAGTTTCCTGTTGTCCCAGTAAAGCCCCTTTTCCCACTGGGCCAAAAAAACACTAACAGCCAGTAACATCTGGCTTTTGTCTTTATTGGGAAAGGTTTAAATCGACATTCATTCCTCGGGACAAATGTCTCTGCAGCAGTTACGGGATTATTTTCAGCTCCAGCTTTCTGATTGGCGGTGATGGAAACATGGCGACCGGCCGGACGCGCTCCTTCTTGCCCTCTTTTTGCCGCCGCTTTCTTTGTCATCTCAGCCACAAAAAACGTCCGACATCGTCCCAAAATTAGTCTGAAGAGAGACTGAATGAGAAACATAAAAAAGCGTTTTAATCAACTGGTCTGCTATGGCGAAGTTTGGCCAGAAGTTGGCGCTGCATGACTGTAATCTGCCAATAAAAGGAGTAGAAGAAGAAGAGGTTGGCAAACTGGAAACAAAACAAGTCGCCATTGAACCATTTACAAGAGGAAAATGGAGAGAGGTCAGTAGGATTTTTTTAACAACTTGGAAAGGATTTTGGACAAATTAAAGGTTGTTATGAGACTTGAGAGCAGATGATCCGGAACGAGAGTTAAATGTTGCCGATGTCCAAACAAAGTTTTCATAATCTATTTTGTGCATCGTTTTTTTTTTTTTGCAGTTGAAGAGGTTTTCCGTTTTCATAAACATAAATGATGCTGCTTTCTACGATTCACTCACCTGGAGGCCCATTTCTGTGGGTTTTCTTTCATATTAAAATAATGCTATTATTGATGGAGAAATCGGTACATAACAGTACAGATGGGGATCGTTCATGTTACTTTGAGTGTGAAAGTACGAGAGAAACCCTACAGTTGTTTGGTGTCTTTGCTCTTCTGGTTGAGTAAAACCTTAAAGAAAAACTTAAAACTTTAATGCAAACAATAACATGATTTTTGTCTCCACTGCAGCTCTCCCTCTAATAAAACAAATTAAAAATAAAATAAAAAGTCAGACCCACCAAAAACTTTTTTGTGTGCCCCATGCAGCCTGAGATGATTTATTCCTCCGGCACTTTGCGAATAAACAAATGTCCTCCTCCCCATGCTCGTCACCCTGCCATGTCCAGTGACAGAAGCAGGTGCTGGGTCCAGGTGGGCCTGCCAACGCACGAGGTCTGGCACGAACCAGCAGGGAGGGAGGGGGGGTCCGGCAAGGCCAGGAGTCCACAACCAGGACTGATGTCACACCTCGGACAAAAACCTGTTGCCAAACTCCCTCCATGTATATTGACTTGAGTGCTTTAAAAAGGCAAACTGGGAGGGAGTGCATTTGTTATCGTGAGGGACAAATTAGTGTGTGTGTGTGTGTGTGTGTGTGTGTGTGTGTGTTCTGCGTAGAGGCTGATGAACCCTGCCTGGAAGACGATCATTAGTGAGTCAAATACCAGCACAAATGGCCGCCCGCGATAATGGCTGACATTCATCTACGTCTGAGTCTCGTCCAACTCGCCGCTTCACACTCTCACAACGAGGGAGCTGAAGTCTGACGGGCGGAAAACAACAAAAAAACAAACGGCAAAAAAAAATAAAAATAGTCCAAACTCATCTCCGAGTCCGGAGCTTTAGTGATGTCGTATTTACAGTTCGTACTCCGTGAACCGTGAAGCGACTTAGAGGACAGGAAAGTGTCTTTCGTCCTGAAAATAGATCTCACAAAATAATTCCTCTCGTATGATGAAGTAGTGCAAAGGAAAGGAATAAAAAAAAAGGAGCTTGTTGCATAACATTTTAACACTCACCCACTTTGGTGTGATCAATCAGGAGCCCGAGCTCGGTCCATCCCTCTGCCCCCCCATCTGTTATTGCAAGTGCTGTCCATATAACAGGCGCCTGTCAATTTCGCCTGCTTTTTAAATTTTTTTATTGACTCATCCTCCGAGCCACGGAAAAGGGGGGGGGTTGGTTTCGATCACAATTATCATTTTTTATGAATACATTTTCATGAATATATTAGCGTCCTCCCCAACCACCGCCGCCCACCACACACGTACACATTTGGTGGAGTGTTGTTTTTCTCACAGCTAATCGCTGGCCAGATAAATCAGAGGCCATATTTGCGGTCCATCTGCTGGGAAGGTGCAGTGGGCTCCAGACGCCATTCAAACACGCCGGACAATAACAGGAAGTGGAAAGGCGGCGCGCAGACGTTGCGGGCTGTTCACACGTCGACGCCTCACTATGTTCTGCCCGTGCAGATGTCGGGCCGAGAGGACCCAGCTTTTCTTTTCCTTCTGGAACACGACATGAAACAACTTTTGGGTGCAACTTGTGATCTGTTGATTTTAACTGAACCCCCGAAACTCTTGTGAGAGCTAAAAACTAATATAATACAACATATGTGCGTTTTGCAGTGTTGTTGATGAAGTCACTTAAGTGCAAATGTTGAATGAAGCATAGACTTCTATACAACCAGAAGAGTTGCCCCCTGGTGGTCAGGAGAGAGAATGCAGCTTTAACACATGAAGCATAGACTTCTATACAACCAGAGGAGTTGCCCCCTGGTGGTCAGTAGAGAGAATGCAGCTTTAACACATGAAGCATAGACTTCTATACAACCAGAGGAGTCACCCCCTGGTGGACAGCAGAGAGAATGCAGCTTTAACACATGAAGCATAGACTTCTATACAACCAGAGGAGTCGCCCCTGGTGGTCAGGAGAGAGAATGCAGCTTTAACACATGAAGCATAGACTTCTATACAACCAGAGGAGTCGCCCCCTGGTGATCACTAGAGATAATAAAGTCTGGCTACAAGTTAAAGATACTTTTTTTACATTTTGGAACTGTAGCATAAAATGCTAGCTAGCTAACCAGTCTGTCCCTAAAGGAGTAAAGTTAAACAATTTAAGGCTTAATTCCCAGAAAGTCCCAGACTTTCCCACATGTATGGAAACAAACAGTTGATGATGATATTTGTCAAAAACAAAATAAAAACATTTACTAGCAGAAATCACAGTTTGCCACCATAAGCTTTTAGATATTTTTCATTTACAGCCATTTACTGTATTTCTATATATTTCTCTAAATAGAAGAACAGACATGACTTGTGACTCATTCAGACATGAAAAGAAACAACGAGAGCAGAAAGATGTAACAACCAACGGGACGTCGTCGCTTAAAATAAAATATAAAAAGAGCGACTCCACCGGCGAGTGAAACTCTGAATAAAGACCCAAACGGTAGTCGGTGCTTTGTTACTCCAGATGGCTTTATGGGTCATGAAAGAGTGATTCACGCGTCACTCTGAACGCGCTCGCCGCTCCTCTCCCTTAAAACCGGGAAGCACCCCATCAATTATTTGCTAAGCAGCCATACTGAAGATCTCACTCTGAACAGTGTGTGGGGACGGCCGCCTGTCAGCGCGGTGATGGATGCACTGGAGGCCCACGCTGCCCAGCACGCCTCTGAGGGGTCGCAGCTGTGTGTGTGTGTGTGTGTGCGTGTGTGTGTGTGTGTGTGTGTGTGTGTGTGCGTGTGTGCAGGAAAGCAACATGGAAACACACATGCATAGGGATGCATCCCAGAGACGCATGCACAGACACACCTGCACACCTTGTCTTATACACACAGGCTGACACACACACACACACACGCACACACACACACACACACACACACACACACACACACACACACACACACACACACACACACACACGTGGAACGTAACTAAGTACTACTTCTAAAGTACAGTACTTTCCATTCTACTTTACTTTGATCTCCTTCTCCCCCACATTCAAGATGTTCAGTAAATATTGCACTTTTATTGCAATATTGCATTTTAATTAATAAAATATAATGAACTGTACTATAAATACATTATTAAAATGACTTCCTCTTGAACCAGCAACAACGTGTTAATGCATAAAGAATTCAATTCTATAATAATGTCATAACTTTGACTTTTAAGTACATTTTGTTGCAAATACTCATGCACTTTTACTTCAGTACACATTTGAGTACTTAGAGTACTTACATAGTACATGTGGCAATGCTATTGTTACCTCAGTAAACTTCTTATACTGCTAAAATAGATATGACACATAGAAAAAGACCCATGAATGCATGCAGACAAGGTTTACACAAGTTGTTCGGGGTACTTGTGTGTTTTTGGGGTATTTGTGTATTTTTGGGGTACTTGTACTTGTTACTGTATTCAAGATGTGCAGTAAATATTGCATGTTCATATTTTGGATAAATAGATGGTTTAGTATTGTTATTGTGACTTTAGTAACTTATTTAAATACTTCTTCTAATATTCCCATTAAACAAGCAGAAGAAGTCCAAAGTTTGATTTGTAAAACCACCTTAACTCCGCCCGGCTGCAGACGCACCGAGCCGGGCGGAGTTAAGGTGGTAATTACGCGTCTGGCCTTTTAATGTCCAACGTGGACTCCGTGGGGTCCTCGGAGAATTAATAGAGCATCAATCAACACGCGCTAATTAACTAATAATGTGTTAATTAAATCAGTTATCTAAAGTTCTGAGACGTGTAATGCTTATTATAGCACGTTTACTGGAGAGAGAGAGAGAGAGAGAGTGAGGGAGGGAAAGAGAGAGAGGGAGGGAGGGGGAGAGAGAGAGAGAGAGAGAGAGAGAGAGTGAGGGAGGGAGAGAGAGAGAGGGAGGGAGGGAGGGGGAGAGAGAGAGAGAGAGAGAGAGAATGAGAGAGAGAGAGAGAGAGAGAGAGAGAATGAGAGAGAGAGAGAGAGATCGTGTCTGCACATGCATGTTGCAATACAAATGTCACGGTGTCGGTTACAACCCGACCCTCGTCGCTCCATTGGGGTTCCCCTCCGTGCACCATTGTTATCCCCTGATGCTCCTCCCCCCTCTCCCCCCGACCACCTCAGACACAGCTCCGCTCACCTTCGGGGTCGATGGCGGGGCTCGGGCCCCCGGCTCCGTGAGCTCGTAGATTCCACTGAGCCGGAGGGGAAATGGCAGGAAGCCAATGGCTGAGCTGGTCTCCGAGGTCCAGACCGGTGAATTACTTTGTCTCCTAATGTGAAATCAATACCTCGCTCCCCGCTCAGTGAGGAACACTTGACCTGAGGATCGACTTCTTTCATCTTCATCGCTAAGGAACGGCTCCGTAAGTTTGAGGACAGCTCTTATTTTGGCGGCGATACAAAAGGTTCACCTTTTGACACCAGATATGTATACGGCCTCTACGTCACTCCTCAGTCCATATATGGTCACTTCCTGTTCACTGGTAGCAAAAAAATAAAATTGTCTAAGTGAAAACACGATGTGCGTCCATCTTTAATATTCCACTCTAACCGTGCACCTTGATGACATCATCACAAGACGACACTGAACAGGAAGTCAAGATATTACAACGTCTCATACAAACGCTCTACTGAACCTCAAGGTTTCAAAAGTGGCAATTAAACCCGATTGGGGGAATACAAATACATTTAAACAAAAAGCAAAAACTTTCAATATTTTTTTGTCAATAAAAATAAAAAAAAAGGATTTGCCCAAAATCAAGAGGACCTTGTTCCTGAGAGACGAAACGACGTCACGTGATATGGAAAAGCTGCTTCAAATCAATTGGATCCTGTTTTAATAAAGCCTGCCGCACATTCCTCTTGACCCCCACCGTGCCCCCCCCTTGCCTCTCCCCCTCCCTCCCCCCCTCACCTGAGGAGGGGGGGGAGGCCACAGATCAATAGGCTTGATGGGGGAGGCAATAAGCAGCCCTATTAAGTGACAAAGGTTTACTCTGTAACAGCTGGGCTGGCGCGGGAGCCGAGCTTGTCTGACTAATGAATCGTGAAACAATCAGGCAGTAGCCATTTGTGTTTAGATCTGTAAATATGGCGCGGTACAAGTGCCAGACCATCGCTGGCACTCCAGCTGGGGCCACAGATGGTCTGGATGGGAGGCGGCGGCGAGCCGGCAGCTCCTCCGGCCGGCGCCGCCTCTGTCTCTGAGTGACAACTTCACTTTCGCGCTAACTTAGCCCGCCTGCCCACATCGGGAGCCAGGATTCTGGTTTAGACGGGGGAAAAAACCCTGACAGCTCCTGAATGGGAGCCCAGCCGATGAGCAGTCTTGCTTCAAATCCAGCAGAGGGGGAGGAGGGGGGAGGGGGGAGTAGAGAGTGCCCCGGCAGAATAAAAGAAGAAGAAGAAGAGCAATGATGATCCTGCTATTTAAAGACATGATCAACCTAATTAACCTTGGGATGCCGATGACTAATCCTGAGGAGGCGGGTCCACGGGATGTGGGAGGCCTCATAAATCTCACTAATAAGAAGCGCTCCCCTCCAGCGGGCGGGTGAGCGGCGCCGCTCATTGTTATTCGCCGGGTCTCAACCCCCCGGCGCCAGAAAACACTCAAATAGAGAAATAAGAATTCACTTCAAGAGATTTTTTTTTTGTTTTGTCTTTTTTTTTTTGTCGTGTCATGACAGGTTTGTTTCACCTTCAAAGTAAAAGGATCGGTTCCCGGTTCCCGGTGCCGTGAGGCTGCAGAGCCGTCACGATGCCCAGCGGCTCCATTAGACCCAGTGACAGACGTTGTTTACAACCCCGACCGCTTCCTGCAAAGCGCCGCCATTATCGCTGCATGCTGATGCGAGAGGAGCAGGAAGCCTCTGAAGGGATCCTAGAGCTGCTAAATCGCTGCATGGCCGGTTGCTCTGCAGTATTTCCCACCGGCTTATCGGGTCCCTGAACGCCTCACAGACACAAAAATGGCCGAACTCCATTTCCAACAATATACACCGGCTGATTAACATCACACATATCAGAAATCTTCCAAAAATCTTCCAAAGATGACGCGTGACAGGAAGTCAAACACGTGATGAAAGACTTGAAAGCGGCTCGAAAAAGAAAATACGCTGAAAATAAAAATATATTTTCCAGTTTTCATCCTGTGCCTAATCGCTGAGCTATGTCTTGGAATATGTCATATATATATATATATATTTTTTTTTTTAATATATTAATATGTATACATTTAGATTTATATATATATTTTATATGTAAAAAATAATATAAATATATATTTGTATTTATACATATATATTTTTATTTATATATTTTTTATTTATATATATATAAATAAATAATATATATATAAATATATATATATATAAAATTAGAGGGAAAGAATATTTTAGGCTATGAGGTTACATCTTCCTAAAAGTGCTGTCTGAATACTGTTAAGCTAAAGTTGCTAAAGTAAACAATAACAATCTCAAAAGATACTGCTCCTCCTGTACTTAAATACAAGTGACTATCATCCCATAATTGATTTTTGATTATCATGCCATAATTGATTAAAACATTTTTTAATTCAGCTTTTTGTTTTCACTTGAGTAAATCCTGCGTTAAAGCTTGTTTGTTGTTAAAACTGTAAACGTAAACACACACAGCTGTACCTGCTCCATTCAACACACCTGAGCCCCGTAGTCCTGTTTAATAAAAAGTATTTTACCAAACCTTCTCATTTCAGAAGCTTCTGTAATGACGGCGTTCAGACGGCGCCCTTAAACGCATCGCCCAGTGTCTGGGTGTTCGGCTCCGCCTCGTGCTGCAGGCATATTTATGGGCATCTAAATGTGCATGGTCAGCTCTGCAGCGGTCCGGATCCCCGCCCCCCCCGGCCCGTGGACCCGGCACTGAGAGCCGCTTTCAGGCTTTCAGCGCCCGTTAACCGCACGACCCGCGGCGGGAAACGGCTTAACTAAACTGTCAGGTCTAATAAAGCCAATAAAGGGATCAGATAAATGTTTATTACATAGTGGGAAAAGATCATTTCTGGACAGAAATTGAGGATGACCTTTCCGGATAATTCCTCACTGCACCCCCCCCCCCCCCCCCACCGGGTCCCTTTGGTTTCACGGCTGATGGAGCGCTGCTGACGTGGGTTGTTAAACCTCACCAGATCTTCTTTCTTTCTTTGTCTCCCCAATTACAGGAGTCTGAATGCCACGTACACACACACACACACACACACACACACACACACACACACACACACACACACACAATACATAGAGTCTCAATGCAGATATGTAACTCACAGGAACAGGTTTCTCGCTCCCTAAATCGTAGTCGTAATGCAGGATGCACCTTCATGCACCTGAATGCACCTTCATGCACCTTCATGCACCTGAATGCACCTTCATGCACCTGAATGCACCTTCATGCACCTGAATGCACGAAGAACAACTTCCACAAAGGCGACAACTTTATGTTGAATAAAGAGTCGTCACGTCAAATGTGTGAAAGGTCAACGTTGATTTATTTGATCGTACTTTTTCTACGTGACACGATTCGGATACGTAACAGCTGTTTTCTCGTAAACCTAACAAAGTTGTTTTGTTTGGCCTAAAGTTGTACATATTGTAGTCGGCCTGCTGGAGTTCACACGAGAACCTTCTGGAATTCAGGCTTTCTTAACTTTGGATTATTTCCTTTTTTTATGTCAAAAAGCCTTTAGGCTCAGGCTTAGGATAGGTTTAAGTTAAGGCTCAGCTTTACTACAATGCAATCTGTGTTATTTATTTATTCTGAGCAGATCTGCAAAGTAAAGTCCAAGTGGACAAAGTCAAAAAGCGTAAGCTCAGTGTTACATTATTAATGTAGGAGGAGGGGTGTGTGTGTGTGTGTGAGTGTGTGTGTGTGTGTGTGTGTGTGTGTGTGTGTGTGTGTGTGTGTGTGTGTGTGTGTGTGTGTGTGTGTGTGTGTGTGTGTGTGTGTGTGTGTGTGTGTGTGTGTGTGTGGTGTTATAGTTCAAACCGATGTAAGATTTAAGCCGTTACACAGAAAACCTGTAACACTCATCAAATATGGATGAAGACACCTTCCCCGCCTCGCGGGTTCACTTCAACAGATGTGGCGTGATGAGATCAGGTTATAAGGAGGGGGGGGGGGTGAAGAAGCCCCTCCCCCTCCTTGGCCTGTCCTCTGAGCTACATGTGGCGTGGCCGCCTACCGCTTCCTGTGACAAGCCAAGCTGTCCGCTGACCACTTCATTTTTGATGTTGGCAGGCGAGACACACACACACACACACACACACACACACACACACACACACACACACACACACGCACACACACACACTGGGATCAAGGGAACATCATCCAAGAAGGAGTTTCCAAATGACCAAACACAAGCTGCTCGCTGAGTGTTTGCTTCGCCTCGTCTCAGAAGTCCATCGTTGTTTATCTTCTTCATCATCCCATTGTTTCTCTTCTTCATCGTCTCTCTGTTTATCTTCTTCATCATCTCTCTGTTTCTCTTCTTCATCGTCTCTCTGTTTATCTTCTTCATCATCTCTCTGTTTATCTTCTTCATCGTCTCTTTGTTTCTCTTCTTCATCGTCTCATTGTTTATCTTCTTCTCTTCCAGCTCCTTTGTATTGGTATTTATATTTTCTGGCTGTTGTTGTCTCTCTCTCTCTCTCTCTCTCTCCCTCTCTCTCTCTCTCTCTCCCTCTCTCTTTGTTTAAGAAGTATCTTCTATGTATTTTCTACTCCTGATATTGTTTTACTGTCCTTAAGACTTCACTTCTCAAAAACAAAAAAATCAAAACAATAAACATAGTGCAAGAATATACATAAGCTAAACAAAAAACTGGAAACAACACTTTAAAACAAATATATATTCTAAAATGAAAGTGGCTTGTGTACCTCTTGATGATTTAATAACTATTATAAATAAATAAAACACCTCCTCTGCTTCAGTGGAGCTTAAAGACACGGCGGCCTGTTTAAGGTCAGACTCACTACATGTTGGGGCCACGACCAGAGGCTGAGGCTGGTTCATGATCTGTGTGTGTGTGTGTGAGAGTGTGTGTGTGTGTGTGTGTGTGAGAGAGAGAGAGAGAGTGTGTGTGTGTGTGTGGTCGAGTGAGAGTATATGAGGCAGGAGGGCCTCACCCAGCCCATTAGATGTGCGCACTGGCCTGTGAGATGTTGTATCACTTTAATTAGGGGGGGGGGGGAGGAGGAGGAGGAGGAGGAGGGAGGGGGGGCATGGCAGCGTGAGGAAATGGGGAGAAGGTTGATTGTGTTTTAGTCGTTGCCTAAAGCCACGCCCCCTCCCCCCCCTTCACTCTGCTCCGCCCATGTACAAAAGTTTTGTCTTTAGTTGAAGTGTCTGAAGACAAGAAGTTCTATTTTGATTTGTTTTAGTCTTATGGTGGGAATATTATATTCTCTATTCTATTATTTTAACATCACAATATCTTCCTTAATTGCTGCCACATGTATGTGAGAGCTTCACGCAGCCAATCAGCTCCTCCGATTCTGAGAAAAGTGGGCGAAACTTTAAACGCCGTCTCGAATCAATTGCGGAAAAATGGAAGATTTCACTGAAATAACCAAAAATTGCAACATTGTTGTTTTTCTAAATCACATTCTACAAAAAAAAAGTCACATAATGTAGCTTTGCATGAAAAACAATTGTTTTTTAAAGCGTTGCATGCATTTATGATGTTGTGTAAATAACCAATAACGCCTCGTAATGAAAGCATTTCTCCTCACTTTTGGTAAATCGAGTCAACATCTTCCTCCAAATAAAAAAAGCAGCTTTTCATTACAAAGCGGCGGCGGCGTGGCAGCAACGCGCTGTAGAACACGTTGCAATGACTTCCTGTCAGAGGTCGTGTTTAAAAACACGCGAGCACGCGGCAGGAAACCAGTGGAGATGGATGTCAGAGGTGAAAACCACTGGACTGGAGTCCCCTAATGGCCGGTGTCAGATCCCATGTTTCTCTCTCTGTTAACGTGGGATTGGATGGGGGGGGGGGGGGGGGGGGGGGGGTGATGGTGGGCGGCTCCGCGGCTCTTTATTGCGATCATAAAAGTTCACACGACCGCCATCTCTTACAATCCATATTGACAGCAGTTTTCGGAGAAAAGCGCGCACATTAAAAAAAAAAAAAAAAAGACAAAGAGATCATCTCCCGGCCTCGGGTGCAACATACCCTTGTAATAGGCCAAGGAAAATATAGACTTATGGAAAAATGAAATGGGGCATGAATGACCATAAGCGTGAAGACAATTACACCCTTCGGAAATCGTATATTTGTGAAGATTATTTCTGTGAGGAGGCGGCGCCGCTCGGACCTGGCGGGGCGGCGCCGCCTTCCCCCACGACGCCTGAACTCTCCTTGAACTGGACGGGATCGCCGGCGCTGGAGTGAGACGCGCCTATCTGCCCCCGCATCTGGTTATTTTAGCTCCAATTTGCTGCCTAATGCCACAATTACCCTGATCTATGGCTCGAGTCACCCCTTTAATGGCTCGGTGTCAAAATCAGCACATTCTGCAGAACGCGAAAGGGCCCGAGAGGAAGTCCTGACTTTGCTCCACTGACGGCTCGATTGACTTGGGAACTACTTTCCCGTTACGTGACTGGCCGGATGGACCAGACGTTAAGGGCGAACCGGAGCACCCGGCGGATAAAAAAAGGGAAATAAAAAGTCAACGGCCTCCTTTACCAACGTCGTAATAGTTGCAATGAGAGCCGAACGTATCAGACTGATTGTGGTTTAATAAAACTATAAAAGTGGAGAATCTCTTCTTCACTTTCTCCTCCTCCATTTGCTCCGTTATACTGTCGGAAATTAAACTGATTCTTGGACATTTTCTTTTAGGTGGTTCTCCCGTAATTTTTTTTATATAGAGCTGGATCATTAATTGTGACTTTAATGTCACAGGGATGCAACTGGAGGAAAGATATCAGAATATATTGGGACAACTTCTCAGGGCAACACAATGTAGAATATACAACGCTGCTGTCGCCACATTAATATACTTACAGTGAGAAGGTTGTGACGTCACCGCAAATCTACACAAATAAAAACAAAGAATCATCATGTCAGTACTGCAAATTATATATCGACACATGCATTTGATCCTTAGTTGCAACTGTGGTTCTGTTTAGCGTGTTTCTGTAGTTTTTTATGGCTCCAGGCAATGAAGCTCCAAGAAGCCGAAAGCAAGGACGACAGTATGTGATGTACTCACGATAACACCTTTATGTCAGGTAACTTAGAGCATATCCAAATAAAATAAACACCAAAAGCTGCTTCGAGACAGCAAGTAGCCTTACAGAGATGCTATAAACAAAGTAGCGCTAACCTTTCTAGCTAACACGTTTTCATGTCAGCTTAAAAATATCATCGCTCAAACACAATAAATCAGTAGGAACAAGGAGGAAGCTAACCTGACGAGCTAACTTGTGACTATTACACTGTAATTAGTCCTTGATGTGAGCAATGGTATCTTTAGACAGACATAGCATATCGTACAACAGGAAAGGGCAAAGGTTACCGAGCGGTCTCAGCTAGCTTAACTGTTATTGGAGCATGGAGCAAAAGGGGGCGGGACTTAGTGATTCAGCCAAATGCATTGATGTGTTTAAAGATATTAAAACAATGGCATTTAAAAAAACAACAACACGTAACATCATTCTTCTGAGAAGATGTCTTTTTTTAGCCCGATGCATGGATGTGTTTTCTCCTGCAGCATCGTTAGCTTTGAGCGCCGGCTAACCTTCGCCATGTTGAGGCAATCGAAATACTCCCAATTTCATATTTTGCAACAATGGCATTTAAAGAAAACCAAAAAGGCAAGTCTTCCCCGTAGATGTAGTTTTTTAGCCAAATGCATGGCTGTGTTTACTTCTGCAGTATCGTTAGCTTTGAGCGGCGGCCATGTTGAGAGCATTTGAGAGGCAATTGAAATGCTCCCAGTTTCATAGTATCTTGCAGCAACAGCATTTTAAAAACACAAAGCAAAACAATCTTCCTCGTGGATGTGTTGAATTGAGCCAGATGCATGGACGTGTTCACCCCTCACAGCTCATCAAAGGCAGTGTTCGCTGCGTTACGTCGCCTGGAGCTCGACGGACTCTGACTGTGTCCCTTTGAATGTAAAAACTACAACGCGAGGGAAGATGCATCTGCTGCAACATGCTGCAGGACTCCACTCCGGCTGCAGCAGAACCCCCTCTCAGCCATGAGAAGCAGCCCCCCCGGCCCCTGGAGTCCTCTCCATCACGGCATGGCTCTCTGCCCTCGCGGTGCCGTGACTGGGACAAGGATGAGTGGCGGTAAAGGACAAACTCACGGACACCAGTTGGGCTCCCAGAACCCGGCACACATTATTACCCCCCGACAGAAGCCCAGTGAAGGCGGGAGCCAGGAGCCCGGCTACAGCTTCGCTGGGAGATGCAAAAAAAAACAGATGGTCCACTCCCCGAGAAGACATTAGCGGCGGAGATTTGAAAACATCTTGAAGCCCCCCGCCGCCACGCGAGGCCGCGGTCAGGAGGCTAATGTGCAGAAGAGTTCAACATCGGACGTAAACAAGGAAGTGAGCTGCGATAAGAACAGCAGCTGTCCCACATTACGAGGGACTGCATGTTTGGTCGGGTCTGTGGAGGGACATTCAAAAGGCCATTCACAGGGCGCAAAGGCGGCGCTACGACAAGCCAAGCTAGCCGGTACCGAGCTAGCCGGTACCTCTGGAGACCCGGTAACGTCACACCGGAGGTCAGTGGCGATTCTAGAAAATTTTACATGGGGTGGCAGAAGGGTGGCAAGTTGAAATGCAAGGGTGGCATGTTGAAATCCAAGGGTGGCATATCACACACACACACATGCCTGGTGTCTATATATATTTATTTATACAAATCCAGATAGTGAAAACAGACAAGAGCAATGGAATAGCTTAACAGTTAAGTTACATACGTAATGAAAATAAAAACTGAGAAAAAACTGCTATAACATTTTCTGTCAGTCCACCTTACTGTACTAAAGACGTTAGTAAGACGGTTAGCTAAGCTAACAGTGGTAACTTCAAGGCTAGCTAGCACAACCAAGCTGTATAGCGAGCTAGCTACTGTATGCTACCGACTTTTGCAAGCTAGCAATTAAATAAACGATTGAAATTACAACGGAACTGTCTATCACATATGACCACCCATCACATTTTCTTGATTCACGATTCAGCAGTACTGTACCTTCTTTCATCACTGGAAGCCTACAGTAGGCTTGTCTCCAGTTAGTTGCGGGAGATGGGCAACCACGGTGACGAGAGCAAAGCGGACTCATGGACTCAACCATTTTACAGGGGAGGGGGAACTTAAAGATTTTAGAACAAGTTACCAAAGAGATCAACAGCTTAAGTAGCAAAAATATAATACCGTTATATAAATGTATAGTATATTATAGGAGACACTTCTGACAACCTGGGTGGCAAGTGGGGTGGCAAGCAATTTTTTAGGGTGGCAGCTGCCACCCCTTGCCACCCCGGTGGTTTCGCCACTGCCGGAGGTGCACTGAAACTCAACCGATCATCCACAGACGTAAAGGACACTCATCACAGTTATTATGCCGTTTATTATTCAAATGTTGGTGCAATATAAGCATAAAATGTCAAAATACAAGAATGTCTCCAGCACTTTCAGCTGGTTTTATTTTTTTTACCATCATTCTAAATCGACTCGAGGTCCACTTTAGAGCTTTTTCCAGAGCTTTCAACCACATGTTGGCCTTCCTCAGTGGATGGAGTTTACTCCTTCTATTCGACGCGGTTATGAACTCCAGGAAAAAGCCAATAAGTGGACCTTGAGTTGAGAAAATGTTGTTGAATATGTTTCGAGGGAAACATATTTTGTTTTAAACGTCTCAAACAAACCGTGTTCCTCATCACAGTCCAGGTGGATCGGAACAAACACAGGACTTTCACCCAGGTGACCCAGTTTTGTGTCCTGTGCAAAACCAAAAGTTTAAGCTTACTTTTTCTATTAGTACTTACATCGGCAACAAACTGAATTATTTGAAGCAAAACATATTCAAGTTTTAATTTTTTTATTTCCCATAATATTTTGAAAACTGCGACCATAATTCGTAAAAATTCGAGATCGTATTCTTTAGGAAACGGGAACTCTTTTTCCAATTTCTGAGAATTTCATTTCTTTTGCTGCTCGATCTGCAGTACACCGTTATGACTGATGACAAAGTATTCTGTTGCTTTCTGTCAGTGAATACTTGGGTTTATACTTTTATATCTGTGTCCTTTTTCTTCGTAGATTCTTTTACTCGTTGAATAAAATGAATAATAATCCCTTCTGGCCGGATGCAAACCAAAACCCCCGAGGTGACACGGACCGATGTCTCCGGTCCGGCGGTCGAAGAGCAGGGGGGTTGGGTGGGGGTGGTAAAGGGGGGTGGAGGGAGGAGGGGGGGCGGTGTCAGGGGACCTGTGAACAGAGGGTTTCGGCTATTCCTGGACATATTCTCCACACCTGCGCCTGCAGTGCACCGGTTGGCATTTCAAACTTTATCACCTGTCACACCAGAGACACCGGCTGCTCCGCCGCCTCCACCCGCCAGACATCACACCGTCCTTGGAAGTCGTGCTTGGAAAGAGGGGACGGAGGTTTCCTCTTGGGGGGAGGGGGAGAGGGGGGGCGTAGGCCAGCCGACGTCCATGTTGTCTTCTTGTCTTCTGGCTTCCTGATTGATGTCCGTGTCCATCTTGATCACGCGTGTGCTGGACGCAGCGGACAGGAAGTTTTTTTTGATATTATTTAAAAGACCGGAAACAAATTAGTAGAATTTATTTTAACAAATCGATGGTTTTCTTAACCTTATGCCTTATCAAGGATAGAAAGGTGAGGAAATTCTTTTGGGTTTCAAGCATTATTTTAGTTTGTATTATAATGAATACATATATTAATTATAACTATTATGTTGTATTATTACCATTATTATTGTATTAGTACTATTATTAAATTTATACCAATTATCTAGAGTTTTATCGTCATTGTTCTTAATAATATTGCTTTTATTATTTAACATTATTTAATTATTATTATTCAAGGTTAATGTCCAGATGATGGGGAAGAATGTAGTTTGTGGAAGTCCCCACAACCACAGTAATGTAATGTGTGTGTGTGTGTGTGTGTGTGTGTGTGTGAGCAGTCTCCTGGGGACAGTGATCAAGGTGACACGTCTCTCTGGTCTCCACAGGGGGTGTCTGGGCCCCAGAAGGCCATGGGTGTCACGGCAACACAGCCCACACTGGATGATGTCGTCATCCACACACACACACACACACACACACACACACACACACACACACACACACACACACACACCACTGGAGAGTTTTGAGTTGTTATTCAAAAGTTAAGCGTGTGTTTGATTCCCACAGGTGTTCATGTCAATGTGTCTTAAACCTGATTAAGGACTCAGAGAAGGAACCACAACGTCAGCATCATGAGGACCTCGGTTCTAACGTTTCAGCGTTTCACACTCGCCGACCCGCTCGGCCTCCGGCTCGGCCTCCGGCTCGGCCTCCGGCTCGGCCTCACGGTTTCACCGTGCACGAGCAGAAACCTGAATAATTAAGGTAATCTTATGTGAGGACAAGACCGAATGCGCTGCACATAAACCTGAAGAACCGGTGAAACGCTCTGAGAGCCGATCACTGAAATCAACCCTCGATGGGACCGAACATCCTCCGGTAGCGTGAAGGGTAACACCGCGTTAGCTTAACGGAAACAGCAAAGATACGATGGTTCCTTCTTTTGTTCCTCCTTATTTTCTCCTGTTGGCTCTGAAAACGCCAACAAAGGTAATAAAATAACACCGAGGGGTATTAGTCTGAACCGAGAGCATCTCTCTTTCCTTTCACAATAAAAGCCTGAGACATTAACCACGAACCAGGAACTAACCTTTTTAACCTCGGTTAACCCCAAGACATTTTTCTCAAAAATTCCGAGTGGTTTTCATATCCATACTAAATACAGAATAAAGGTTAATATACAGAAAACACTTGTGAGACTAGTTAAGAGGTTTATATATCAGTATATGTGTTACTGGTTTAGTGGTTGATGATAGAACACAGGAAATTAAAAAACATAATCATTTCCCCACCAAAGAAATTAAATATGCATATCATCGCTTTTCTTCTACTATAAAATATCATTATATGTTAACAGTATCTCTGCGAAGTTTGACTTTGATTAAGTGAAGTTAAATATTTCTATAATTCATTTAGTGAACATTTCGTGTACCGTAGGTTTAGGTCCGCTGAAAGCAAAAATGCCCTAACTTTCTTCCTGGACCTTGAACGCCTCTCGTTCCACAACAGAGGAGCTCTGCTCAAGCAGATGCACCAAAACGTACCAAGTATTCATCCATAAGTCATATTTCAGTTTTAAGGCTGCAATGTGGTTGATATCCTGCTGAGGCTTTGTCTGACAGTGGATTTGGCGGTATTAGCGGATTCCGTAGGCCGGAGGTTTTTGACTCTCGAGTCATATTTTTGGTTATGTAAATATTTATGGTTGAATTGTGTTATAAACATGTAAAATAGACTTATATGCTCTTGTTTGTTTAGCTATGTGTCGTAGAGGTGTCCGCTAGTCATCAGATCACCAACAACACAGACGTATGTGAGGAGTAGACGAAGGTTTGTAGACGAGGTTTTGCATCGGCGAGTTTGCAATTTTCGCCGTCGCCATCTTGGATTATGATTATTGACGAGTTACATTGATCGATCACAGCCGGCCTGCTGCTGCTGTGCATGAGAGCTGAAGTCATGAAGACGATCGGACTGGACTCACCAGCCCAATGAACGGTACCGATCAGTGAGACAAATACCTCGATCGACCCCGATACCGATCTTTGAGATCGGAACATAAACTATAGATTAAAAAATTGGAAATCAAAATTAATCATCATCACGATGTGAAAATAAGTAAAGATTTGAAGTATTTGTCTGGTATTCTTCTTCCTTCTGCGCATGCACACAAACACATATATGCAGTCAAACACACATATGTTAACATTGTGCACACACACACACACACACACACACACATACACACACACACACACACACACACACACACACACACACACACACACACACACACACACACACACACACACACACACACACACAGTGAAAAGCCAACCCTTCCTCATCTTCACAGTCCTCGGTCATAAAACCCTCCCAACACTCCAACACTCACACATTTTCACCCACATTTTCACCCTCCAAGTTACCCCCCTCTCACTCACACACACACACGTCGTGGTTTTTGTGTATTTTAAAAGTGAAACACACACACACACACACACACACACACACACACACACACACACCCTGCTTGAGCCACTTGCCTGCCAGGGAGGCAAGATGGCCCTCCAGCCCTCCAGCCAATCAGACAGCTTGGCTCTCACAGGAGATCACAGGCCAGCTGATCCAGCCTCCACACTTCATCCTTTTCTTCTTCTGCTCTTCTGGAAACTTTTGGGGCGGCGAGCACAACATTGTCTATCTGCTGGGGAGAGAGAGAGAGAGAGAGAGAGAGAGATAGAGAGAGAAAGAGAGAGGGAGAGAGAGAGAGAGAGAGAGAGAGATGTTTGGATGTGTAGTGGATTGGATTGATGACACGTTGGGTGTGTGTGTTGGATGTTTACGCTGTTTATGTGCTTGTATTTAACAGGAATACTCTTTATGAATATTTCTTTATGAACTGAGAGTTAAATGAAAAAGATCAACATTCATGTTGATATACTCGAGTACGAGTATTTGTATTTGTGTACTTGCCGATACCGAGTACCGATACCGATACTTCTTAGATTTGGTCTCCATGAAAGTGCAATTAATTTGGAGGCAGATTTTATTTTATCCTCTGCAGATTATGTCAAGCCTATAGTACAAAATTAACAGAAGGCTATCCCAAGCTTTAAACTTCTTGTGGAAGTCCCTCTAATGTCGGACCACCAAACGCCCCCATGTCCGGGTTCATAATATCATCTGTAGCCGCACAACAGCGTCTGAATGAGGCCGCTGCCAACCGTTTGATTCAAACCGGCAGGACGGCAGTGATGACGGGCAGAGCTTCTCAATTATAGATATATTAAATATGAAAATTTTCAACTCTCGCGTCAAACGCGCCGCGTTACTCGCGTCTAACGCGCCGCCCGGCGTAAATTTGCGTCTGTCGCAACCACACGCGTCTGTGCATAGACTTTACATGTAATCTGGTCGCGCGAAACATTTGCGTCGCGTTGGGTGTGGACGCACATTACTCTACACACCTTGCTGCAAGAGCTGCAAGAGAGCGACGAAAGAGCCGTATGCGGCTCTGGATCACGGGTTGCCGACCCCTGCCCTAGACGTTGAAGTCAGGTAGGACAACAAATCTTTTTCTCCACAAAGCGCGACCAGTTTGTTGTAGTGAAATACTGTTGAGTGGTATCGGTTCTTGGTATCGGCAATTGAAAACGAATACGAGTACGAGTATTTTAACGAAGTATCGGCCCGATACCGGTATCGGTGCATCCCTACTTATTAGTGAATAAAAACATTACATCTGTTCAAAAGAAAGTCATGAGTTTGAAAGGCATGCTTCATATGAAAGAAAAATAAGAATATACCAGGAAGCAAACATGGAAACATGCATGTTTCTTAAAAGAAAGTCCAATACCATAAAAACTAGGAAAAAGACAAGAAAAAATGGCCTGTTTTTTTTAATGCTAAATATTATTTAAAAAAATAAATACAAAATGGTGATTCACGGCTGATATTGTGTCTTAATCTTATTTCTGGCTAAAACAAAGATCATAGGGTCGGACAATGAATACTTTCAATTTATAAAAATATATAAAATGATGATACTTTAATGTTTTAATCCTGTGATTGTTTTGTGTGTCAACTTCTTCTTCTTCTTCAGGTGCGTTGTTTTAAACAACATGTATGAAACGACCAAAATATTTAAACCTTAAACGTGCTGCCTGAACAAAATCTGACAAAAAAATTCTAATTCTAATGATAATAATAACAATAATAATACAATTAGAAAAGAAAAATCTGAAAAAAATAAATGAAAATAAAATTAATTAATAATAGGATCAAATAAATGAAAATAAACTATTTGTGGACCCTCATGACGGAGCTAAATATGTTTTCCTGAGTCACACATGAACTAGATGGACGACTGTGCACTCGCCTATAAAACACACACACACACACACACACACAGCAGTACATGTCTGCAAACAGCCATCTGCACACGCAAACACACTTCATGGCTCACAATCTGAAGTGAAAACCAGATCCCTGCTCTACCGGGGTAGAGGGGCGGGGGGAGAGGGGGGGGGGGGGGGCTGTTGTGTGATTATGATGAACTGGTTAAACTGCAATTACGGCGGCGAGCGATGGGAGAGGAGACGACAGCAGTTTAGGCGACAATTTGGGAGGCGGCTGCCGTGGCTGCTGCAGCTGGGTCCTGTTTTAATGCAGTAATTGATAGACTCTGCCAGTCACTAGTGGGTTCAGCATTAAAACTCAAATTATCATCATTAGGGACCCCCCTCCCCCGCTCCCCCCTCCTCTAATTGCTGCATCAAATGCACATCGGCGTTTTTGTTTTTCATCATAAAATTACACTTGTGTCGTCTTAATTTCATCAGCTGCACGTCGACGGCGTCCATGAAGGTCTCGCCGGGTCACGCCCACTTCCTCGCCCACGCTCTGGTGGTGGAGCGTAAACACCATGCACTCCCACGTCAGCGCTCTCGTTTCTGACCCTAACCCACATATATAAATACAACAAAAGTTGTAATTTTAAAGCGTGTATCGCTCCTAAACGGCGCTTCATCAAAGCATTTCATCACAAAAACGCACCGAATTGTTATGTTTGTGTGACAACAATATCACGACAACTTACCATCACTTGGACGATGCTTTTTAATGAGCTATTTTACATTGTTTTCTATCACGAGCACCAGCCAGAGGATGCTAGCTCTCACATTATATTTTTAAAATACTTTAAAATACTTTGTATTAATAAAATTCAGTAAAAAAATCAGTAAAAATAAGGAATTGTATTATTATTTTATTAAAACTCAATTTTTATACAGACGTTAATTTACGCATACATTTGGTCTTCTCGTGATGTGAATTGAGTCGTGATGATTTGTCTTTTTTTTTTACAAAATAAAGGGGGAACACTAGTTTAGATAACTATCGTTTACCACTTCTGGAAAACCAAAAGAAGAAGCTGACTCTAAAAGGTGAGAAATTAAAACCAAACATCCTGATAAAACGAAGACGCTAAAACGTGGACAAAAACAAACACATAAAACCTGAAAAAGACAAATTGATTGACGCAAAACAAATAAAATCAGACAACGCGCGGCGATAAGTGAGACGGAGATGCGGCGGCAACCTTGACCGCTCCGCCCGCCGCCGCCCAGGATGAAGGTCACGTGTCACCCTGACGCCGCCGAAGCTAAACGGTTGTGAATCCGCTCCACGCCGCCGAGTCCTCGCCTCCAGCTCCACGGCGTCTTTGTCCAACCGGAGAGTGAGTGTCCTGCACGCACACAGCCAGCTGATCCAACCGCTGAGCGTGTGTGTGTCTGTGTGTCTGTGTGTGTGTGTGTGTGTGTGTGTGTGCGTGCCCTTGACAGCAGTCCTGACCTGCTGTTATCCAGCTGCAACGCAGTCCAACGCTGAACAATCAGCCGCGCTGCCAAGCCGTTAGCGAGATGTAAATTAGCACGTAGGCTGTCACACAGTGGCGCTACATTGTAGAATGTAACACGGACCACTCGAATGGTTTCTCCCTGCAACGCACAATGCAAGAACAGATGCTCGGCACCAATTTAAAATCTACTTCATATATTTTTGGGGGGTTTGTTTGATTTTAAGCTGCATGTGTAACATGTTTCACCTTGTGTGACCTTCACCGGGTAATAAAAGAAGCATTAAAAGACACATTGCTTTTTTTGTGGGGAGCAGGTGACTGAGGGAAAACGTAGTTTTATTGTCTATAACATGAATCAGAGTCCCGACTGACAGCAGCATCTTTCCACAGCTTCTGATCTGCTAATGTGAATGTGTTGCGACCGCAGATTTCTTTCTTCAAGAGTATTTTCCTCGCTAAAAATCTGCCCCAATTAAGAGAATATTAATGATTGTTAAATGTGCATATGCTGCAGCGGGAAAATGGGAAGGTTAATAGACAGGCGGCGTCACGCGATCACATTTATCAGTTTCTATTTATCTCTCCTTGGGAGGTGGCAGGTTTACAGTAAATACCTTCTGTCCCCCTAATTTCCTAATGATGGTGATAATGATGGAGAATGGCGCAGTCATTAGCGAGGACAGGCTCTGTGCATCACTCTGTCAGCGGCGTCTCTCCCAGGCCCGCGATGAGAAGTGATGGGGCCCAGCTGTTCCCCACTTCCTCTCCCCAAACCCAGCCTCCCTCAGAGAGGGAGAGAGAGGGGGATGGAGGGAAGGTAAGAAAAGGACAAGGAGACAAAGAAGAGGAAGGAGACCTGAACTCCTGCCAACAGATGGAGGACACGATGCCACAGCATCACTGTGTTCATGCTAACCGCTCACACAGGTGTCCCATGCTAACTGGGTGCTGGGTGGGTAACTGGGTGGGTAACTGGGTGCTGGGTGGGTAACTGGGTGCTGGGTGGGTAACTGGGTGCGTATCTGGCAAGACTGGAACCAGGGGCCCGGAGACCCTGTTGACCTTTGAACTTACAACACGTCACTCTAAGATTCACGTAGCAAACCAGGAATGACGGCAAAAGAAACACAAGTCAACTTCAAAGAGACACAAAGAAGACGCATCAGGTGCGTCACGTGCATCACGTGCATCAGGTGCATCACGTGCATCTCACGTGCGTCACGTGCATCACGTGCGTCAGGTGCATCACGTGCACCACGTGCACCACGTGCATCACGTGCATCACGTGCACCACGTGCACCACGTGCACCACGTGCACCACGTGCATCAGGTGCGTCACGTGCATCACGTGCGTCACGTGCATCAGGTGCATCACGTGCACCACGTGCACCACGTGCATCAGGTGCATCAGGTGCATCACGTGCACCACGTGCATCAGGTGCATCACGTGCATCAGGTGCATCACGTGCACCACGTGCATCAGGTGCATCACGTGCATCAGGTGCATCACGTGCACCACGTGCACCACGTGCATCAGGTGCATCAGGTGCATCAGGTGCATCACGTGCACCACGTGCATCACGTGCATCACGTGCATCAGGTACCATCAGCCTTGCAGAACGTGTTACAATTAACAGCCGATCGCCAAATATTCCTCTTTTCCGAAAGATTAATTTGAGTGCCGGCTCGTCAGGAAAGGCCTCGTAGCGCAGCGGCGTCTCAGCACGAAGATAAAGAACGCCGGCGTGAACGTAATCTGAGAGGAAGGAAAACTCGGGATCCGCTCCATGAATCCAGAGGAGACGTTTCCATTCGTCTTCCTCCGGCGAGCCGCCATGTTTTCTCTCTGACTGCAGCGCGTTGACGCCGAGGCCGGAGAGAGAAAAAACCTTAAAGTTGAATAAATGATGCACGGCAAAAAGAGAAATGAAAATCAGTCTGGCTGTTTTTTTAAAAGCGGCGACGTTCAAAAATGTTCAAAGTCACCTCTGATGAAGAGCGCGGTGATTAATTCATGGCGGGGTACGCCACGTTGTCAGGCCGAGGCTCCACCGGGCGACGGCAGCACATGCATAATAGAACTGTGGTTCTCCGCCGCCCCTCGCCGGCTCAGCCCACTTGAAAGGGATTAGAAACATGGCCGTCAAAATATTACATGCACGGTGTCACTGTGGGGGGGAGGAGGGGAGGGGGGAGGAGGGGGGTCTCCAACGTCATGGGATGCTAAGATGAGCGAAGTTGTGTGAAACCTGGAAGGATTTGATTTTTGAGGTTTTTTGACTTGTTGATATTTAACACATGCGACAAAATGCATGTTTTTTTTTGTTGCGTCTCGTACTGCGGCTGCGTCGTATCCGGGAGGGGGTAGAGGGGGGAGGGTGGGGGGGGGGGGTAGTAATGACTGGACTCTCCTCTCGCTAACGGACTGAACCGTCGCTGCAGCGCCGCAGTGACCTTTTCCCTAAACACTCCAATAACTCTCCTCGGCTGACGGGCCGAACGAGCAGCCGATCCCGGACTCCTTCATGCTGCAGCGGCTGCGTGACGAGGGGATCAAGCTTTTATTCTTTTATTTAGCTTTTTTTTTTTTTAACCGCCAGAGGGGAGGAGGGGGGGAAGGAGGGGGGGGGGGGGGGGCTTGTGTCACTCTCGCCCACCGCACCCAAGAAAATCAGCCGTGAAGTTTCTTTCTGGTTTTGGGGCGATCTGACCGCTGACACCGCGGAGCTGTCACTTACGATGCCCTTCCCCTCTATCACCCCCCCTCCCCCCCTCCTCCTCCCCCACCTCGCACCTGACTGGCACCATGGGTTAGCGGGCCAAAAAAGCGTGAGTGACACCTCGTCCGATCTTCTGTAAACACCTTGAGATCTTGGCCCCCCCCCCCCCTCCTCCCCCTCCTCCTCCCCCTCCCCGGCGGGTGATCAGTGACCTGTGTGAAAGAGGCCTCGGCTCAAGTCCACTGCCTCCCCCCCCTCCTCCCTCCTCCCCCCCCGACTTGTCAGAGGAGAGTAACAAGATGCTGAGTGACTTAGCACCTCTGGAAATGTCAGCCCCCGAGCCGGTGGACGCCAGGCCGAGCGGCGTGGAGCGACTGGCTCGGCCTGCAGGAAGCAGATCAGGCCTGACGCCGCGGCTTCCTGCCTTCCCGCCACGCGTCGCCCGCTTTGTGCGTCTGCTGTCGGGACCCAGTGTGCACGGCGGGGGGGAAAAGTGATGAAGATGATGATGATGATGCGGGCCAACCGCGGCACGCCTAAGTGACCCATCATTGCTCTGGTGAATCACGCCGATGGAGACGAGGCGCCGAAGAGACACCCACCGCAGAGGGGAAGTCAGCCGCAGCGCCCGAACACATTCTTCCTCTCCCCCGAGTGAACCCGACGCATGTTGTAACGCCACATATCTGATGCTGCACGCTCACGGGAGTGGAGCAGGAAGTCAGTCGGGTGAAGCCATTAAGGAGCCGAGGAGACAAAGGAGGGGGGGCGGGCTCTAATGGGCTGTTTACTCGCCGCCTGCAGAGATCCACGCCGCCACGTTGACTCCTGATTTATATTTTCTGATTCACAGAGGCGCATGCATCTCACTTTAATCAAGCTTCTCCCTATCATCCCCCACTCCTGCTCTCCATCTCGCCGCCTGACGGCCTCCTTTTCCCCCACAATGCACAACAGCAGCCAAAAGAAAGCAACAACATACAATCAGTCTCGTGACAGACGAGGTTGTTTTAGCACATGATGGGTGAATACTGCATTTTGAAAATGGCCCCATCCTCAATCTCCAAATAGATCCGCTGGGATGGGGAGGCAATATCAGCTGAGAGGACACAGTCTCAAGGGTGTGTGTGTGTGTGTGTGTGTGTGTGAGAGACGGCTGCAATCTGATGCCTGCTATTTCTCACGTTTGCTAACAAAACTCAATCCGAGCGGTTCGAGGCGGTGAGTTCAGGATCAACGGGAGGACGCGTTCAATTCCGGTAATTGCGTCTGGAAAAAAAAAGGTGCACCACACACTTGATTAGATTGTAATAAAAACAGACTTCCACACCGCCGCGTCCCTGAGATGACTGAAGCGGCTCTGAAAGACGGCGCTTGGGGCAAAGTTCACCTGCAGGGGGGTCAAGTTTCGGTTTCAGACCCGCGAGGGCTCGGGGGGCCACAGGTTCGCCGGATTACGTCTTCAGGGTTTCTCTTGACCTTTCAGCCAAATGCCACGCCGTTTGAGCTGCACGCGCATAATTACATCCGATCGCCTCGTTTGCTTTCTAATCATTTTTTTTTTTTACCCCTCCTCCTCTTTTTTGTTTGTTTGTGTGCAACGAAAAAACTCCGGCGTTCATTAGCGGCGTTTAAGATGTGGAGGCCACGGGCTAATGACGAGCAGCTAGCGAGGTCGCAGTAATGCCGACGTTTGTCTGACGCTTCCGCGTGATGCGCACAACTACACAACTGTTGCTTTCAAGGGACCCCCCTTCTCCACCCCAAACCCCCCCCCCCCCCCCCCCCCCGCCCCCCGTTAATGAGGAGGATGGCCTTCCGCCGGCGTCCGCCTCAGTGATGTACGTAAGATCGTCTGGGAGGCGGCCGCCCGGCTAACGCAGCCGCCGACGCGCGCTGACATTTGCCATTAGCTCCGTGCTGAATTCAACCGACGAAAGCAGATGAAAAAATAAAAAATAAATAAGCTCAAATCGTTCCCAATTAACGGAGGCATCAAACAGTCGGGAGGGAAGAAGAAGAAGAAGGAAAAAAAAACGAGCGGGAGATTTTCCGGGCGGCGCGCAGGAGGAAAGGTCAGGCGCCAGAGGAACAGGGAGGAGTCACGGCGTTTATTACGACTAATGAGCGCTTTCGTTAGAGCGAATTAACACGAGCGTCAAATAAATGGTAAATAAATAAAGTGAGCGCTTGTTTTCTGACACTCGACCGGCTGACATGACTTTAAAAATGAAGAATGTTCCTCGAATGTGATGTTGGATTGAGTGGGGCCGCGACAGCAGAGCATTGGGGGGGAAAACTGATTTAAAAATGCAATTTATTTATTTTATTTTATTCAGGACATTAGTAAAAAAAGAGGCATAAGTCATGATCACTTTCACGTAAAACATTTAAATAAAAAAAACAAAATCAGTGTTTGCAGACGCGCCGGTCGAGTCATTCTGGTCTCAACCCTGAACCTCCGGCGCCTCCTTGGGCTCCCGCTCCCCGTAATGAGCCTTTATCCATCGAGGTATTCAACGGATTCTAACGCTCGGCGTTCGCCCTTCTCTGAACGCGACGAGAGGCGGAGCCACGTAACGGAGATGAGCTGTGACAGCCCCCAAACAAGGCTAACGAACCCCTAATGAGAGAGAGAGAGAGAGAGAGAGGGAGAGAGAGATACCTGACCTCTAACCGGGAAACACCTGCGTGTTCGGCGTGTTTGGTGCAAATCGTTTTCGGCGTCTGTAGCTCGAGACTCGAGGACCGAAAGGTGAGAATCCTCCGCAACGTTGTTTTTGTTTCCAGTAATTTATGCAAAAGCTGCGTTTTGATGCAGATGAAAGATTTGGTATCAGCCAGGAACAATAAGAGTGTTTGGTTATAATAACTTTATTTATTCAGCAGCTTTAAAAACGACGTTTACGAAGCGAAGTCTTACGTAACGTCAACATGAGTAAAAACATAAGAAAACATAAGAAAACATAAGAAAGCATAAGAAAACATAAGAAAGCATAAGAAAGCATAAGAAAGCATAAGAAAGCATAAGAAAACATAAGAAAACATAAGAAAACATAAGAAAACATAAGAAAGCATAAGAAAACATAAGAAAGCATAAGAAAACATAAGAAAACATAAGAAAACATAAGAAAGCATAAGAAAGCATAAGAAAACATAAGAAAACATAAGAAAGCATAAGAAAGCATAAGAAAACATAAGAAAACATAAGAAAACATAAGAAAACATAAGAAAACATAAGAAAACATAAGAAAGCATAAGAAAGCATAAGAAAGCATAAGAAAACATAATAAAACATAAGAAAGCATAAGAAAGCATAAGAAAACATAAGAAAACTTAAGAAAGCATAAGAAAACATAAGAAAACATAAGAAAACATAAGAAAACATAAGAAAACATAAGAAAACTTAAGAAAGCATAAGAAAACATAAGAAAACATAAGAAAACATAAGAAAGCATAAGAAAACATAAGAAAGCATAAGAAAACATAAGAAAACATAAGAAAACATAAGAAAGCATAAGAAAACATAAGAAAGCATAAGAAAACATAAGAAAACATAAGAAAACATAAGAAAACATAAGAAAACATAAGAAAGCATAAGAAAACATAAGAAAGCATAAGAAAACATAAGAAAACATAAGAAAACATAAGAAAGCATAAGAAAGCATAAGAAAACATAAGAAAGCATAAGAAAGCATAAGAAAGCATAAGAAAGCATAAGAAAGCATAAGAAAGCATAAGAAAACATAAGAAAACATAAGAAAGCATAAGAAAGCATAAGAAAACATAAGAAAGCATAAGAAAACATAAGAAAACATAAGAAAACATAAGAAAACATAAGAAAGCATAAGAAAACATAAGAAAACATAAGAAAACATAAGAAAACATAAGAAAACATAAGAAAGCATAAGAAAACATAAGAAAACATAAGAAAGCATAAGAAAGCATAAGAAAACATAAGAAAACATAAGAAAGCATAAGAAAACATAAGAAAACATAAGAAAGCATAAGAAAGCATAAGAAAACATAAGAAAGCATAAGAAAGCATAAGAAAACATAAGAAAACATAAGAAAACATAAGAAAACATAAGAAAGCATAAGAAAACATAAGAAAGCATAAGAAAACATAAGAAAACATAAGAAAACATAAGAAAGCATAAGAAAGCATAAGAAAACATAAGAAAACATAAGAAAGCATAAGAAAACATAAGAAAACATAAGAAAACATAAGAAAACATAAGAAAACATAAGAAAGCATAAGAAAGCATAAGAAAACATAAGAAAGCATAAGAAAGCATAAGAAAACATAAGAAAACATAAGAAAACATAAGAAAGCATAAGAAAGCATAAGAAAGCATAAGAAAACATAAGAAAACATAAGAAAGCATAAGAAAACATAAGAAAACATAAGAAAACTTAAGAAAACATAAGAAAACATAAGAAAACATAAGAAAGCATAAGAAAACATAAGAAAGCATAAGAAAGCATAAGAAAACATAAGAAAACATAAGAAAACATAAGAAAGCATAAGAAAGCATAAGAAAGCATAAGAAAACATAAGAAAACATAAGAAAGCATAAGAAAACATAAGAAAACATAAGAAAACATAAGAAAACATAAGAAAACATAAGAAAACATAAGAAAACATAAGAAAACATAAGAAAGCATAAGAAAGCATAAGAAAACATAAGAAAACATAAGAAAACATAAGAAAACATAAGAAAGCATAAGAAAACATAAGAAAGCATAAGAAAACATAAGAAAACATAAGAAAACATAAGAAAGCATAAGAAAACATAAGAAAGCATAAGAAAGCATAAGAAAGCATAAGAAAGCATAAGAAAACATAAGAAAACATAAGAAAACATAAGAAAGCATAAGAAAACATAAGAAAACATAAGAAAACATAAGAAAACATAAGAAAACATAAGAAAACATAAGAAAACATAAGAAAGCATAAGAAAACATAAGAAAACATAAGAAAGCATAAGAAAACATAAGAAAACATAAGAAAGCATAAGAAAACATAAGAAAACATAAGAAAGCATAAGAAAACATAAGAAAACATAAGAAAACATAAGAAAACATAAGAAAACATAAGAAAACATAAGAAAACATAAGAAAGCATAAGAAAACATAAGAAAACATAAGAAAGCATAAGAAAACATAAGAAAACATAAGAAAACATAAGAAAACATAAGAAAACATAAGAAAACATAAGAAAGCATAAGAAAACATAAGAAAACATAAGAAAACATAAGAAAACATAAGAAAGCATAAGAAAACATAAGAAAACATAAGAAAACATAAGAAAACATAAGAAAACATAAGAAAACATAAGAAAACATAAGAAAGCATAAGAAAACATAAGAAAACATAAGAAAGCATAAGAAAACATAAGAAAACATAAGAAAGCATAAGAAAGCATAAGAAAACATAAGAAAACATAAGAAAACATAAGAAAGCATAAGAAAACATAAGAAAACATAAGAAAACATAAGAAAACATAATAAAACATAAGAAAACATAAGAAAACATAAGAAAGCATAAGAAAACATAAGAAAACATAAGAAAGCATAAGAAAACATAAGAAAACATAAGAAAGCATAAGAAAACATAAGAAAACATAAGAAAGCATAAGAAAACATAAGAAAACATAAGAAAACATAAGAAAACATAAGAAAACATAAGAAAACATAAGAAAGCATAAGAAAACATAAGAAAACATAAGAAAGCATAAGAAAGCATAAGAAAACATAAGAAAACATAAGAAAGCATAAGAAAACATAAGAAAACATAAGAAAGCATAAGAAAGCATAAGAAAACATAAGAAAGCATAAGAAAGCATAAGAAAACATAAGAAAACATAAGAAAACATAAGAAAACATAAGAAAGCATAAGAAAACATAAGAAAGCATAAGAAAACATAAGAAAACATAAGAAAACATAAGAAAGCATAAGAAAGCATAAGAAAACATAAGAAAACATAAGAAAGCATAAGAAAACATAAGAAAACATAAGAAAACATAAGAAAACATAAGAAAACATAAGAAAGCATAAGAAAGCATAAGAAAACATAAGAAAGCATAAGAAAGCATAAGAAAACATAAGAAAACATAAGAAAACATAAGAAAGCATAAGAAAGCATAAGAAAGCATAAGAAAACATAAGAAAACATAAGAAAGCATAAGAAAACATAAGAAAACATAAGAAAACTTAAGAAAACATAAGAAAACATAAGAAAACATAAGAAAGCATAAGAAAACATAAGAAAGCATAAGAAAGCATAAGAAAACATAAGAAAACATAAGAAAACATAAGAAAGCATAAGAAAGCATAAGAAAGCATAAGAAAACATAAGAAAACATAAGAAAGCATAAGAAAACATAAGAAAACATAAGAAAACATAAGAAAGCATAAGAAAGCATAAGAAAACATAAGAAAACATAAGAAAACATAAGAAAACATAAGAAAACATAAGAAAACATAAGAAAACATAAGAAAACATAAGAAAGCATAAGAAAGCATAAGAAAACATAAGAAAACATAAGAAAACATAAGAAAACATAAGAAAGCATAAGAAAACATAAGAAAGCATAAGAAAACATAAGAAAACATAAGAAAACATAAGAAAGCATAAGAAAACATAAGAAAGCATAAGAAAGCATAAGAAAGCATAAGAAAGCATAAGAAAACATAAGAAAACATAAGAAAACATAAGAAAGCATAAGAAAACATAAGAAAACATAAGAAAACATAAGAAAACATAAGAAAACATAAGAAAACATAAGAAAACATAAGAAAGCATAAGAAAACATAAGAAAACATAAGAAAGCATAAGAAAACATAAGAAAACATAAGAAAGCATAAGAAAACATAAGAAAACATAAGAAAGCATAAGAAAACATAAGAAAACATAAGAAAACATAAGAAAACATAAGAAAACATAAGAAAACATAAGAAAACATAAGAAAGCATAAGAAAACATAAGAAAACATAAGAAAGCATAAGAAAACATAAGAAAACATAAGAAAACATAAGAAAGCTCACATGATGGCGTCAGGTGCTGGTGCAGGTGCTTGTGGAGCACTGGCTGCAATTTTAGTTTTTATGTTGTTTCTGAATGTTGTAGGTTTTAGATTTCAACATAGTTACGAGCAAAATGGAAATAACGCATATATACGGGAGCCCGTTTATAAAGTCTGTGGATTCCCCGTGAACGAAGATAACAAACTTTTTGGATATGGCAGTTCGGCTTTGATCACCACGCCGACCCTTTTCGTTGTCAGGAACAGAGCTCGTGGAAGGCAGCGGGCTGACGCTTTTGGCACAATAATGTCTATCTGTCTGCTGCTCGCCGGAGATATTCACCAGTGTCCGGGGCCGAACAGCTTGCAAATGAAACACCGACCAAAGATGAGTTGTAACAGTGACTGTCCTAACTGCGGTAAGGCTGTGAGGATTAATGCTAAAGCGGTCGCTTGTGATTTTTGCGATGCTTTTGTTCACATAAAGTGTGGAAATATTGCACCTAAAATCTACGATCTGGCCGTAAGGAGTAATTCTGACATTCCGTTAGCATGTAACAGGTGTTGCATGAATGAAATGTGTCACGCGGACGTCATTGATTGCTTGGAGGAGTTGGAGATACAGTGTCCTGAGGATATTTTGGTTGATGCAAGGAATGACTGTGAGGCTGTTTTTAATCGGAAAGGCCTTCATTTTATTCATGTTAATGCAAGGAGCTTGCTGCCTAAACTTGAGGAGGTCAGTCAACTTGCAAGAACCTCTAAGGCTGCTGTGATTGCCGTGTCAGAGACTTGGCTTGATGGATCAATACAGGATGTTGAAGTCGAGCTTGCGGACTACTCCATTCATAGGCACGATCGGAACAGAAATGGAGGAGGAGTGTGTCTATTTATAAGGAATGATTTGTCATATAACCCGCGGGCTGATCTACAGGTGGAAGGTTTGGAGACTGCATGGATTGAACTGTTGCTTCCTAAAACTAAACCCATTATTATTTGTGTTTGTTATAGACCCCCTAAGCAAACAGATTTTTATGAACTTTTTGAAATGGCTTGCTATAAGACTAATGTATGTATGGAGAACGAATGTATTCTTATGGGGGATTTTAACACAAATGTATTACAGCCTCGTAAGAGTAGTCTGAAAGAATCTTTTTTAACTTTTTGCAGGATGTCGGGCCTAAAACAGTTGATCACTGAACCTACTAGAGTGTCTGTTAATAGTCAATCCCTATTAGACTTAATATTAGCTTCAGAACATAAAAATATTTCTCAATCAGGCGTCCTTGATATTGCTTTGAGTGATCATAGTGTTACTTATTGCACTCGTAAAATATCTAAATCACTATTGAAGACTGGTAGCCATAGTTCAATTAGATACAGATGTACAAAACATTATACAGCTGAGGAATTTAAAGAAATGCTTTCTAGGAGGGATTGGTCAGATGTCTTAGGAAGCAATGATGTTGATGGGGCCTGGTCTTTTTTTAAACAGCACTTTTTAGAAACTCTTGATAATGTTGCACCAATGAAGGAAACCAGAATTAAACAGAGAAGTGCAATTTGGATGACTTCTGACATTTTGGATCTTATTAGACAACGAGATAAATGGTTTAGAAAGTTTAAGAGGTCAACGTTGTCTTGTGATTATGATAAATATATATATTTTCGTAATCAGGCTAGTTACAAGGTACAGAGAACAAAGTCTGAATTTTATGCTGATGCTATTACGGCAAATGCACATCAGCCTAAAAAGTTATGGAAAGTTCTCACTGATATAGCCGTTAAAGGAAAATCAAAATCTAAGTCTGTCAATATTGGGTTAGTCATTGAGGATAAAATGATTTCTGACAAACAGCAGGTTGCTTGCGTTTTTAATACTTTTTTTACAACAGTTGCTGCCAGTCTGGTTGATAAGCTGCCAAAGGTGTCAGGTAGATATGGCCCATCATTTGTAGACTCCTTTTATAAAAACAAATAGGTCACTCCTGATGTTTTTGAAATTGATCCTATCTCAGAGGAAAGGGTGAGATTGTGTCTATCCACTTTGTCAATTAACAAAGCTACTGGACAGGACCTTATTCCATCCAGATTTTTGCGCGACAGTGCTAATGTAATTTCTGGGGTGCTCACCCATTTAATAAATTTGTCTTTAAGTCAGGGTATCTTTCCATGTGATATGAAAAGGGCCCGGGTAGTCCCCCTTTTTAAGAAAAATAGTAGATCAGATGTTGGTAATTATAGGCCTGTATCAATTCTGACAGCCATATCAAAGGTTTTTGAGCGTCTTGTGTATGAGCAGGTGGAAGAGTACCTTGTCAAACATAATCTGCTGTATGAACTACAGTCAGGATTTAGAGCAGCATATTCGACTGAAACCTGTCTTATTCATTTATGTGATTATGTTCGACAAAACTTTGATGAAGGAAAGTATGTGGGTATGGTTCTTCTCGATTTACAAAAAGCCTTTGATACTGTAAATCATGCAATTTTATTATCAAAGCTGCAAAGTATAGGCTTTAGAAATACTGCTGTGAAATGGTTCACCTCTTACCTCACTGGAAGAACTCAATTTTGTGATGTTGAGGGGACCATATCAGATTCTCGAGATATTACTTGTGGGGTGCCTCAAGGCTCAATCCTTGGCCCCCTTTTATTTTTAATTTATATTAATGACATGCCAGCTGCCGTGAAATGTAAGCTGCTTTTATATGCTGATGATTCTGCATTGTTGGTCTCTGGGGATGACATCAGCGAGATTGAGAAGACTCTGGGTAACGAATTAAATAGTGTCAGCAAGTGGCTTATAGACAACAGGCTTTCAATACATTTGGGAAAAACTGAGTCCATTTTATTTGGAACAAAAAAGAAGTTGTCTAAAATAAAATTGCTTAAGATCAAATGTAATGGCACTGAAATAGTGTCTCAGGAAAGTGTTACATACTTGGGGTTAACATTAGATCAGTCATTAACCTGTTCATCTATTGCTGACAAAATACTATCCAAGTGTGCAGGTAAATTGAAATTTTTCTATCGCAGAACAAGGTTTTTTGATTTTTCTATCAAGAAATTACTGGTTGTATCATTAATCCAATGTCATTTTGATTATGCATGCTCAGCTTGGTACTGTGGATTATCAGTTAAACTTAAAAACAGACTGCAAGTGATGCAAAATAATGTTATCCGCTTCCTGTTAAATGCACCCCCTAGGACTCATATTGGCAGAGATGCTTTTAAAAGAGTAGGACTGTTGCCAGTACAGGTTAGGGTGGAGCAGTTAAAGCTGAATCATATGTATAATGTCATAAATGGTTCTGCTCCCAAATATTTACACTCCAATATAAAAATGGTTCATACACAGCATTACCATAATACTAGGGCCAGTGTCCGTTCTTGTAAAGTGCCCAGAGTCAACAATGCAGCTGGAAGTACTACTTTTTTTTATACAGGTATTATGTTGTGGAATAATTTACCAATTTCCCTCAAAATGGTAAATACCAGAGGGACTTTTAGATACCAGGTTAAGGCCCTTTTATGGAGTAGAGTAGCTGATCTTTTTAACTAGTGTAGACTGTTTAATTTATGTGATTTATGATTTTCTGATTTTAGGATGTTGTTGAAATTCGGATGATTTGTGTAAATGTTTTTGTCTCTGATTTATATTAGGTCTTTGTTTTTTTTGTGTGTGAAATGTGTTACCACCAAGGACCATGTTGGAAATAAGTGTTTTACACTTTAACATGTTATCCTTTTGGATTATGTATGTATGTCAATCCATAAATAAATCAATCAATCAATCAAAAGCATAAGAAAACATAAGAAAACATAAGAAAACATAAGAAAACATAAGAAAACATAAGAAAGCATAAGAAAACATAAGAAAGCATAAGAAAACATAAGAAAACATAAGAAAGCATAAGAAAACATAAGAAAGCATAAGAAAACATAAGAAAACATAAGAAAACATAAGAAAGCATAAGAAAACATAAGAAAACATAAGAAAACATAAGAAAACATAAGAAAACATAAGAAAGCATAAGAAAACATAAGAAAACATAAGAAAACATAAGAAAACATAAGAAAACATAAGAAAGCATACGCCATAGAGTGTTAGGGTGACACCACAAAACCAAACAAATAACCAAATGAGTTAACGGAAAACAACAAACAAATAAATAAATAAAACAATCAGGGGAACAAAAGAAGGGTTCATACGGTCATGGAAAACCTGGAAAACCTGGAAAAGTCCTGGAAACCCATTGGTCTCCATGTGTGTGAACCCTGATAAAAGGACGACGTCACTTCAAAGCAATTCTGTAAAAACGTGTTTTAAGACCTTTGATTAAGAACATTGATCATGAACTGGAACCAGCTGAGTGGAGGGCAGAAGCCAAGGGTTTGGTTGGTTTCTAGTGCGGTACACTGAAGTCCTCCTCCCGGGTCTCTGGGGGGCCCTCTCTGGACCTCAGGGGCCCTGAAAGTGCAGCAAACCCCCCGTTTGGTTTCCACCGCCCCGTCCGGACCGATCACACCTCCTCACGTCGCTCTCGACGCTCCTCGGGCCCAAAAGTGGGCGAACGACAGCGATGCATGCAGACGGTGGATTCTATTAGAGAACAGCAGCCCCCCAGACCCCCCCAGACGCCCTCAGACCCCCAGACCCCCGGGTCCTGAAGCATATGACACAGAGCCTGAGGGCAGAGGAACTCAGCCTGACGTCACCCAGTGGACGAGCTGCACGGGACAGTGTGTGTGTGTGTGTGTGTGTGGGGGTGTTAACGACATTCCTCTGATATTAATAATAATATTAATAATGACTTGGCGGACTTCTAAAGGCCGAACAGTGAAGTCAGACTGAGAGTTATGAAGGTTTTAAAGTGTTTTGTCTGTTTATCTTGTGAAATAAGACATTTTAATCAATGTAATGACAGATTCATCAGAAACGTCAATTTTGTTTTTACCCACTTTTTTTTGTTAATTGCCAACTTATCACTAGCCGTAATATTCATCACGGTGGAACAAAAATAAATAAATGAATAAGTGTCAGATACAGAAAGTCAAACTAGTAAAAAGAAGTTGCAGGAAGAAGATTTAATTGACGGATATTTTTCAGATTTTTTGTTTGTGTTTTCTTTTGTGTAGCAAATGTGCATAACCCATGTTGTTATATCTGTATTTATATATATATATATATAATTATATATAAATGAATATATTACAAATATAAATATATAGAAATAAATACATATATTATATATAAATATATATATATAAATAAATACATTATAAATAATTATATATATATATATATATATATATATATATATATATATATATATATATAAATATATATAGTGTTTTTGTGATAAAACCCCATTTAGCTAAACGTCGTGAACAACATATTTGTGTGAACGAGGCTGAACTGAGGGTTCCTCATTTGGTGAAACCTTCCACTGCTTGAGACGAGCATGTTGGGGGATCATGTGGTTGAGTAGGGTTGTGTGGTGGGGGGGAGGAGGGGGGAGGGGGGGGGGCGGCATATGGTCACATGAGAGGCACAATCACGAGCTGCAGAGCCAAGAGCCCTGCGTAGGATACGCATGGCGGCGAGAAACGCGGATGGCGTGTTTGCGAAGCGTCTCGGTCGCGTGTGCACGGGTGGTGGATGGGTGAGGGGTGAGGGGGGGTGAGGATGGGTGAGGGGTGAGGGCTGAGAGGTGGTGGTGGGGGTGGGGGTGGGGGACACGTGTGACGGTGTCCTGAATTGAAAAGAGCCACCTTTTCCCTGATTCTGGACGGGGCCCCCGGTTGCTGGCAGGCTGGCCCGCCATAAGGAGGGGCGGGGCCCGGGGATAATGGCAGCAGAAGGGAGAGGAGGCCGACAGCTGGCGGGCGCTGCCCCAATATGCTTCCATGAAAGAGGCGAGGACATTTCAGGAGACGGGCGCCCGGGAACGACACGCTCGGCGGCGAAAGGGAAGATTAAAAATAAAATTAGTTAACATCTTGCCCGTTTCACCCCACGATGCACATTTTGGCACGGGGGGTGGAGGGGGGGGGGGGGGGGGGGGGTGGAGGGGGAGGGGCATTCACATTACACCGACAACCAGAAGAAAAAAAAACAACCTTCCAGTTAATTAGAGGAAGTCATGTGTCGCCTCCTGAAGCTCGTTCAGCTCACACAGATGTGGCCTGGAGTGTTTTTAAGCCACTTTTTCATCATCCCTCTCTCTCCCTCTCTCTCTCTCCCTCTCATCCCTCTCTCTCTCCCTGTGTTTGCAACATATTGTGAATCTAAAATGCTAATTAATCTCTCCCTCTCTTCTTCTCCTATCTCCAATCACCGGGCCTCTAATGAGGTGTAAAATATGTGCATTAATGACAGAAAAAAGTTGCTTAGATCTGGAGAGTTAATTGGTTTTAATCACAGCCGCATCCATCTGGTTACGCCAGACAACAAACTACTTCATCCCGCCGCCTCATTAGACGCGTCGCGGCGTCGCTCGTCCGCGGCTGCGGCGCGTCGAGGATCAGAGGAAACGAGGTCCGCGTGCCCTTTGACCCCCGATGTGGAGGAGCCGGGGATCGAACCCTTGATCTTTTCTTCTATCAATCAGTCAAAACTCCACCGTTCATCACAGCCAGGAGCTGAGAGAACGGACATTTTTGTCCGATTTTCATGTTTCCGACGGTCCTCGAACGCATCTCGTCAGGAAAAGAAACCTGAATTAGGCTTTTAAAATCCAAAATTGCACTAGACATGTGATTTATTACATTACATTATGCATGGAGACGTTTTTTATTCAAGCAAATCGTTTTTGCACAAATGGGCTTTTTTTAATAGAACTAACACTTTTTTTATTTCAGAACTAACACTTTTTCTTTTTTAACCAGAAACGCACGCTCAGTCCGTTCCACCTCGCGCTGACCCGGCCGGCCCACATGTGTGTCGCCTCTTCCATCTGAGCGGTCGCACAAGTTTAAAAAACAAACATTAATTATGTCTCGGGGGGAAACGTACATTTCGTGTCACGGAAAGAGGTTTCTGTCAAGTGGGGGAGGGGGAGGGGGGTCCTCCGCTATCCGCTCAGCCTAAAGATGCTCCGACCATCTGTTGGCAGCGGCCGTGTCCAAAGGACCGTGTTTCTGGATCCTAACAGGCCAAGAACTGAAATGTGTGAACTGCAGGCTCGATAATCTGAAGTGTTGATGGAGGCTCGACAGCAGAGTTCAGATCCAGAACCAGAGGGACTCGATCTGGACTCGATCTGGACCGCTTTGAACGAAGGGAAGGCCTCGAGGACGCCCGTCCTCGTTTTACATGAAGGGTTCAGAGGTTCCTTCTACATTTTACGCTTTTAACGACTAAAACCTGACACATATAGATATATAGACATATATGTATTCATACTGCCAAGTATTTTTAATGCTGCATGTGTTAATCAGTCCAAATTATTTATTAGTGTTATGTAATCTTAACTGTTTATATTGTTATTGCCTTCATGGTTTCTGTTTTTCCATGAAAAGTGCCTTTGAGTACCTTGTAACCATAAATGGTCATTTCCTCCCAAAGTATTTAAATGAGTGCTTTAAAGGGTTAAAGCTTAAACAAACAACATGTATTATTATTATCATCATAATACCACAAGCTTTTCTGATTTCATAAATCACCAAATCAAAGACACAGAAGCGAAAAAGAGTAAAAATGATGTTTAGTTCTGCTGCTGCGAGGCCTTTTTATTTTTTTAGGAAGCTGTGATTAGAAAACATACATGTTAATTATAGAAATCAGTGTAGTTGCAGGCTTGCGTCGAATAGGAAAAGTTGTGCAATTTACTGATTTGCGGGACGCGGCGGTCAAACCAGCAGCAGCAGTGATGGAAATTGCCGCGGTAACAATTAAGAAGACCTTAGCATATTTAGATCAATTAAGCATCTGGATGGGCTCATGTTTACGTTTCCTCGAGTCAGAAGAAACTCTCTGTTTACGTTTGTTTTCCTCTGAGCGACGGCTCCGACCAGCCAGGAGATAAAGTGGTGTCCATCATTATCCAACGCTGACCTCTGACCCCCAATCATGAAAAACAGCATGCAAGTGGGGCTGATAATTATCTGCCAGTTTCAGTGTGTGTGTGTGTGTGTTTCTTTCTCAAATGCATGCAGAATGCTAATCATCCGTCCCTGTAAAAGGCCACCGGGTTCATTAACACCGACGGCCTCCACACTCGTCATTATAAGTCAAAGTAACTGGAGCGAGTCATCTTTTTCAGGTGAGAATTACCGTTTTTAAGGCGTGTTGCTTGATTTTTGAAAGAAAATGCACCAAAAATGAGTTTGTTTCTCTAAGATATCTGAAAAAAATATATAATTTGAATGCATTCTGTCTCAGATTAGCTTCGTCTGGTTTTCACCAAGAAATTTTCCACAACTGTAAACCAGTCAAGCCAGCCGGGATGAAATAACCCTCCTGGATCCCATTAAGGCCTTGCCGCAAACAGCATGAATGTGCCCTTGCAACAGCGTTGCATCATGGGAATGGATGGATGGCTCAAAAAGGATCCAGGCAAACACCCAGAGAGAGAGAGAGCGAGAGAGAGAGAGCGAGAGAGAGCGAGCGAGCACTGAGGCTGTGAGCCACAGAGGAGTCTACATCTGTCCGGCCTCATTGCCATGCAGCAGAGCCCCGAGCAGCGTTTCCCAGCCTCCACCGGAGGCGGCGAGCACATTGGCTACGCCACGGCGCTGACAGATCACCGCCCTAAACTGTGGCGCCGCGGCCAGTGAGAGGAAGAGGCCTGCCAGCAACAGCTGTCCTTTAGCATCGGGAATGCTAAGCTCCCCTTTGACGAAGAGCGAACGGGAGCGAGTGTCAACGCGGCTCCGCCTCGGAGCGCCCGCTAACATCTTGTAACTTTCTGTGCTCCGAACCCACTTCTGCCGGAGTTGTAATATGTATGGTAATTTATTATTACTTTATTTTTTCTGACGTTTTTTGGCCCCTCTGCTGCCCGTTGGAGTGGATAAAAGAAAAAAAACAACACACACACACACACACACACACACAGTGTCAACGGTGCTCTTGAACTCGAGCGGTTGCGTTGCAGCCCGGCCGCGATGCAAATGAGGTCGCAGGAGAGGAAAGCAAACAAATCTGTTAATTGAAACATGGCGCCGGTGAAGGGGCCTGGAGGATCACCTGGGAGCGCTGGAGTGGCGCCGCCTGACGGCTGCAGGAGTTTAAAGTGCATCTAATGGCGATGTTAGCGCTCGGTCCTCAGCGGCTTAATGGGAACCATTTCGTTGGGGTGGCGGGCTTTCGGGGTGACCCTTGGCGACCTGCGGCGACCCCCCCGGCATGAAAGTTCAAGGGCCTCTCCAGGAAGAAAAAAAAGACAGTAATTAAGGTAACACACGGGCGGCTACGTCGCACAAGTGTGGCACACAGTCGCAGTGTGTACTGAACCTGGTCATGTAGGTCACTGTGGAGCTTTTAGCAGAGCCATGCATATTAATGTCCTCTGCCTCGGCTCATAACTCTGGGGCTCCTTTTCTGAAACATATGCATTTGCAAACTGAGATTACGGGCTGGTTTGCATATAACACACAACCCTGTGGCGTTATTTAGTCATAACAAAAATACAAGAGTACATGATGAACTGGAACCAGAGAGCCGGTCCACTGCAGAGTGGAGGCCGCTACAGCTGCATGGCCCATATGTCTGAATGTGTCAGTAAAGGTTATTTTAAATGACTGTAACAAAGTAAAATAATAACATTTAGTATTGTCTTGATGGTTTACTGACTTTGGGACGGTGGCAAAAGACAAATAGTCTGGACCCTTGTAGACCAGGGATCTGTATCTGTTAATATGGATCAGCAGTGATTGGTAATTAGTATCTGCAGCAAAGAAAACGTGACGAGGGGATCTGTAAAAGTTTTATTTGCTCCCATTTTCGATACTGCTGCTGCCTGCATGCGACGCTGCTGCATGCGACGCTGCTGCATGCGACACTGCTGCATGCGACGCCGCTGCATGCGACGCCGCTGCATGCAACATAGCCGCATGCAACACTGCTGCATGCGCCTCTGCTGCATGTGACGCTGCAGCATGCGACACTGCTGCATGTGACACTGCTGCATGCAACACTGCTGCATGCGGCACTGCTCCATGCAACGCGGCTGCATGCAAAGCTGCATGTGATGCTGCATATGAGAAGCTGCATGCGAAGCTGCATGTGATACTGCATATGAGAAGCTGCATGAGAAGCTGCATGAGAAGCTGCATGTGAAGCTGCATGTGAAGCTGATGCGACGCCGCATGCCGCTCATCAGGTGTTGCATGCCGCTCTGACCCTTCAGTGTTTCTCCTCCGACATCCCTCCGCTCAGTGGCATGCATGTGGCACGGATCTTCAGCTGAGCCTCACAAATCGTCTGCCGGCGCGTCAGTCATGCCTTGTTTACGGATATACAGCGCCCCCCCCCTCTCCCCCTTTTCGCTTGGCTGTCTCCCGCCGCGAAGTCGGTTTCGGGGACGTGTGATGTACATCATCGGTAATCAGATAAGTTGGGTACCATCCTCCTGCTTTCCCTCCAAAACAACATGTCCACTGAACTGAAAGCCAGAGTGCAACTGTCACATTAGCAGCCAGAGAGCACTCACTCCACCCCACTGGTAAACAAACCCCACAGACAGACAGACAGACAGACAGGCAGACAGGCAGACAGACAGACAGACAGACAGACAGACAGACAGACAGACAGACAGACAGACAGACAGACAGGCAGACAGACAGACAGGCAGACAGACAGACAGACAGACAGACAGACAGACAGACAGACAGACAGACAGACAGACAGACAGACAGACAGACAGGCAGACAGGCAGACAGACAGACAGACAGACAGACAGACAGACAGACAGACAGACAGACAGACAGACAGACAGACAGACAGACAGACAGACAGACAGACAGACAGACAGACAGGCAGACAGACAGACAGACAGACAGACGGCTCTTTCGGGGCGAGGCCAGAGCTCCATCCTCTCGCTCTCTGTTGTCAGACTCAAACTCTCTGTAATTAAAATGGCAGAGCGGGGCGCGCATTTGAATATGCATGACAGAATGTTGCATTTATGGCAACAAACCCCCCCCCCAAAAAGGGGTTGAAACTGCTAATTACGTGGTCAACAGTCAATCGCGGAGCGGTTATACCTTCCATTTAATCTCTCCTCTCGTGGCGGCGGCGACTTGCATTTTTTTTTGATCTGGCGTCGATTTGCGCGAGCTTTCAAGTGTGCTGCTTTAATGAGGCGGTCGCTTCCACCGAAAGGGATTCAGTCAAAGAGAAGAGGCGCTGAACCTCCCCGATCCCCGACTAACTGTCTGTCAGTTTATCATAATGAGCCTTGTTAGATTCCCCTTTCTCTCCTGCAGATCATAATGGAGTCGTCACCGCCGTGTTCTCCCGTGGCGGCGGGCGGCGCCGCGGCGGTTAAAGTTATCACTTGATGAGTTTTCCCCTTTTTCTTTTTTTTTTGCTCCGAGCACTCTGGCAAAGTTGGACAATTATTTTTTGAATCCCTGGGCTCTCAGAAGGAAAAACATGCCAATTAAAGGGAATGTGATGCGTGGCGACGTGTTTGTGATGTCGCTGGAAATGTCACCGGGCCAAACGGGAGACGTTTACGCCGTCACCGTCGCATGTTTTATTTATTCCACCAAAATGTGAAAGAACAATTCATTAAAAATGTCTCTGACTGATAAGTCAACACACACAACGACCAGCAGTAACACAACGTGTTTACACAACGTGGACGCCAGAACCACGGGGCGGCCCTCAGCCCCGCCGGGACCCCCGGAGCCTTCTTCTGTTTTCTGAGGTACGGGAAAAAAAAAACCTGCACCGCTTGCCAAAAACTCTGCTCATCCAAAGTCATTTGCAGCAAAGTCCATTATCATCATCACTTGTGGTGATGAATTCCCTGTGATGGTGGCAGGCCCGCAGCAGCCTCCACTCATAATGACATTCTGCTCTTGTTGGCAGTCACTCCCCCGTCAGATGGCTCACTCCCAACAGCCAGCGCTGTCAGACACACACACACACACACACACACACACACACACACACACACACACACACACACACACACACACACACACACACACACACACACCGGGCCTCGCCGCCAGGCATCAGGAATGGCGCTTGAAAGGCAAGACTTCATTTTGCTGTTTGTTTTTCTACACGACAAACGCACAACTTTAAATATATTGTAGCGACCCTGTACAGTTAGACTGTATTTGGAGGGCTCGGTCAGTCGGCCCCTCCCCTTTCTCTCTCTCTGGCCAATCATGCGGAGGCAGTGTGCATGCTGGTCGAGGCGCGTGCCTGTGATTGGCCGAGCAGAGGGGAGGCGGGTTTGTTAGACTGGAACCACGAGAGACGTAAGCAAACCTTATACCTGCTATTATTATTTAAAACACATGGCGGAGGTATGGAAAGTAATGCGGTTTGGAAAATACAAAATAAAAATATTTTTAATTTACTGGTGAGTCAAACTCAACAGCCACTATTACACATGCTGTTTCTCTTCAGGTACCTTTTCAACACCCAAATCACAAATCACACTTAATATAGAGGCAATAAATAATCACCAGACTCAATATTAAAAATTGCTATGGAGCATAATAATAATCACAGCACATAAAGGGTTAAACCGGCTTCATGGGCCGTTAGATTTGAGTATATTTGATCGTCCGATGGCAGCGTAAAGAGAGAGAGACGTCGTAGATCTGAAGGCTCAATGACGAGCTTCCCCGACTTCGCCGCCGGACCGGATCAGGCTCGATGCCCCATGAAGGGAACGCAGAGGAGCTGCGAGGATAATGTTTAAAGTGCCGTGCGACTAAGTCATCACTTTGGAGATAAAACAGCTCTGTGGACACGGCGGCGTTTAAAAAGACCTCTGGAGCTGCCTTAAAGGGGAGGTCTGGCTGGGTCTTGTTTGCAGCAACACACACAAACCGGACTTCATACGGATGTTGTAAGACGCAGGAAGCCGGTCCGATCAATTTATTCAGACCAAGATGGCGACGGCCACAAGAGCCGAATTCATGGCTTCAATCAGCGGTCCAGAAACCAACGGGTGGTTGGATCCCCTTCTTATACTCTGTGTGATGGGGTCACTTTTAGGACCTCGTTAGAAGTTTACCTCGTCTTGCTGGATTTAGAAACTCTCGATCCGATCATTGGAAAAGAGTTGTAAACACCAGTTTATCAACATTTATTAAGTATCGTGTCCTCTTAATAGTTTCTCAAGATTACAGACACTAGCTTTTCCTTATTCTAAACACCAGGAAACCTAAAAATCTGACGAGTAATTAATGCCCTGAAATTACAAAACCAATCCCAAGGAGACGATTTAGCTTTTTAAGGCAAAGGAGGACCTGAAGTCCACCTGAAGTCCACCCTGACCACAGACTGTAAGAAGTGGACATAGTCACTTGGTTGGTGGACAGTTTGAAGCTCTGCATGTTGTAATATTGTTTTGTTTTTTTCTGACGATCGCCATCTTGGTTCTTTTGGACCCAGAAGGCGATGATGGAGGAGAGTGTTTCAGCCATCGGTCCTCATTTAAAGGATCACTGTCAGGGGGATGAGGCCCTCAGAAGGGAAGAGATGCAGACTCCATGTGCTCAATATCAAAATACTAACAAGCTGGGTTTTTCCCCCCACAGATGATATTAATCACATAACTAAACAGTTACATGAATTAACATGTAGCTCCGATGGTCTCTGACAGTAGTTTCCTCTCGGGGTCCCCGGTCTGTATGTTAAACGTGTTTGTAAGTTGAGCGCCTGCCTCTCTGATATCGCTGCATACTAAACACGCTACAAGAACAAAATGCAATTGCCATCTTTCTCTGTGATGACGATAATAAAAGATTGACTCGTAAGATAAAACAGGAAATTATGGGCGGCGCAAAGCAAGATGGCTGAAGGTGACTCTGAGCTTATCGGGGGACTCGGTAAACAAGAGGCCTGGCAAGCGCGGCGCTCGGCTGCTGACAACTGGTGATGGTGACCAGGTGGGATATGTTATCCTAACAGTCTGGAACTCTTGTGAATTATTTGCTGATAGATATAAACAGCTGTTATTCTTGGTAATGGAAAGCAATTAGAAACATCTGCATACTTGGCTGTGAGCGATGCCTCCGAATGGCGGCCGTGGCTCCCAGGTGCCGCTGGGAAATAATTACATCATCAGGACGGGTGGGGGTGTGTGTGTGTGTGTGTGTGTGTGTGTGTGTGTGGGGGGGGGGGGGGGATCTGTGAAGGACTGGAGCCCAAAGAGGGACACACATTTGTATTAGTCAGACCTGTGAGGAACCTTTACAGTTTCCTTTCATCCTCAAACACACAACCCTAAACCTCTTGATTATAACTCAACCCCTCTTCTGTTTTGGCTACTCTTGAGTGGCATTGGAGGGAAATCCTATTCAAGGTTTATATCCCCAAATCTTGTGCAGGTCAGACATCACTCAATCAGCCCAAATGAGTGCAAACCTGGTGTAACCTGACATAACGACCATCTCATGTATCTAAAGATGTGGTGCACCCCGGGGACCCAAAGTGTCAGGAAGGTACTTTAAAATGACAACAAAGAAACATAAAACAACTTCAACGAGACTCAAAGAGACTCACAAATACTATACGGGGCAAAACAACAACCAGACAAGAAATAATGACAAAAAAGACAAAATGACAATAAAACTAAAACTACGAGACACCAACACAAAGAGAACAAAATGACAAAAAGATGTAAAACAGCTGCAAAGATACTCAAAGAGACTCACAACAACTACAAAGACACAAAACAACTACAAAGAAACAAAACACCTACAAAGAAACAAAATAACTACAAAAAGACACAAAACGACTACAAAGAAACATAAAATGACTAAGGGGCAAAACCACCATCAAAAAAATGACCACAAAAGAAATTACAAACTGACCAGAAAACAACACAAAACACGGAGAGATGACGAAGTTAGTCATAATTTGTTACGGTCGACACGTGTGTTTTACTAAATGTAACCATAAAGATAGATACATAGACACAAAGATACTTTATTAATCCCGTAAGGGGATTTTTTTCTGCTACAGCAGCATTTATAGATACAGGTAAAAAATAAAATACAAAAACTGTAAAATGCACAATATATACAAAAAAATAGAAGACAATAATAATATTAAATGAATAACAAAACCAAACAGCAGTGAATCATTCTCATCAAGTTAAAAGAAGTTCGTACATTTCAGCTGTAAAGAAGTGAAAGATGATTCAAGATTTCCTCACTTTGTAAAAATCTGTCCTCTCACCAAATGTCTGAAACTCAAACTGCTTCTGACAGGCGGACGAGCACAAGAACACACTTATGAACACACTCATGAACACACTCATGAACACACTCATGAACACACTTATGAGACAGCACACATTTGTTATGGTGATAATTAATTCTGATTTTTTTTCTCCAAGCAACATAAAAGATCTGTGTGTCTCACTCGGTTGTTTTCAGAAACTATGAATTCACTGTTGAATGTTGTGAAGTGAAACTCTGTCACGTCTCTGTAATTTATTCGTGGTATTTATCTCTTGCAATCAGAGACGTTAACATCAGCCAGACAGTCTTACCTGCTTTTGGGCAATAAAAACAGATAATAACAAGTAAAAAACACACGTTTTTCAACAATTTGGTTGTCTTTACTTAATATTGATAGTAATTTTCTTTATTTTTCATGGTCCAGTGATTTCAGACTTGTGTGCATTATGTTCTGACTGGTTATAGGATGTGAAAGACGGGGATAAGTAGTAGTAGTTCCTGATAAGAAGGTAATCCCTCAACAGCTTCCCACAAACACAACATATCGCTTTAAACCAGAGGTGGCCGACATGTTTTGATTGTGGACCTTAAACAGAAAAATATATACAGTAAAGGAGTCACGGGTCAACAAGTTCTCAATCAAAGAAAAAAAAAAAAAAAACGTGAAAAAGTACCCATTACCCCCAACACTTCTTCCGCCTTTTTACATTCTGCCATGTTTACCATATCATCTGAGGTTTTTAAAAATGGCCGCGAAATCTAGATTTCAAACTTAAGTGCAAAGCACTCTAGTTCATTTAAAAAAACACATTCCCGGGCAGCTGGCCGCAGTTCAAACGATCAGAAACGACTTGACAAATAAATCTGGGAAACGGTATTTCTCCGTAAAAGTAAAAAAAAGCACCTTCGCTGCGCCTCCCGGCCGTACTTCTTCTTCTTCTTCTTCTTTCACCGAGCCGTCACTGGAAACGTCCTCTGTGGTATTTGATTTCCAGTCAGTCACGCCACAGCGTGTCTCCCTCTAATTGTGTTGTGACCTTCTGGCCCGGCCTCCTCTCTCCAAACAATGCGGCGGCTGCGAGAGCCCCGACTGTGCGATGCCTCCGAAAGCACCTCAGCTAAAGCATGACTGTGACTCTGCACATACATCACCGCGCGGGCCCCTACTGAGCGCGCTCATCAGCCGTAAATACCAGCAGTCTGCGCCGCCGCCGCCGCCGCGAAACGAGCCGCCTGCGGGGATTTGACCGTGCAGGGAGGTGGCAGGTTGGGCCCGGTGGTCGGAGCGCGAGGCCCGTGAGCAGAAGGTCACGGGCTCTGCAGGATAGAGGCGTCCCGACGAGGCGTCCTTGAGCAACGCGCCAAAGACGACAATGCTGACAAATCTGTGTTGCCCTTTTTACGATGGTGCAGAAAAAAAACAAGATTTACATATTTGTATCTGAACGCTGAAAATTAGCCGTTTGTATGTAAACCGTTTAAAAACTAATGTATAAAAAGAAAAATATAGATATCTAACGTGCTAAATATCCTGATCTGTGAGGTAGTCTGTCAGGAACGTACAGCCAATGAGAGTGCGAGTTGTTGGTTGACTGTAGAAGTGGGCGTGGTCATCGTGACGTCACTCATTGGTTTGTGGCCTTGAGTTTGGAGATTTTACCGTCGCCATCTTGGCTTTTTTGCAACCAATAAACTGAAGTGGCAATATCTGGAATGACGTAGAGACGCCGTATACGACTAGCAGCGACCTGTCAATCAGCTCGTAGCCCCGCCCCTAAAGCATCCCCTGCTTTATAGTCTGTTTGACCATAATTTACTAAATGAACATCATGCTGTATTGAAGAAGACTTGAAACTAGAGATTGAGACATAATCTTGGTGTTACGTTGGCATGGGGATGGTTTGGTTTTTATTGGCACACAACTGTGTTTTTTAACGATTCGCACAATATCCTACATAAAGTCAATCCTCGTTTTTTTCGTGCGTTTTACTATGAAAGTCCAGCAACACGTGTCGGTTTCCACTTGTTACCGCCATACAGCATCACAGGAAACAACGTAGTTAGGTTTAGGAACAGATTGTAGTTTAGCTGAAAAGGTTTCATAATGGTTTCCTGGATGAAAGATCGCTTTTCATTGGACCCATCCACCTTCACCGTTCATGATTACGAGGATAACGCAAAAAAATATGACGTGAGACGTCTACAAATTATGTTATTTTTTGTAGGTATTGCTATGAATGCAATATGAGACCAGCCTGCTCTACATCTTCGTGTAGTTCATTAGGGATGTGAATCCATGATTGTGAGCGTCCATCTTGGTGCCTTTTGTTCTTACAGTTAAATTGTCTGCAACCAGAGGATTGAGCTCCGTGAGGCTGAACCGTCATCACAAGCTTGTAAATGTTTGACATGAGTAGAAAACGTCCATTCTGTGGTGATCAACACACAAACACAGAGCGGGGGAAACAATGCAAATCTGCTTTTCTAGTGTCTGCAGCCGACAGCAGATAGAAGCATCTCCAACACAAAACATTATGTTTGTGCCTTTGTTTCATGGAGGCGGAGGGGGGCGCTTTGTAATCCCTCGGGGCAACAAACAGAAAATACCCGTCAGAACGGATGAACCTCCGGGCCGTGAGCCGCGGCTGTTGCGGCTGGGATACGTTGATGCCGACTGGCGTACCTGTCACAGAAAGCTGCGAGCGTGGTTAAAAAAAATAAAAAATAAAAAAAACGAGGTGGCTGGTGTCACATGAGGCTGCCGAGCGAGCCGCTGACGAGCGGCCGAGTCTGTTTCCGTCAGCACTTCCTTATCCGGACTTCCTACTTCTGGTGTGCTGGTTTCACACCAGGCCTGAACGTGTCCTCTGTTGGAGCTCAAGATCCATTTCCCTTTAATTGGTGGTAATCTTTGTCGCCGAGAGCTTCTTGAAAAACAACGTTTTCATTGCGCGTTCCCCAACGGAAAGCCAGCGACACGTGTCAATATCCTTTCGGTAAATACACTTCTGTCTGTACAGGAAACCACTTTCTTAGCTTTAGGGTTTAGGCAACATCATGATGTTTGTGTAAAAGGACTCTGGATAAGTGACGAATGAATCCACGTTGACTAAGATCCTCTTTTGTTGAATTCTGAGTGCGTTCGGTCAATTTAAAAACAACAACCTTTGCTTCACTACACCTACAGATGTTTGATCTACACGGTTCATAGCTGGATTTTAAACTGTATTCAATTTTACTACAATAAACACTTGACTTAATTTGCCTCAGCTCAACCATGCTGCTGTTGCCATGCACGGATACAATTTTCTTCAAGGTTGCAAAGAACATATCAAATAAATAAATACAAACAATAACATTGTCATATGTATTGTGGGGTTTTGGTTATGGCCTCCATCAGGGACAGCAGATGAGCTGCATCACAATGCAGGTTGAACCGACGCACATCCTGTGTGTGGTTGCGACTGTAAACACCATCGTACGGGGTGAATGATGCGCCGCTGACATAACTCAGGCTGGTGCAGTCTGCTGAGGCCGCGGTGTCCTCGTACCACAAGTCAAGTACGTGATCAGATGAATGCTTTTCATTTAGACTGACCCGGTGGTCTGAGTTGATGAAAAACAATAATAATAATTGGTGTCGGTACAGTACAGTGCACAGTACAGTGGATGAAGTACTCTCCTCCTCCCAGATGGTCCGCTCAGCCTCTTAATAATGAAATCTGCTTTTGTGTTATTTAAAAAATTACAATAACCTTTTCCGCTAATCCCCCGATTTACGACCTCGTACACCTGGATTTCTGCGATGCACGTACGTCTGTAATCCCCCCCCCCCCCTTCCCCCCACCGGCTCTTGATAACATATTAGGATTATATCTCGGATATGCTTCTTTAATAAATAGTTTAGATAAGCATATCTGTTTAATTTTATCCGCCCGCCCTGCCCTGCATGCAGGATTACGGTGGAAAAAAGAAAAAGGGGTTTCTGTCTGCAGACAGAACATGCAAACATCTGCACGGACAATTCATCAGAAAGAATTATGTGGCGGCGGACTGGAGGGCTGTAAGCTGTGTGTATTTCAGCATCCCGGCGTCCTCCATGACGGAGACGGATCATAAATAATGGAAGCAGAATTAATTGGTTTATGCTATGAGCATGTGTTATATATATTGATGGCATACCGTCGGTGTGCTGTTGCTCTGTGCCGGCCCGGACATGTATACTGCAGCCGTCCCGTTTGATGTATGCTCCCGATCTGGGGGCGGCTGGATTTACGCGGTTTGATCGCATTAATGCGTAGAAATGATGACACAACACAAACGAGCGTGCACGCAAACAACGGAATAGGAAATGGAATCAACGCGGGAACAAATCGCAAAGAGTAGGTTGTCAAACGGGTGATATTTCACTCAATAGGGAGTTTTTTTAAGGAAACGCCCTTTCCTGTTTTAATGATGATTAAATGACAATTTCCTCTGGCACTAAGCCAGGTCCCTGAAGATAAGGCGTTCCCAGTTCGCAGTGGGAAAACCCTTCATGAACTGGAGCGCCGACTGGCAGCCAGGCCTCTTGTAAGCCTTCCCGGAAGAAAGGAATCTGGTGAAGCGACATTGAACGCCCATTGGCTTAAATGGTCAAAAAAACTTGTAATTGTTGCTTTTACTGGTTTCTGACCACACAAAGAGCATTAACACCACATGTCATCAAACTGTATCTCATATTGTTTTGGCCCTAAAGTAGATTTTAGTGGATCCTTTTTTGAGCAACCAAAAACCAAGTTCATGGCCAATCCAGGTCCCGACTTTTTGGGGTCCAAAGCCGAATTGAGTCCGCCTGCAGCCCGTTGAATACGTCCGTAGGCCTTTAAATGAGATCCTTTAAATACAAAGCAGCGCAGTGTTTCATGTTCAGACTAAAAATAAATAAAGTGTGACAGGCCTTTCAATTATGCATGTACTTGACCATGAGGTCTGAATTTTCTAGGCCAAACACCCTGCTCTCTGTGGGTCGTGAACCCCGCCCCCCCACCTCCTGCTCTCTGTGGGTCGTGAACCCCGCCCCCCCACCCACCCCCTGCTTTGTTTCTTTACCTTGCGTGCTGGGTAAATACCTCAGCACCTGCATGTTGCACTGATTTCACCCGGCCCCGGCAGATGGTCCTCACCCTTCACTGAACACACACTCCGGCACCTGGGACGCTGGGGAACCGTCCGTGCTCTCCAGCGACGCAGATGCAGCGGCAACGCGTGCAGGCAATGCGCGTGCATGCATGAGTGCAGGCATGCGCGTGCACGCCAACAATATTATTGTGTATTCAACAATAAAAACAATTTAATACACTTTTTATAGCAAAAAAAACACGCCAAAAATTTACTGATTTGACTAGTTTCACAAATTACTTTTTTATTTTCCATCCATCCATTTTCCACCGCTTATCCGGGGTCGGGTCGCGGAGGCAGCAGGTCCAGCAGGCTGACCCAGGCTCCTCTCTCACCCGCAACATCTACCAGCTCATTCTGGGGGATCCCGAGGCGTTCCCAGGCCAGCTGGGAGATATAATCCCTCCAGCGTGTCCTGGGTCTTCCCCGGGGCCTCCTACCAGTTGGACGTGCCTGGAAAACCTCTAAAGGGAGGCGTCCTGGAGGCATCCTAATTAGATGCCCGAACCACCTCAGCTGACTTCTTTCGACACGAAGGAGTAGCGGCTCGACTTCAAGCTCCCTCCTGATGTCCGAGCTCCTTACCCTATCTCTAAGGCTGAGCCCGGCCACTCTACGGAGGAAACTCATTTCGGCCGCTTGTATCCGCGACCTCGTTCTTTCGGACACGATCCAAAGCTCGTGACCATAGGTGAGGGTTGGGACGTAGACCGACCTTTCGGCTCAGCTCCTTCTTCACCAAGACGGCCCGGTGCAACGCCTGTTTTACTGCTGCAGCCGCACCGATACGCCTGTCGATCTCCCGCTCCATTTTACCCTCACTCGTGAACAAGACCCCGAGATACTTGAACTCCTTCGCTTGTGGTAGGCACTCTGTCCCCACCCGGAGGGAGCAATCCACCGGTTTCCGGCAGAGCACCATGGCCTCAGATTTCGTGGTGCTGACTCTCATCCCCGCCGCTTCACACTCGGCTGCAAAACGCCCCAGTGAATGCTGGAGGTCATGGTCCGAGGAGGCAAACAGGACCACATCATCTGCAAACAGCAGAGAGGCTATCCTGAGATCCCCGAACCTGACATTCTCCGCCCCACGGCTGCGCCTAGATATCCTGTCCATGAAAGTCACGAACAGGACCGCTGATAAAGGGCAGCCCTGGCGGAGGCCAACACCCACCGGGAACGTATCTGACTTACTGCCGAGGATACGAACACAGCTCCTACTGCAGGCGTACAGAGACCGGATGGCCCGTTGCAACGGGTCCGGCACACCATACTCCCGCAGCACCCCCCACAAAAAGCCCTGAGGGACCCGGTCGAAAGCCTTCTCCAAGTCCACAAAGCACATGTAGACTGGTTGGGCAAACTCCCAGGACCCCTCCAGTATCCTTGCAAGGGTAAAGAGCTGGTCCACTGTTCCACGACCAGGACGAAACCCGCACTGTTCTTCTTGAATCCGAGGTTCGACAAACGGTCGGAGCCTCCGTTCCAGCACCCTGGCATAAGCTTTTCCCGGGAGGCTGAGTAGTGTGATACCCCGATAATTCGAGCACACTCTCCGGTCCCCCTTCTTGAAGATGGGAACCACAACCCCGGTCTGCCAGTCCATGGGCACTGTGCCCGACCCCCATGCGACATTGAAGAGGCGTGTCAGCCAAGACAGCCCAACAAAGTCCAGCGCCTTCAGCATCTCAGGGCGGATTTCATCCACCCCCGGCGCCTTGCCACCAAGGAGCTTTTTGACTACCTTAGTGGCCTCTGCCAGGGATATGGGTTCATCCAACCCCAAGTCTTCAGGCGCTGCCCCCTGTTCAGGGGACATGTTGACCGGGTTTAGGAGTTCCTCAAAGTGCTCCTTCCACCGCCCCACGATATCCTCTGTCTGGGTCAGCAGCCCCCCTCCCCCGCTGATAACAGCCTGGGGAAGGCCCTGCTTTCCCTTCCTGAGTTTTTTATTTTGATATCTTTATTATTTGACAGATTTTTAGTTTTAGTTGTATTCTTTAGTCTTTTTCTGAATACAATTATTAATATTACTATTGTAAACTACTAAATATTCACAATAAATATACAAATATTACACTTAAAAAACGTCTGGGTTGTGATACCAGAGCAGTTGAGTACTGCGCGCGCACACACACACACACACACACACACACACACACACACACACACACAGTGTGAGAACATGTTCCCTCACAAAGAATCACACAGTCGACCAGCAGCTGGACTCAGATCCGTAGTGATGAGGAGGAGCTGTTCCTTCCTTGAGCTTAATGTGAACATTTTGCCCCCCCACCCCCCCTCAATCCCCCCCACCCCGGGCGCCACGCAAAGACAAACAAACGCCTCACGGCGACTGTTGATTTAATTAAAGTCGCCTCCTTGTACCGGCGGTACGGCGCAAGAGGAGGAACGTTAATGATGGAATTAATGGCCGCTGTTTGTTTGCAACCCGAGACGTAACCCTGAGCATGAGACTCGGGGCTCGAGCGGCGGCGTCACGGCTTCACTTCTCATCACCACCGTCAAAGTGAGCAGCCGTTAATTTAACTAACGCAACTTAACGGGACTTCTTCTGGGTTTCAGGCGGTCGGCCCCGTTGCAGATTTAAGGCCGACGATTCTCCCCGGAAGAGACGGAGCAAAACATACGACAATACAAGGGTTCTGGATGGTTCGGGAGGGAGCGTCACATAATGACGGATACAGAAAGAAACCAGCAAGAAAAAACTGGGTTTTTATCAATTATTATGGAAAAACATATCTCATGCCGACTGGAGAAACAAAAGAAAAACATACGAGCATCGCGGGTGAAAAGCAGATTTAAATAAACAACACAAATAACAATGAAGTAGAAAAACAGGATCTTTAGAGCCAGAAAGCCTTTAATTATTAAAAAGCATCAAATAATAATAATGATAATAATAATAATAATAGAGCAGAGCTTCAGATTGGATTCACCAACACAAACTTGTGTATCTTTGCAGAAGTATAATTCCAGTTTTCGTCTTCACGCTCAAAACAAGCAATCCTACATTGTTAAACTTAAATAAATGTTTAAATCCTCCAACAAAGACAATCCCAACAAACTAAATAAATAAATGATGTCATCTCTTTATTGCCTTTTCAAAATGTCTTAAATAAGCAAAAAAAAAAGCCCAAACCTGCTCCAGCCGGCGCTCAAATGTAAATTTGGTAATCACCAATATTTACTGTTTAAATATTGGTGATTACCAAAGATAAATACCGAAGAAGCCCTCCAAACTGTGTGCTGGTCCCCTCGGATATGATGCAGAACTTCGGCAGCTCAGGTATCTTTTTTTTTTTGTTCAACCTTTCTGGACATTCATGAAACTTCACTCAACATTTATTCAAGAACTTAAATGAATCCAAAGCCGTAAATCACGCCCACACGTCTGAAGAAAAAAAAAAAACACACAGTCAAGGGAACCAGGTGATAAATCACAGGGAGGTAAAAAAAAAGGTAACGCGTCCTTATACGTCAAAGTTTAATCGCCACGCAAAGAATCACTCTCTCCTCTCGGACGAGGGAGTCAAAGATACTCTGATCCTGAGACCTTCACTCCTCCTGTCCATCAATCACAGCTGGGAGGGTTTATTTCTTATTAGTTTCTGACCGTGGGCCTCTCTGCTGCTGGGATATTAAGGGGCAAGTTCTTTTTCTTTTACATTAACTTGACACTTAGCTAAAGCAGCTGCTGCACCAGGAGCTTTTTGTAGTTAAAAAAGGGGAACTGGTGAAGTGTTTAATGTCCTGCAGAGGACGCGTCCTGAACGGGGCCTTTGACTTTCTGCAGCTGAAACTAAGCTTTGGTTTCACCTCATCGCTCTTAACATGTCATTAAGCACGTATTTAAAACAGAATATGAACATGTTGTAGCATCTTACCTTCAGGCTTCACCATGATTGGTTGACAAAGAACGAGTATTCGTGGAATTAACTTCCCGTTTCCCCAACTTGCTAACCCAACCCCCAAACGTCTTACTTGCTAACCCCAAATTACAACTCTTTAACCCCAAATCTCAACTCCCTAACCCCAAATTACAACTCCCTAACCTCCAACTCCCTAACCCCAAATTACAACTACCTAACCTCCAACTCCCTAACCTCCAACTACCTAACCTCCAACTACTTAACCTCCAACTCCCTAACCCCAAATTACAACTACCTAACCTCCAACAACCTAACCTCCAACTACCTAACCTCCAACTACTTAACCTCCAACTACCTAACCTCCAACTCCCTAACCTCCAACTACTTAACCTCCAACTACTTAACCTCCAACTACCTAACCTCCAACTCCCTAACCTCCAACTCCCTAACCTCCAACTCCCTAACCTCCAACTCCCTAACCCCAAATTACAACTACCTAACCTCCAACTCCCTAACCTCCAACTACTTAACCTCCAACTACTTAACCTCCAACTACCTAACCTCCAACTCCCTAACCTCCAACTCCCTAACCTCCAACTCCCTAACCTCCAACTCCCTAACCCCAAATTACAACTACCTAACCTCCAACTCCCTAACCCCAAATTACAACTACCTAACCTCCAACAACCTAACCTCCAACTACCTAACCTCCAACTACTTAACCTCCAACTACCTAACCTCCAACTCCCTAACCTCCAACTCCCTAACCCCAAATTACAACAACCTAACCTCCAACTACCTAACCTCCAACTACCTAACCTCCAACTACTTAACCTCCAACTACCTAACCCCCAACTACCTAACCTCCAACTACCTAACCGCCAACTACCTAACCTCCAACTACCTAACCTCCAACTACTTGACCTCCAACTACTTAACCTCCAACTACCTAACCTCCAACTACCTAACCGCCAACTACCTAACCTCCAACTACCTAACCTCAACTACCTAACCTCCAACTACCTAACCTCAACTACCTAACCTCCAACTACCTAACCTCCAACTTTCTAACTCCCTAACCCCCAACTTCTTAACCTCCAACTACCTAACCTCCAACTACCTAACCTCCAACTTTCTAACTCCCTAACCCCCAAATTCTTAACCTCCAACTACCTAACCTCCAACTACCTAACCTCCAACTTTCTAACTCCCTAACCCCCAAATTCTTAACCTCCAACTACCTAACCTCCAACTACCTAACCTCCAACTACTTAACCTCCAACTACTTAACCTCCAACTACCTAACCCCCAACTACCTAACCTCCAACTACCTAACCGCCAACTACCTAACCTCCAACTACCTAACCTCCAACTACTTGACCTCCAACTACTTAACCTCCAACTACCTAACCTCCAACTACCTAACCGCCAACTACCTAACCTCCAACTACCTAACCTCAACTACCTAACCTCCAACTACCTAACCTCAACTACCTAACCTCCAACTACCTAACCTCCAACTTTCTAACTCCCTAACCCCCAACTTCTTAACCTCCAACTACCTAACCTCCAACTACCTAACCTCCAACTTTCTAACTCCCTAACCCCCAACATCTTAACCTCCAACTACCTAACCTCCAACTACCTAACCTCCAACTACCTAACCTCCAACTTTCTAACTCCCTAACCCCCAAATTCTTAACCTCCAACTACCTAACCTCCAACTACCTAACCTCCAACTTTCTAACTCCCTAACCCCCAACTTCTTAACCTCCAACTACCTAACCTCCAACTACCAAACCTCCAACTTTCTAACTCCCTAACTTCTTAACCTCCAACTACCTAACCTCCAACTACCAAACCTCCAACTTTCTAACTCCCTAACCCCTAACTTCTTAACCTCCAACTACCTAACCAAAACTCCCTAACCCCTTACTCCCCGACTCCCTAACTCCCACCGCTCTCTCTCAGACCACGACCCAAACTCGACTCAAGACATCTCTACTAGTCTCAACATGGAGATGCTTCCTCATGTCGCAGCACATGAATGATACCTGTAACAATACCAACAATAACAATATTGTAACATTACTGACACTAACTTTGTAAATGAACTCTCTGCATTTCCTCTAAGATGCTTCCTAGTAGATGCGAGCAGATTACATTCTGGAGCATGAGGCCCTCTGTTGCTTTCCTACTATGACGGAAGTACCGGAACCGGAAGTACCGGAACCGGAAATTATACACCGGAAGTAGCATCCACGTCTAAACCGGAAGTAGCGCCACAATGCAGAGTGAACAGATAACTATATGGTTATTAATTTTCTTTTTGTCTACTACTATTAACTATCTAAAAAATGAAATTGCAATACATAAATATATATGTATACAACACATGTACGAATGCAATATATATACAATATACATATTCATCCAATATTAAGTATAAAAACTATACATATCCACATATACATACATACACACATATACATAAACACACAAACAAATATAAAAATATAGCTATATATACACATATACACGTACGTATGTACATATAAATATTGTGAGTAGTTTCTACACTTTAAATTACAACCTGATATTTCTTTACTTTTGACCTTCTGCAAGCTCGTCATTCAAAAAGTCTTAAATCGTTTCTGTGTAATATCCACCAAATGAGGCACGTTGACGGGATTATCTGCTTCATCACATCCATCCAATCAAAAACGTTCTTAGTTTCGTTGTGGAAGAGACGGACGCTGTAGCGATGGACTTGAACGCCTCCAGATTTCACTCGGTTTTCTGGAACACCGTCACATCTCCGATCCGACACTTCGCTCCATCGACGTGTCCAGAGAGCGTTTGATAGGATAACTATTAGTTCAGCACTTTTCAAAATCAGAAATACAATTTGTTTAGGTAAACATATAATGTTAGGTGTTTAACATAAATGGTAGTAAACTGTAAAACAAAATTCAAATAATTTTTTTAATCCAAAATTCAAAATGTCATAAAAATGTGTGTCATCCCTAAATATTTAAATAAGTTTCCATTGACATGTCGAGGTGCACAGAAAATGTATTTTGAAAAGTTTTTTCAGAAATATTATATATATTTTTTTCCCTTAATCCTCCTTAAACCTTTTTATGCATTTGTCGTTATGTTTTCTAATAATCATTTCATCCCTCCTCCATGTTGTCATCATCATCATCATCATCACTATTGCAAATGGCTGCAGATGGGGAGCCGGGACTTGGGGTGAAAAATAAATAAATATAATAAACCACAATGCGACTCGAAGCTCATGTTGACTTCACACGTCGTGTTGAGAGCGAAGGCAATGCCACTTCCTGCTTTCTAGGTCTATTCTCTGCACCCTGGAGATTAATCAAAGACAGCTGAGCCAAAGCCCCCTTATGATGATGATGATGATGGTGCAGTTTGTTGGGGGGTGGGTGGGGGGTGGGGGAGGGCAATAGATTAAAAACCTAAGCTATTGACCCATAACTAAAGTGATGTTTGAGCTCATAATCTTTTCATCTCGTGGTAAGTGAAACCCGCTTTGTTGGATTTTGGACCGTCAGCAGACAATAGGGAGGATAATTTTAACATGGCTCCATGCTGAGGAGGGGGAGACCAATATTTAGCAAATAATATCTCCACCACAAACAAACTGAGTCACATCTCATTTCAAACCCTCGCCCCATAAATAGGAAAAAAAAACTCAAAGAGCCATCTTCAACATCCTCTGTGTGTGTGTGTGTGTGTGTGTGTGTGTGTGTGTGTGTGTGTGTGTGTCTGGCAGCACGATTGTTCCGATACAGCGATGCAGAAAGGAGGAATGCGCTCGGGATCGCAGGCAATTTCCATTACACAAGTCAAGCTGCTTCAGTTCAGGATCCAGGCCCTTTGTGCCGGGAGCCGTGGAGACGTGGCGCCGAGCGGTTGTGTTACGGCACGCGGTCACGCCGCGGCCTCGTGATGCGCCCATCTGCCGCGACTAGTGTTGCAGATCGCGCCGATGTCCTCGCCTGCGTCTCCTCGCCTCCCATCGCCGGGGCTCTGCAGGTCTGCAGGTCGTGGAAGAAACGGAAAAATACTTTTGTTACGAGAATAAAGAAGATTTTCTCTGCGCTTTTGGCGCTTTGCGGCTGCGTCCTGGTGGTATCGGTGGTTACTGACGCAGGCCGAGCTTTTGGTGCCCGCCGGTCCTCCGGCCGGACGGTTTTGCGGTCGAGGTTCTCGTCTGTCGAGCAGGTTTGTCAGTCGAACGCTCACAAACTGATCTCGCCTCTCATCCATAAAGAAAGCGACGCCTCTTGAAGGCCGGTTTACAACTTCCAAGAAAAATGATCTGCGGCCAAAAACGTCTCCGTCAGATATCGGAAGTACGGTCCAAAACCTCGACCGCCAGAATGCGCCGACAGCACCGAACCCAAGAAAACGACAACGCCTCTCAATCCGCCCCCCCCCCCCCCCCCCCCCCCCCCCACAAGAGCAGATCTTCAGCTCGTCACCTTCCAGCTTGTTCCCCCAAAAGATTACAACACCGAAACTACAGCGAGCATATTGACGCACATTTAAAAAAAGAGGTGGTCACCAGATGCCTGATCCCTAAACCCCCCCCAAAAGAAAGTCACGGGGCGATGTTTATATTATATCATGCATTAATTGGAGAGTATGTTTATTCTTTAGGGGGGGGGGGCAGGGCCTCGTCTTGCAGGCTAAGCTCACGCTGAGACATATTGAGACACAATGTCATCTTGTGGATTATTCGTCTCGGGGAGGGACGGACAGACGTTCACGGGGCGGATGATATTTTTGAAATATACATAAACAAACACGTCACAGATTGTAGTGCAGGCGAGGGGGAGGGGGTGAGGGGGGAGGGGTGGAAGGGCGGAGTTCCTTAAGAGCCTTCGGCTATCTGCAGAAAGCTGATTATGCAGAACCAGACAAGTTTATGTCTGCATTAATCAAGGCAGAATAAACCGACGCGGCCCGTGTTCTGCGATCACTTGCTGCATAATCGGTTCTCTAACCAGGAGAGGGTTCTCTAAGCAAGAGATGGTTCTCTAAGCAGGAGAGGGTTCTCTAAGCTAAGCAGGAGAGGGTTCTCTAAGCAGGAGAAGGTTCTCTAAGCAGGAGAAGGATCTCTAAGCAGGAGAAGGTTCTCTAAGCAGGAGAGGGTTCTCTAAGCAAGAGAGGGTTCTCTAAGCAGGAGAGGGTTCTCTAAGCTAAGCAGGAGAGGGTTCTCTAAGCAGGAGAAGGTTCTCTAAGCAGGAGAAGGTTCTCTAAGCAGGAGAAGGTTCTCTAAGCAGGAGAGGGTTCTCTAAACAAGATAGGGTTCTCTAAGCAGGAGAGGGTTCTCTAAGCTAAGCAGGAGAGGGTTCTCTAACCAGGAGAGGGTTCCCCCAACCCCCCCAGTTAACTGCCGACAATCCTCCTCAAAACGTGACAAAGCAGAGCCGAGTTGGTCAAAACAAAGAAATCCCAAAACGTCATCAGATCTTTATTCTCGTCTGATAACTGAAATGAGAACCGTAATCTGAGGAGTGACTCGGTTCTCCGGGGACCGGAGACCAAAGAGAAGAAAGACTTCAAGTGGCGGCCTCGTCTTTATCGCTTCTCCACTAATGAGTCCAGCCGTCCTCAGAGAGGAAAGAGTTCTTAACGTTGTTCATCAATCCAACAATTAGGTGACACCCACTGTTGCTACGAGGCTCAGTGGACCGCACGCTGACTTTGGGGAGAAAACGGACAGTTTGGATGTACAAGGTTTGTTTTGAATATAAAAACTGTGAAGTGAGTCCAGTCTAGTAGCAACATATGAGAAGTAGTCCATCATGGCCGACATAATTCACAATAACCATTAGAATATGGTTAAAAATATGTTTTTTTTGTGAAGAACGAACAATCGATGGTTTGAAAGTTAGAATCATAAATCCAAACTGGTCTCATCCAGCGTTCTTAGCAATACTTAAAAATAATAGACATTGCACGATATTTCTTTTGTACGTTATACAAGGACATTTAGGCGCGTCCAACAGACGTTGACGTTTTTGTCACGTAAACTCGTGTTGCAGGACTTTCAAAATAAAACACCCAGAAAATGGAGAGATATCGTACAAACCGTTGCATAAATCATGAGGTCGTCGTGCTTTAAATAAAAAAAGGATGAATGAAACGTTTCCTACATGGTAATCCCTGTGTTTATTAAAATCGCTCGTGAGTATATTTATGAATATTTCCACATATTTGGGAAGATTCTCCCTGGGAAAAGCAAGTCTTGTTAGTTTGTATAGTACACCACCCGCAGGGACAGACATCGGGGTCGGGTGCTATGTAGACCGGGCGGCGGGCCGGGCAGGGGGCCTGGGCGAGCCGATCGCCGGCGACATAGACTAGCTCTAGGGACGTGGAACGTCACCTCGCTAGCGGGGAAGGAGCCGGAGCTGGTGAGGGAGGTGGAGCGTTACCAGCTAGATATAGTTGGGCTCACCTCCACGCACAGCGCTCACCCTGGAGTCGCCCAGGGTGAGAGGCGCCGGGCGGGAGTGGGGATACTCACGAGTCCCCGGCTGAGCGCCGCCGTGTTGGAGTTTTCCCCGGAGAACGAGAGGGTCGCCTCCCTGCGCCTACAAGTTGCGGGGAGTAAGGCTCTGACTGTTGTTTGTGCTTATGCACCAAACAGCATTTCGGAGTATCCGGCCTTCTTGGAGTTGGTGGGAGGGGTCCTGGAAAGGGCGCCGCCTGCCGACTCCATAGTTCTCCTGGGAGACTTCAACGCTCACGTGGGCGACGACAGAGAAACCTGGCGGGGAGTGATTGGGAGGAACGGCTTGCCTGATCTGAACCCGAGCGGTGTTTCGTTGTTGGACTTCTGTGCTAGCCACAGTTTGTCCATAACAAACACCATGTTTGAACATAAGGTGGCTCATAAGTGTACCTGGTACCAGAACACCTTAGGCCGGAGATCAATGATCGACTTCGTAATCGTATCATCTGATCTGCGGCCGTATGTTTTGGACACTCGGGTGAAGAGAGGAGCAGAGCTGTCAACTGATCACCACCTGGTGGTGAGTTGGATCAGATGGCGGGGGAGTCGGCCAGAAAGACCTGGCAAGCCCAAACGTGTAGTGAGGGTGAACTGGGAACGTCTGGCGGAGGATCCTGTCCGGGAGGTCTTCAACTCCCACCTCCGGAAGGACTTCTCACACATCCCGAGGGAGGTTGGGGACATGGAATCCGAGTGGATCATGTTCAAAGCCTCTATTGTGGACGCGGCCGCTAGGAGCTGTGGTCGGAAGGTCATCGGTGCCTGTCGTGGCGGCAACCCGAGAACCCAGTGGTGGACACCGGGGGTGAGGGAAGCCGTCAAGCTGAAGAAGGAGGCCTTTCGGGCTTGGTTGGCCCAGCGGTCTTCTGAAGCAGCTGACAGGTACAGGCAGGCCAGAAGGACTGCAGCTGCGGTGGTCACGGATGCTAAAACTCGGGCATGGGAGGAGTTCGGGGAGGCCATGGAGAAGGACTTTCGGTTGGCCTCAAGGAGGTTCTGGCAAACCATCCGACGACTCAGGAAGGGAAAGCAGGGCCTTCCCCAGGCTGTTATCAGCGGGGGAGGGGGGCTGCTGACCCAGACAGAGGATATCGTCGGGCGGTGGAAGGAGCACTTTGAGGAACTCCTAAACCCGGTCAACATGTCCCCTGAACAGGGGGCAGCGCCTGAAGACTTGGGGTTGGATGAACCCATATCCCTGGCAAAGGCCACTAAGGTAGTCAAAAAGCTCCTTGGTGGCAAGGCGCCGGGGGTGGATGAAATCCGCCCTGAGATGCTGAAGGCGCTGGACTTTGTTGGGCTGTCTTGGCTGACACGCCTCTTCAATGTCGCATGGGGGTCGGGCACAGTGCCCATGGACTGGCAGACCGGGGTGGTGGTTCCCATCTTCAAGAAGGGGGACCGGAGAGTGTGCTCGAATTATCGGGGTATCACACTACTCAGCCTCCCGGGAAAAGCTTATGCCAGGGTGCTGGAACGGAGGCTCCGACCGTTTGTCGAACCTCGGATTCAAGAAGAACAGTGCGGGTTTCGTCCTGGTCGTGGAACAGTGGACCAGCTCTTTACCCTTGCAAGGATACTGGAGGGGTCCTGGGAGTTTGCCCAACCAGTCTACATGTGCTTTTTGTGGGGGGTGCTGCGGGAGTATGGTGTGCCGGACCCGTTGCAACGGGCCATCCGGTCTCTGTACGCCTGCAGTAGGAGCTGTGTTCGTATCCTCGGCAGTAAGTCAGATACGTTCCCGGTGGGTGTTGGCCTCCGCCAGGGCTGCCCTTTATCAGCGGTCCTGTTCGTGACTTTCATGGACAGGATATCTAGGCGCAGCCGTGGGGCGGAGAATGTCAGGTTCGGGGATCTCAGGATAGCCTCTCTGCTGTTTGCAGATGATGTGGTCCTGTTTGCCTCCTCGGACCATGACCTCCAGCATTCACTGGGGCGTTTTGCAGCCGAGTGTGAAGCGGCGGGGATGAGAGTCAGCACCACGAAATCTGAGGCCATGGTGCTCTGCCGGAAACCGGTGGATTGCTCCCTCCGGGTGGGGACAGAGTGCCTACCACAAGCGAAGGAGTTCAAGTATCTCGGGGTCTTGTTCACGAGTGAGGGTAAAATGGAGCGGGAGATCGACAGGCGTATCGGTGCGGCTGCAGCAGTAAAACAGGCGTTGCACCGGGCCGTCTTGGTGAAGAAGGAGCTGAGCCGGAAGGCAAAGCTCTCAATTTACTGGTCGGTCTACGTCCCAACCCTCACCTATGGTCACGAGCTTTGGATCGTGTCCGAAAGAACGAGGTCGCGGATACAAGCGGCCGAAATGAGTTTCCTCCGTAGAGTGGCCGGGCTCAGCCTTAGAGATAGGGTAAGGAGATGAGTTTCCTCTATAGGGCTCAGCCTTAGAGATAGGGTAAGGAGATGAGTTTCCTCTGTAGGGCTCAGCCTTAGAGATAGGGTAAGGAGCTCGGACATCAGGAGGGAGCTTGAAGTCGAGCCGCTACTCCTTCGTGTCGAAAGGAGTCAGCTGAGGTGGTTCGGGCATCTAATTAGGATGCCTCCAGGACGCCTCCCTTTAGAGGTTTTCCAGGCACGTCCAACTGGTAGGAGGCCCCGGGGAAGACCCAGGACACGCTGGAGGGATTATATCTCCCAGCTGGCCTGGGAACGCCTCGGGATCCCCCAGAATGAGCTGGTAGATGTTGCGGGTGAGAGAGAAGTCTGGGTCAGCCTGCTTGACCTGCTGCCTCCGCGACCCGACCCCGGATAAGCGGTGGAAAATGGATGGATGGATGGATGGATTACGATAATGTAAGCTCCCACAGGCAACAGATTGTTTATTAATAAAATCAGCCTTTACAGAGTCGGTGAGGGGAAAACAACAACAAAGGCTGATTCTAGTGATGCTGGATATCAAATGCATAAAAGCACAAATATGGCGTGAAATGCATCACCGTCGGCGGGAAGAGGCCGGAAAATTATGCGCACATGAATGGACTTTATTGGCGTCGTCAGCCCGGACAGGTGCGACCCCACGAGCCACAACCTCATCTACATGTCACAGCATGTGTGTGTATATATATATATATATATATATATATATATATATATATATATAGTGTAGTGAACCAGTCTGGAGGCCTTCTTCGTGGCAGGTGACCCCCTCTTCATCCAGACCATCGTCTTCCTCTCCATGGACGTTTCATCACATAAACATCAATCTGTCTGAACTGCTGCTTAAATGACTGTGTAACCTTTACAGCACTGTTAAAGAAAGATGTATAATTTCTGCATTAAAAAAAGAAAGAAGGAGGGAAGTGGAGGTAATAAAAAAAAGAGGAGTCCAGCGTTTTTTAATGCCAATTCCAAAAAACAAAGAAAAGTCTCCGATATTTGATATTGACTGATATTTCCTGCTTTAAAAAAAAAAGATTCACTGAATATTTTTTTGAACAGATTTAAAAATGTCTGGGAACAACAACAGATTGAGAGCCATAAAAAGCTGAATAAAGCCTTTATTACCAACTGACACTCCCCCACATAATGGAAATATTTTTACAATGCCTCCCATTTATGGACCTCCGTCCACTATAAATTAAATTATGCAAGAAACATCATCCTGACTGCTGGCATTAACTACTTCATATGAAATAGGTTTCCAGAGGGAGGAATCGACTTTACTATACGTCGCCTGGAACGAAATCCAATCTGCCGCCATGTTTAATGCCACGGCTTCTTCTTTATTATCTCACAAGCATATGTTGGAATGGCTACAGATGATGAAGCTAGCTGCTGGGCGAGGTGATCACCAGGGCTGTTGTTTCTATTGTTTTCTATTGTTTTTATCTTAATAACAGGATCCAGCATGTGACATTTGTCAAGGTTATTTGTTGTATTTTCTATCTGGAAACACCGAGCTAGCAGGAGTTAGAGCGCTAGCCCCCAGCGCCATGTGTGAATATGCAAAGCTCCCCTGTTTTATTTTTTGTTTGTGTGCGAGGTTTCAACATGAAAACGTGAAATTGTTTGGAAACCTTTTGCCTCGCAGGGCCTTCACACAGCTGAGCTCTGCAGGAATGTTTGATGCCACTTCCTTCGTTGAGCATATGCCACATTCTGTTGTAGGGAGGCGTGTTTGTTTGTTTATTTATTTATTTTCCATGAAGCTGCAACTCTGGCCTTGGGGAGGGAGGGCTGGTCAGGGGCAGCAGCTGTCCAGCCCTCTGGGAGCATTAGGACACGCATGACCCGGCCAAAAAACACGAGGTAAGCAAGAAAAATGAAAACACAACAGACCAACAATGCTGCTCCTCTGGTCGGAGTCCACGGCTTTCATGTCAGCTTTCACAGCTTGGTGGTGTCTTCAGGGACGCCGATCAGGATCAACACAATGCCGATGGGAAGTCACCGAGGAGCCTTGTTCATGGACATGAATACATCCACGAGACAACCGTGAGAGTGACGTACTTTATAATGTCCAAACAGACGAGTAGTGGTGGACGGGAGGGGAGGTGGTCCAACAAACAGGACACGGTTCTGGTTTCATGGTGGTGGTTCTCCAAACCCTGACGGTCTGTTTTTGTTGCCGAAAGGTAGCTTTAAAACCACAACCTTGTCCTGTGTGTTGGACCCGTCCACCTCCACCGGGGTTTTGTTGCCTAAACCCAACTATACGTGTTTTTGTTGCCTAAACCCAACTGTACGTGGTTTTGTTGCCTAAACCCAACTGTTCGTGGTTTTGTTGCCTAAACCAAGCTACGTGGTTTTGTTGCCTAAACCGAACTGTTCGTGGTTTTGTTGCCTAAACCGAACTGTACGTGGTTTTGTTGCCTAAACCTAACTACATGGTTTTGTTGCCTAAACCCAACTGTTCGTGGTTTTGTTGCCTAAACCCAACTGTTGGTGGTTTTGTTGCCTAAACCCAACTGTACGTGGTTTTGTTGCCTAAACCCAACTGTTCGTGGTTTTGTTGCCTAAACCTAACTACATGGTTTTGTTGCCTAAACCCAACTGTTCGTGGTTTTGTTGCCTAAACCCAACTGTTGGTGGTTTTGTTGCCTAAACCCAACTGTACGTGGTTTTGTTGCCTAAACCCAACTGTTCATGGTTTTGTTGCCTAAACCCAACTGTACGTGGTTTTGTTGCCTAAACCCAACTGTTCGTGGTTTTGTTGCCTAAACCCAACTGTTGGTGGTTTTGTTGCCTAAACCCAACTGTTCGTGGTTTTGTTGCCTAAACCCAACTGTTCGTGGTTTTGTTGCCTAAACCCAACTGTTCATGGTTTTGTTGCCTAAACCCAACTGTTCATGGTTTTGTTGCCTAAACCCAACTGTTCATGGTTTTGTTGCCTAAACCCAACTGTACGTGGTTTTGTTGCCTAAACCCAACTGTAGGTGGTTTTGTTGCCTAAACCCAACTGTTCATGGTTTTGTTGCCTAAACCCAACTGTACGTGGTTTTGTTGCCTAAACCCAACTGTAGGTGGTTTTGTTGCTTCAACCCAACTGTAGGTAATCATGATGAAAAATAAGTCGTTCAAAGGCACAGGAGGAGAAACAACCCGGCACACAAAACCTACAGATTACATTTCTGTTTGAGACTGCATTAGAAATGACTCTCATGTGGGTCAAAGTGAAACATGTAAGCAGTTAAACACAGAAGAAGGAAGAGGCTTAATGGAGAGATCAAGAGAAAAGGCAGCAGCTCACGGAGGAAGAAGGAAGGAAGAGGAGGAGGAGGAGGGGAAGGAAGGAGGGGGGGAGGGAAGGAAGGAGGGAGGAGGGGGGCAGGTGGTAGGCATGGACGAGGGTATGCTGGTGCATCTGCCTGTGGCGATGGTATTGACGGACATATTTCCCACAGCTCCGTGTCACGGCGGGATCATCGCACGTGATTACGGGGGAGATCAGCATGATCGGCTGTCGCTGATTTGGCTGACATCTGTCGGTGAGGTGATACAAGCTGTGACGAGGATCGGCCCCGACGGGAGTCTGGAGCGGCCGAGAGGCCGAGAGGCGCCTCGCGACCACAAAGCTCCTTTTTCAACCTCCAGAAGGAAAGAGTTTCATCGTCTGAGTTTTGTACATTTATCGACACTCGCTGCTCAAAAGGCACTTTGGTGCATAATTAGAAGGAAGTAACTTTGATGTGAATGCACTAAAGATTCTGAAATGTTTTCCTTTTGTCAATCAGGTTCTGTTTTTTCATTTATCCACCGTGACAGCGAGCTGGATGGCTCGTGACTCGTTATTCACAATTATCCCGACAATCAAATTATTGAGATTCTTCCCGGCCATAATATGAACTTCTATGGCCGCCACCGCTTCTTTCTTTCTATCATTGTATTTTAAGTTTATACAAGTTACACATTACCTCAAACTAGAAGAAGAACAAGAAAAAAATTAAATAATAAAAATATAGAATATTAATAATAATACATAACAGCACAGCGACCAATGACTATACGAACAATCAGACTAGAAAATATTCAAGAAAACAGACGTAAATCATCATCCTCCAGATTCTGAAAACGTCACATTTACGCCATTTCTTGAAGAAGAAGAAGAAGAAGAAGAAGAAGAAGAAGACTTTCACTTGCAAGAGGAGTGCGGTAAACCGACCCCATTAATGAAAACATCAGCAGCGAGAGCGAAGAAGCAGCTCTCATGTAATCCACTGATGGAGCGTCCTTTTCTAAAACCAATACGGTGCCTGTCCAGCTTCAAAAGATGGGTTTTTTATCCCTGGGTAAGTAATTGCAGGGTTCATAACAGTGAGATTGGGATTAAGGAATTCATTATGGGGGTTGGAAGCAGAGCACAGCTTGTGTACAATTACATGTTAAGTCCGGCCCAGGAGATAATAAAATAAAATACATGTTTCCCACATATGGAGCGCCGGGAGCGCTTTGACGTGACCCTCAACGCAGAAAATGAACTCACGGGTAAATCCTTTCTTCATTTCATCTCGGAGATTCGAGGGAAGGTTCCTAAACATATGGCTTAAATTGTTGGTAATGGATCGGAGGCGAGTCATCTGGGGCAGAAGCCTGAGCCCTTTCTCATCTTCTGAGGCGAGCTCTATCTCTGATTAAATGTCAGACTTTCACTGTCACATATGCTGGAAGGAACCCCCCTCTCTCCCCACCCCATTTATTTTTCCTCAGAGGGCCGTTCCAAGAAAAAGAGATGCGAACTTTGCCCTGAACGTAAGGAAGACATCCGACATTCAGGCTGCCGTTCTCGTCGTGAATCATCGCGGCGGATGCATTCGGCAAAGCAATTCACAGAAGAGAAATATTCCATCGTCTCTGTGAACTGAGGGGATTTGTTGTTGGCTTTCAAACTTCCCAATGAAACAAATCGCCAAAACTACACCAGTTGTCATCTTTCAGAGGGTCCTTGAACACATCACGTGTGACGAACGCCTCAGTCAGAAAAGGCAACCAAAGTAAAGGTTATGTATTTCAATAAAAACCTTCTATTCTCCCACGTCTCATTTATAATCTCGCCCCAAATAAACCATTTGCTTTAAACAGAACCTGTAAAAACATATTATATAAAATTCTGAGGGAAGCCATGATTGACTGAGACCAACAGTCACGTGACATTAATCACATGAAGCTTTGACTGAACTGCAGAGCGGAGAGGATGTAAAGAAAAGATGTAAATAGTTCATACATTGAGCAAATGAAGCCTCAACTCTTCACCCAACTTTGGTAACAGGTGTGGGCACAATGTTCAATACATAAGTCCATTGGTTTTCAATTTTTGTAAAATGAATTATCAAAGAAATTCCACAATTATTTTCTTCTTTCTTTTTTTATAATTTACGGCATTATAACTGTTATTCTGCACAAAGACATGTTTGAGTTTCCCATCCATCTAGTCATGTTCTGTCTCCATAGAGGTGCAGGATGTTTATATCGTAGAGGAAATCAAGGCCACAGAGAGTAAAATGTGACAAAACGGGGGTTAATTATTTAATTATCTTACTTAGTGGAGACATTTTTAAAAGATATAACGACTGAAGGAAGACCTGCAGCACTGAGCACGTTCTGTGGCGTCCAATCAGCCGACAGGAAGCAGTGAACGCCTCCTCTGAGTCAATCTCCATTTAACGGCTCGTTTGGACGAATAATAACGAGTGAGGATTTAATTGGAGAACGTGATTGGACAACAAACGAAGAGCACCATCGCTCCTAAAAACGTCCCCGCCGAGCGTACTGTTCCTTTAAGAAGAGAAACACATTCAGGGGATTCAGGAAACTCGGGAATAAACAGGTTTATTAAACATGTTGAAAAGTAATTAATACTTGTTAAACGATGTTGATTGCCGCTCGGGGTGAGCAATGCGAAGCCGTGGCGGTTCAACTGAAGGCTTGTTTGTGTTTGTTTATTGCGTATACGACCGGTTAATTCACATGAGTGATGCCGGGATGCTTTACCACCAGAAGTGTTTATGACAGATTAGAGCCCCGGCATCCGACTGCATTTTCATTCCCGTTATTTTTGTTTTAACGCACGTGTGAATCAATTAATTTCGTCATAAAAGGCCGCCGTAAACTGTGTGCAGGAGTTAATGAGTCCGGCATTACCACATCATTACACCAGCTGGCCAAACGGAGCATGTGTTGTTTGTCATAATATACGCTGCCATGCTTAACAGACATAAATTGTTTGTAATGGTAAGTTTAGTTTAGTTATTTTAGTTTTGTTTGGCGACAAAGAGAAAAAAGCGTGCGTACTAAGATCACCGTGGTAACAGCAGGTACGCACTTACACGAATGTGTGGACATAAAAGTGATTGTACAGCCGACAGGATTTATCTCATATTTAAAAAAAAAAAAGAAATAATAATAAGCATTTTTTTGATTCCTTTTATTGGACTTAATATTTGTGGAGGTACTCAATTAAGTATAATTATGCCTAATGACATCGCCAACACACTGTTTTAGTACATTTTTCTCATAAATACATTTCTTTACCATTTGCATGTACACTTTGGTGCAAAATTAAATATTAAGCATGAATATAAAATACATTAGTACATTTTGAACTTCAGCACGATGTAAAATATTAAGCAATATTTCTGTGTCAGTAAATACTAACCTTGACCCAGAGGTGACCCTGATGTGATATATCACTTGTTATGTTGAACCCGCTGATGATTAACACCCGATTCAGCAGCGTTATGAAACATTAAATATAGTAATATTTCGTTCTCCCGACTGTGTGGTTGACTCTAAATGGCTCTCATCGATGACCCATATTAAACCACACGCAGACAAGCAGAAAATGGAGGTGGAGCCCAAAGCAGAGCTCAAAGAAACCCGACTCTTATGGGATGTTTAACTTGTTCCTGTGTTCTTCCCTCATGTAAAGGCAGTAAGGCTGGAGTACAGGACACACCTCTTGGAGCGTGCAGCTGTAAATCATCCTGACTGTGGACGCTTAGCGCTGCGGTTGCTAATAAGCAGCTCACGAGCCGCTGCTCAGCCGACCCTCCGACCGGAGAGCCGGGTTAAAAACACTCCACAGCGAGCGCCGCTCATGCAGCATGTTTCCTTCAGTCACAAGCCGCTCAGGACGAGCCTCCATCCATCTCTCATAAGCAGTCTGCAGCACAGCGAAGGGGGCGGGGAGGGGGGAGGAGCCCGGCCCGTCTCAAGGTCACCGGGCCCTTCACCGCTGTGGCATGATGGGTAGCTCCTGCCCGGTGCCAGGCAGCCGGCCAGCACAGGAGCTGCCCGGGTTCACGTGGCCAGCTTTACCTTGACTGAAAGGAGGGAGGAAGGCCCGTCGGGCCCCCCCGCCGCTCCGTAACTGGTACCAAATGGTGCCTCCCCTCTGGGGTCCTGACCTGCGAGCAGGCAGAGTCCCAGGACACCTCAGAGCTGAGCTGGAGGAAGGGCCGACAGCTGTCTTCTGTCAGTGGGCCCGTGGACCTCCAAGATCATCTTTTTCTGCACGCACACACACACACACACACACACACACCCCTCTTCAGGACCTCTAATCAGGACTACAAAACTACACGGAGGCCATTTTTAATGCGTAAAGATCGATGTTTGGGTTCAAATAACGATCTTTTCTTAAATCTAACTGAAGTATTTCACGATCTTTTGATACTTTGGATGCATAATGGAGTGTTAGTCTTAAACCTACATTACACACATTTAATGCATCTGAAGTACGATATCAAAAAACGGTATTAAATAAAACAAAAGTCAAATAGTGTGAAAGTTAAATAAACTGTTTCTTACTTTCCCTGGATAAGTAAAGGTTAAAAATAAAATATCATTTTGAGCTCCTTGAGTCCAGGTAATCTATTTTGGATCTTGAGAAAAACCTTTGTTTGATTAATTCCCTTTTAAAATATCTTTTAAAAGAAGTCAAGAGACAGACTGACTGTTCTCTGCCTCTGAAGCCAGCGAGGCTCTGAGGAACCATGTTATATGGATCATGATGGGGAGAAGCTGCATAATTAATTTGTATATTCTAGCATGACAGATGTTTGATTTTGGCCGTAAAAGTAATTAATAAGAGAGTGGAGGGAGAGGCAGATTGCTGGAAGATTATTTATGAAGACTCCTCGCAGAGCATGTTGGAGGTGGGGGGGCATGTGTGTGTGTGTGTGTGTGTGTGTGTGTGTGTGTGTGTGAGTGTGTGTGTGTGTGTGTGTGTGTGTGTGTGTGTGTGTGTGTGTGTGTGTGTGTGTGTGTGTGTGTGTGAGTGTGTGTGTGTGTGAGTGTGTGTGTGTGTGTGTGAGAGTGTGTGTGTGAGTGTGTGTGTGAGTGTGTGTGTGTGTGTGTGTGTGTGTGTGCGTGTGTGTGTGTGTCTGCCCCGACATCACCTGCTCCCTGGCTGCCCCAGCTGTTAGCCTAGCTGCTGCTACCGCTGGCGTCTCCAAACATTTGTTTTAACGTCCCTCTGCGGCGAAGCCAACAACTGAAATAAACTAACGGGAGAGAATAAAAAAACATTGAACCAGTGTTTAAAATTTCATAACAACACGACGCGGAGAACCGGAACCGGAGGGGTGGGGGGGGGGGGGGGGGGGGGGGGGGGCTCGTCTGATTGGTCCAAACCACCTGCTCACACTTGGAAGAGGAAGACAGATGTGTGCGTCTGCCTCACACAGAAGTCAATTCATGTATTTGTGTTCGAGGCGAGTTATGTTTGCACCGTTTATTATTTTATGTTTTACATTATGTTCAAACACCTTCATCAGGGACTTTAATCCTGACTCTACCTCTGTGGTTTTTCCTCTGGTGTATCGCAGTCCAGGTCCTACCGGCGTCTGATTGGTCCGTTCAGTCACGTGACGGCTCCCTCGTTTCCTGATTGTGTGCCTCCTTGATTCCTTTCCTCGCCCCGAGCCTTACCCACTCATGGAAGATGCGTGAGGAAGAGGAAAGTCCTCGCCTCTCGCCCATTTAAAGCACCGCCAATTAAAAATGCATTTTTTTTTATGAATGTTCAAAAGTGTAATCTTAAAGAAGTTACATTTGTAGAGTTCTATGTATGAGTTTATGTCTCAATCTCTAGTTTCAAGTCTTCTTCAATACAGCATGATGTTCATTTAGTAAATTATGCTCATTTAGAGTCAAACAGACCATAAAGCAGGGGATGCTTTAGGGGCGGGGCTACGAGCTGATTGACAGGTCTCTACCAGAGTTGTACGTCACTCCCTGTTCACCGGTTGCAGAAAGCCAACATGGAGTCAGCTGGAATCCAAGATGCCGACGTCCAAATCGCTGAACTCAAGACTTCAAATCGTCCAATGGGTGACGTCGACGCCCACTTCTTATATACAGCCTGTGTTGCGGCCCATGTGGTACTCGTCAGGACCGAAAGCTGCCACTTGAGGCCTTCTTTGGCCAGCGTGGCTAAAGATAAGTCCAATCTGAAGTCCGGCTGCACAACATTTGGTCAACAAGTCCTCCCGGACCCCCAGAAAGACCGACCGGGGAGCAGAAACGAAATAATTAGAGTGTTTTGCAACAGCAGGGACGGAGCAATTTATGCCTCAATCTAGGCACAAACTTCCGTTTTTCTTTTTTTTCCTTCCCCCTCCTCCCTTTTTTTTTATTACAGAGCTGTACGGCTTCAGAAGATAATAATGAACTGTAATGGATGCCAAGCAGCGAGGACGGGGAGTGAATGTAATTTTCTCAATGAGGGCATAAATCTCACGCGGGGGGCTGGAACCGGAAAGCCTGGTCGGGGATGCAGATCTGGAGCGGCCGCCTCCGTACATCACGCAGGAGGTTAGCGCAGGTGAGCCGCCGCAATGGGATCTCGCTCATCGCCGGTCTGGATGCTCGCCGGGTTCTTATTAGTCGGCGATGCTTAAAAAAAAAAGAAGCTTTTGATAGCAGCGCCGATTTAATCAAGCCCCCCCTCTGCTCCTTGCTGTAATATATAAACGTTGTTGTGACAACAATAGGGTCTTGTTTCATTTAGCTGTGAAGTCTATGGGCTTACATTAATTCAGACCATAACCAGGGGCAATGGATTATGGGAATTAAACATTATCTGAATAAGAATGGAGGTGGAGAGGGAGGCCTGCATGCACAGCTCTGGAGAGATTAAGGTCTGATGGATGTCTGTTAAGCCTCAGCGGCACCGGGATGAGGCCCCTCGGCGCAGCTTTCTCTGACGGCTCCTGAAGGCATCGCCAGCAGTTCTTCTTCTGCTGGAAAATAGTTCCTAGTTATGACTTCCTCTTTTAGTTATAGCAAAACATGAGAAAACAATCTCAAAAAAATTGCACACTCAAGAGCACGAGCCACAATATAAGTATGTGTTGTACGTGTCTGCACAACACTTTTAAAGCATCACGATCTAAAAAAATATTTAAAAAAATAATATTTAAAAAATAAAGTTGTGTAGTAACCACAGTAAAACACAATAAAACATCAAATCTGTGAATCTGAGGTTTTTAGGATCAAACGCTGCCAAGTGAAGAGAAGCACCCAAACCTTTACTTTGAAATCCTTCACTGCACGTAAGTGCGGGGAAACTCCGCCCGCCTGGCACGGACAGGGAGATAAATCTAACGTGCCTTCACGCCGTCACGGGCCACAAATTGGTCGAGAATGCACAAGCTGGGGAATCAATGACATTTTAGAAGAGTCTCCATCGGTAGAGGAGCCCTGGAGGCTCAAAAACAGTGATCCCCAAACTCAAAACAACCGATACTGAACCTGTACTGGATTATCTGCCGTGTCAGTTTATTTCATTCCCTAAATTCCCAAAAGACGAGCAGGTGAATGATGATAATTGAACTCCGGGAAAGTAAAATATCACTTCAAATACTTGTCTGACCTCCTCGGAGCTGTCACATTAAATGTCCTTGATAGGCACGAAGAGATGCGTATAGTGGTACAGATGTGTCTGATTAATGGGGAATGTATTTGAAATTAATTACAGAGCCATAAATTAGTACCAACGCCGGACAAAGTGAATTGAGTCTTCCTCTTTTCTTGAAGGATAAATAGAGAGATGAAATATAATGAAGAGAGAAAGAAAGTGATCATAAAGAAATGCATTTGCATACTAATTAAACCGGCGTAATAATCTCACCGATATTCTTCAAAAAGGAGTGTACTCAATAGAAGTCATTTCCATAACTTACTGAGTTATCGTCCTGCGGTGCCGTGGGAAGCCTCTCGGCTCCAGACGGGTAAGCTCCAGCTCGTTGTTTCCAACTTTCTCGCTGCCGAACTTCAGCGGCCGTTCATTGTGAGTCTCCACAAAGGGTTAAATGTCCTTTCAATCTGTTAATTGCAAGACTTTATAATTCAAAGGACGGGATCCAAGACCCGGCTATAAATCAAGCAACCACTCACGGGGGTGAGGAGGGCTTTTTAATGAATTCCTCCCAGTGACATTGCAGGTAGCATCGTCTAACCTGAAGGCTCAACAGTATTCAGTAAGCACACTCATCATGCAAAAAAAAGGAAAAAACGCTTGTTAAAAAGTAAAATCGTCTACAATCTCAGGTGTTTTAAAAGAAGTCACATGGATGAAGCCGGTGCTCACCTACATTCAGCAGAGCTTCGTCCCCCGGAGAGAGCGCCGGGGAGCATATGGTCCTCCTGCACGGCTTCCCAAACACAACCTGTCGGCAGCAGAGAGGGAATATTAACCCGCAGGAAATCTCACCGGAGAAAAACACGCAAAAGACGCCGTCGACGGAAAGTAACAATTCGGCAACTTGAAGTGAGAATGTTTTGTTTCGTCTTGTTGATTTTCCCCAACGAAAGACTCTGAGGGCTGGAAAATATGCTAGGCTATGCTATGGTATGCTACGGTATGCTATGCTATGGTATGCTACACTATGCTACGTTACGCTATGCTATGGTATGCTACGGTATGCTATGCTATGCTACGGTATGCTATGCTATGGTATGCTACACTATGCTACGTTACGCTATGCTATGGTATGCTACGCTACGCTATGCTACGGTATGCTATGCTATGCTACAGTATGCTACGTTATGCTATGCTATCATCAAAAACACAAAGACACCGGTGAAGGAAACAAAGAGTCTTACGCTGTGACAAGAGCGTAGACTATTGAAGATGAAGATGGACATGAGTCTTTGATGGGGATGAAGATTCATTTCAGTGATTAGCGGCTGGCTAGTTAGCCGGCTAGCTTAGCTTACTTGTGCCACCGTGATTTCATGCTCCACTGGTGCCAGAACAAAGGCTTGAATCAAAAGCCTGCTTCCCTCTTACGGTGTACGATTCTAATAGTTAACTATTTTGTTTCACAGCTCCAGACGACACCAGACGTGCACCAATGCACGACAATCAAGTTGTGTCTCTACTGCTGGCGATTTAAAATATATAAAAAATTATAATAATGCAGCACTGTCCTCATCGTTTCTTTTTTTATTCAATTTAATTAGTGCGAAACAAATGAATCGTACTCTCCAGCTTGTTTAAAACATGAAATATTAAAGCTTTTATGACCTAGATGTAGGTTTAATCACTGTTATGTCATTGCAAGCGCACAATTATTTATATGACAATTCCCAGCTTCAATAACAGTAACAGGAAATACGTGAGTGTGTAGTTCAGTGACATCACGTGTTGTGTGTTGTCCTGATGGACCGCGAGCCGGCCCGTTGTTACTCTCGCTCTACCCACAGGGCACACACACACACACACACACACACACACACACACACACACACACACACACACACACACAAAAGAAACTTTCACTAGTTGAGATTAAATAAATCCTTCTGTTAATTTTCCGGCCGTCTGTCCCTCATCTGCGGTCTCCAGGAGGCCGTGTGCCTTTCAGTCACAGCGGAGGGGGTAAACCTCTCAGGAGCAATATGTAATTAAACTCAGAGAGCATATTCTTTAATCCTAAAGGCTATTATAGATTTATGGTCAGTGCACTGTCTGAGCGCCACAATGGCTCTTCTTCGCTGCACTCCTGTGATGACGTGAGCCCGTAAATAAATAAATATATATATATGTTCTTAACTGGGTAGATAAAGGTTTTGTAACCCTTTTAAATCCGCCGTGGTAATGGGAGTGCTGCATGGCTTACTGGGCCCTCATGGATACGCCGGCTTTTGTATTACGGCCCCGAGATGGATAGAAAAAAAAGCTTAGAAGAGAAAAAAGAAAAGAGGACAGTGTAATTATCATGCATCAGCCGTCATCAATGACATATTTCTGAACCCATCTCCAGCCACATTAGAAACAGCGACATGTGAAATTGTAATTATGCCGTATTCAGTTTTTTTTTAGCTCGCAGTGGGATTAAAGCATTGAGTATGTTTAATTGTAAGTGTTCTACTTTTTAGAAGAGCGGCGCCTGATTACGAGCGACCGATCACCCGACAGCCCGCTTTGAAACCAGGTTAATACTTTAACTTAATTGCTACTTTTATTTGCAATGTTTTGACTCCATCTCTATTAATCATAATGTTTCTCTGCTGTATTCATCTTTTTCTTTGGGGCTTCGCAGTGTTTCATTTCTTTCATTCAGTTCAAAACTCACGTGTTTTCGTCGGCTTGAGCACGATTTAATAACTTTTAATAAGTTTTAATAACCACTTTGTGTTTTTGTCCTTATAAAGTATCTCTCTTTAATTCTATTTTATTGTATTTCTTTATTGTATTTTTCCTTCTGTAAAGAACTTCAACAACGTATAAATATGTGTGTATATATACATGTATATATTTATCAAGGTTTTTATTTTTACAACAACAGCACAAAGGTGCCATCAATATGTTTGATGGATATCTGCAGTTCTGTTTGCCAGAAGTCGTCATATTTCCAACACGTTTCCCACAATGCATTGCGTGGATGATTTGGCAGAAACAGACTTGTGGTGCGATTCATATATTCAGATGTTTATCTGGATAATCTGCAAAATGTCGTCTTCCAGGTGCTGAAGGCCACACACCAGGAACAGGAAGTGAAATCATCAACACTTCCTCTCCTCATCAGTGTGTCTTTGGGCTGAGAAGAGAAGAAGAACACTTTCATAATTCACTATTTTCTGACTTATTTTAATAAAACATCAACAGCACTATAAACATGATTTACACCCAAGGTCAAGACTGTCCTCCCCGAGGAAATTCATTTGTTCAAATGAGTAAAGTTTAAGATTTATAGTGGAGGCAGACACACATGGTGATGGAGATCTGTCCTCTAAGAGCAGACTAGCTGCCTTCAGCCTCCTTCAGCTGCTTCAGCCTCCTTCAGCTGCTTCAGCCTCCTTCAGCCTGCTTCAGCTGCTTCAGCCTCCTTCAGCCTGCTTCAGCTGCTTCAGCCTCCTTCAGCTGCTTCAGCCTCCTTCAGCCTGCTTCAGCTGCTTCAGCCTCCTTCAGCTGCTTCAGCCTCCTTCAGCCTGCTTCAGCTGCTTCAGCCTCCTTCAGCCTGCTTCAGCCTCCTTCAGCCTCCTTCAGCTGCTTCAGCTGCTTCAGCCTCCTTCAGCTGCTTCAGCCTCCTTCAGCCTCCTTCAGCCTGCTTCAGCTGCTCCAGCCCCCTTCAGCTGCTTCAGCCTCCTTCAGCTGCTTCAGCTGCTTCAGCCTCCTTCAGCTGCTTCAGCCTCCTTCAGCCTCCTTCAGCCTGCTTCAGCTGCTTCAGCCTCCTTCAGCTGCTTCAGCCTCCTTCAGCCTCCTTCAGCCTGCTTCAGCCTCCTTCAGCCTCCTTCAGCTGCTTCAGCCTCCTTCAGCTGCTTCAGCCTGCTTCAGCCTCCTTCAGCCTCCTTCAGCCTCCTTCAGCTGCTTCAGCCTCCTTCAGCCTGCTTCAGCTGCTTCAGCCTCCTTCAGCTGCTTCAGCCACCTTCAGCCTCCTTCAGCCTCCTTCAGCTGCTTCAGCCTGCTTCAGCCTCCTTCAGCCTCCTTCAGCCTCCTTCAGCTGCTTCAGCCTCCTTCAGCCTGCTTCAGCTGCTTCAGCCTCCTTCAGCTGCTTCAGCCTCCTTCAGCCTCCTTCAGCTGCTTCAGCCTCCTTCAGCCTCCTTCAGCCTCCTTCAGCCTCCTTCAGCTGCTTCAGCCTCCTTCAGCCTGCTTCAGCCTCCTTCAGCTGCTTCAGCCTCCTTCAGCCTCCTTCAGCTGCTTCAGCCTCCTTCAGCCTCCTTCAGCCTCTTTCAGCTGCTTCAGCCTCCTTCAGCCTCCTTCAGCCTCCTTCAGCTGCTTCAGCCTCCTTCAGCTGCTTCAGCCTCCTTCAGCCTGCTTCAGCCTGCTTCAGCCTCCTTCAGCCTCCTTCAGCCTCCTTCAGCCTCCTTCAGCTGCTTCAGCCTCCTTCAGCCTCCTTCAGCCTCCTTCAGCCTCCTTCAGCTGCTTCAGCCTCCTTCAGCTGCTTCAGCCTCCTTCAGCCTGCTTCAGCCTGCTTCAGCCTCCTTCAGCCTCCTTCAGCCTCCTTCAGCCTCCTTCAGCTGCTTCAGCCTCCTTCAGCCTCCTTCAGCTGCTTCAGCCTGCTTCAGCCTCCTTCAGCCTCCTTCAGCCTCCTTCAGCTGCTTCAGCCGCATTAAAACTACAAAGTTATGCATCATTCAGCCTTTAAGGGGCTGTGGAAACAATACAAGTGAATATGAGCAGAAACATCCATCAGGACTCATCCTACGTGGTCATGGACGGTTTAAAGACCTGCAACAACAACAACAACAACAGACAGGTGACAGACAGGTCAGCATGAATACATAACATACACAATAGATACAAAACAAATTCAAGAAAAGTGAATTAAATATGTTAAGGAATCTTTTCATTCTTTGCCAAACTTTGACTTTTCTTTTATCATCTACCGGTCAGTTAATACTTGAGGCAAATTTCACAGAAGCCACTAAACTGTTGACAAGCTCTAGTTCTCTTATTATTTCTCTTATTATTTCTATTATTATTTCTCTTATTAGTTCTCTAGTAAAACATCTAAATAAATCCAGAATACAGGGAACGTTCCCTCTCTGGATCGACAGAAGAAACAAACAGGTGTGAAACAAGTAGGGAGAGTTTGTGTCGTCCTTCTCTGTCACACACACACACACACACACACACACACACACACACACACACACACACACACACACACACACACACACACACACACACACACACACACACACACACCTCAATGATAATGTATTCTCTCCTATTTGACTTTTTAATGGGCTTTCACCTAATTACCATCACACGGTTCCTCAGATGCTGGAGAGGGAACTCAGGAGTCTGGGAACAAAAGGAGGTGGAGGTGTTGGCACGTGGCCTGACACACACACACACACACACACACACGCACACACTCGTTTTGCTTGAGATGATACAGTTCCCTTGAACATGATGTCAATATGTTGATGGGCCTTCCTTTATTAAGACACCATTCAACTGGTAACAAGTCCTGCTGTGTGTTAGCAACATAAATAATTACAACAGAGACCGAGGAACGGCAGGTGGCTTTTGGCACAAAGAAATAATCATACTTGATGTGGAAAATAAAGTAAAAGGACCCATCTGTTCACGGCGGTGGAGGAGGAGGGGGGGGTGATAAAACCCGGTGACATATTGTCAGTAACATTATCAAATACACAGATAATAATTTGGTCATGGCACACGGCTCTGGACACTTGTTTGAGATAATCTAACAGAAGTGAGCCAGCGCTCGCTCCGAGGCTTCACCATCTAGTGCACGTTTGGGCGCTCGTGACTTGTCCACCCGCCATTGTTTTCCCTGTGCGCTCTCTCTGCCAATTATTTCACCCGAAGGGGTTGATGGAGGAGGAAGAGGAGGAAGAGGAGGAGAGGCAGGTAGCAGGAACGTGTCACGCTGAAATAGAAAGTTGTCTAGAAAAGAAGATTAAGATCGGACAAGAAGAAGAAGAAGGAGGAGGAGAAGAAGATGAAGAAGATGGAGGGGGAGAAGAAGAAGAAGAAGAAGAAGAAGAAGAAGAAGAAGAAGAAGAAGAAGAAGAAGAAGAAGAAGAAGAAGAAGAAGAAGAAGAAGAAGAAGAAGAAGAAGAAGAAGAAGGAGGAGAAGAAGATGAAGAAGATGGAGGGGGAGAAGAAGATGAAGAAGATGGAGGGCGAGAAGAAGAAGAAGAAGAAGAAGAAGGAGAAGAAGAAGAAGAAGAAGAAGAAGAAGAAGAAGAAGAAGAAGAAGAAGAAGAAGAAGAAGAAGAAGAAGAAGAAGAAGAATTCATATGAATTAAATTACTATTATTTTTATCAATATTAATAAATTTCCAGTCCAGCATAAACAAAGCATGGGGGAGGGGGTCCGAAAAATAAATACAATAACAAATTTACAAATGATCTTTGTAAGGAGTTTTTTTGACACAATAATATTAATCATGAAGCATAAATACATAAAGGACGGGTTTTAGAGCCAAATCTATGAATGAATTACCGCCATGAAATGTTATATCTGTATGCGCCCCCCGGCTCAGAGGCCATTTTGGATGCACTGGAAGACTCAAATTAGCAAAATGAAGGGTCCGCCTATGACGGCCACTCGAGCCAATCAGAGTTCAAGGGGCCTCCTGTCGAGAGCCCTCGTGGCGAGGAGCGCTGGGCCCACAGCCGCCGCCCACTTTGACATCACTTCCTCATATTCTGTTGTGCATCCACTGGTTCGTCTAATGAATAGTCATAAAAAGTCATAGTTTAGTATGATGAGAAAGTCATAAAAAGTCATAGTATATAGTATGATGAAAAAAGACAAAAAGTTATAATATAATATGATGAAAAAAGACAAAAAGTTATAATATAATATGATGAAAAAAGACAAAAAGTAATAGTATAATATGATGAAAAAAGACAAAAAGTCATAGTATAATGATGCAAAAGTCATAGTATTATACCATTATAATACTGTAGTATAATTAAAAGTCATAAAAGGTCCTAATATAATATGATGAAAAAGTCATAATATAGTTACTATACTATAACCTTTTGTTTTTTTACATCATTACATTACATTTTTTCATCATCAAAAGAAAAGCTATGTATGATGAAAAAAGACAAAAAGTCTTACTATAGTGAAACGTAGTCGGTGTGCTATTGAAAGCCAATAAAAACGGTTGATACTTGAAGGGAGTTTCCGACTCCCATGAAAGTTTAAAGACACTGAAGATATAATATATAACCAGATGCTGAAGCCTAAATAATTTACCATTATAAATATTTTCTGCAGGAATCGTTCAACCTCTCAGCAAACAGACAGAATCAGCTCATGTGCCGCAGGACTCGTATAATAGCTCCATCTCCACCGTGGGAGTTGTTATGCTCACGTACTCAATTCATTAGTTCACTTTAACAACACATTCAACTCAAGGCTCTTTTCCAATCTTGTTTCAATTAAGGGTGACATGTTCAGACAAGATGCTGCACCGGCAGCACAAAGGGGGAGGGGACAAATGAAGAAATAAAAAAAGACCCCACATCTTCCCTGCAATGGCTTCTCCTGCATCCCTCGCAGGGAAACATTATTCCTAATAAAAACTCTTTAATAAATACCTCAGATCCTCGGAGAGTTCCTTGAACCTGAAAGGAAACACCGTCTATACACCCGGGAGCAAAGAAGGCCATTACAGCTCGTACCGGAAGATTTAATAGGTGTCATAATTTATCATGTAAACCGAAAAGTGTTTCTTAATTAAGTGCGAGCGTTAATGATTTTTTTTAATTTGATCCCTGTAAGTACTTTGCCATGCTAATTGCAATATTCCACACATTAGTTATCGGCTATTGCCCTTGGCTATTTGCTGTCGTGGGGAAGGGGAGGGGGGAAGTGTGTGTGTGTGGGGGGGGGGGGGGGGGGGAGGGGGGCTTTTACCCCCTCAGCTTAAGTTCATTAACAAGTCTGAACTACAGAGGCCGTGTTGAGGGAGTACACCTGTATGTAGGCTTTGCATTCAGGTCAGCTAACAGAACATAAATCAAAGATACCTGATGGCGACAGTGACTCAGTGGTTAGCAGGTCTGTCTTTCAATCAGAGGGTCGGTGGTTTGATCCCCGGCTCCGCTAGTCCATGTCATTGCGTCCTTGAGCAAGACACTTAACCCTCATTGCTCACCGTTGCTGTGTCTACGGTCTACTGTATAGCATGTAAGTCGCTTTGGATAAAAGCGTCAGCTAAATGAAATTAAATACAAAAAATGCTGCGTTTGTTTCTTCTGCAGGATAAAGTACAATACGCAGTACTTCTTCTAGTACTTTGAACCCGTGTAGCAGCACGTCGATGTACCTCCGCCTCCAGGAGCTTGTTCCCTGAGTGAGCTATTTAAAGTGACTAATGCGACCCGCGCTCGCTCTTGATGACTGCCTTTGTATCCCGAGTCCCGCTATCAGCGGTGGCAGCCTCATATTGTTCGCCCGCAATTAATCTGTTTGAGAAACACAATAATGGAGTTGCCAACTGCTGCCCCGCGCTGGTATTTTATTAATCAACCGCAATTAGGCGGAGGCCGCTTTGTCCTTAGGATGACTTTTTCATTCGCTTGCTGAGGCGGAGGGGAGGGGGGACTCAGTGAGAAATACAGGCCTCTGTCATGGAGATCCCAGATGGGCTCAGACAGTCACAAAGTAGCAACAATGTGGGGAAATTACCGTCAAAAGAAAGAAAAACAAAACAGATGCAAGTGCGTCTTTGGCTGACTTACACTCTGAAACTGAGTTTCAGGAAGTAGCAGCAGAGGAAACGGCTTCTCGAGCCACCGCCCGTGGAACATGGACTGGTCGTGAGAGGATCCAGCGCTCACATTAACATAATTAGTTCGTCTGTGGCCCTTTGGGATCACTTCCTCTCGCCCTCTGCAACCTTTCCATCGAGTAAACAAGCTAGCGTGTCTGCAGGGACGCCGCGGGCACGAGCCCGAGGATCGGTACACCGCCACCACACGAGGGCTCAGGAATATATAGCTAGATGTATATAGCTAAATATAGCTAGATGTAGCTAGAGGTATATAGCTAACTATAGCTAGATGTATATAGCTAACTATAGCTAGATGTAGCTAGAGGTATATAGCTAACTATAGCTAGATGTATATAGCTAACTATAGCTAGACATAGCTAGATGTATATAGCTAACTATAGCTAGACATAGCTAGAGGTATATAGCTAACTATAGCTAGATGTATATAGCTAACTATAGCTAGATGTAGCTAGAGGTATATAGCTAACTATAGCTAGATGTATATAGCTAACTATAGCTAGACATAGCTAGATGTATATAGCTAACTATAGCTAGATGTAGCTAGAGGTATATAGCTAACTATAGCTAGATGTATATAGCTAACTATAGCTAGACATAGCTAGATGTATATAGCTAACTATAGCTAGACATAGCTAGATGTATATAGCTAAATATAGCTAGATGTATAGCTAAATATAGCTAGATGTATATAGCTAACTATAGCTAGATGTAGCTAGATGTATATAGCTAAATATAGCTAGATGTATAGCTAAATATAGCTAAATATATATGGCTAGATATATATAGCTAAATATAGCTAGATGTATAGCTAAATATAGCTAAATATATATGGCTAGATATATATAGCTAAATATAGCTAGATGTATAGCTAAATATAGCTAAATATATATGGCTAGATATATATAGCTAAATATAGCTAGATGTATATAGCTAAATATTGCTAGTGTGGCACCTCACTGAAAAGCTCTTTGATTCAGATAACGGCTACTTGTAGTCACGTGTGTTAAAATGAGTTTGAAGTTGCTCAAAAAGCAGCTGTTAACAACGACCCGTAATCATAACGTTGAATTAATGCAAAAGTAATTTAAACTAAACGTGCATTTAATTGAATTAGTTGCTAACGCACACTGACAACGACCACACTTATAACACATAAGATCCTGCACAATGCAGCGCAGAGACTCTCCTCCCATCAGCCCTTGCAGTACAGTCACGCTAAAGATGGATTTGTTAAGCTCTTTAATTTAGCCAAAGCCAAAAAGGAACACAAGGCCATTAACACGAATCCTATCCTCAAGCCCCGCCCCCCCTTTCTGAGTCGTGACATTCAAACATAATGGAGAAACTCTGCAAAGGCAAAAAAAAATAATGTTCCCGCCAAGTAATTCCGCCCATATGAAGAAACTCAGAAAAAAATCTGTTGACATTATCCGCCGCCGCCGATGTTTTGTCGGCAGCATCTGCAGAGGAAATGTATTTAATATTCACGGGTCGTCTTACACTCCGACATTAGCCGAGGAAGATAATCCCCCCGAAGATTAAATTAAATGTAGGCTGGAGTGTTTAGTGCTGCTATTGTTTTCATTAGTGCAAAAAGGAATTGTGCTCGCTGCACATGATATTAAATCGTGCTGCTGGGGCCGAGCACTTGACATCCCCCCCCCCCCCCCCCACCCACCCGTCAGATGCAACATCATGTCATTCATAATCTCCCAGCAGCAGGTTAGCATTAAAGTTTTTAACTACACTTAGCGGGTTACTAAAGATGCATTCTGTGGTATTAAAACAAATCTGTTGAGATAAAAGCAGAAGGTGCACTACACTCCCATTTGCTCGTCTTCACTGTGTGAGGTGAGGGGGGGAGGGGGGGGGGCGGTAATGCAGTAAAGCAACATCTGCGAATGCTGATTAATTATGGTTTGACAGATGTTACTAAATGTCGGCAGATTTGGAAAAAAGTCAAAAAAGTCCGGTCATACGTGGTCATACGTGGTCATACGTGGTCATACGTGGTCATACGTGGACATACGTGGACATACGTGGACATACGTGGTCATACGTGGACATACGTGTGATTAAATAATGAAGTGTGTGTGTGTTCCCTATGGAAAATAAAAAGGTCGTCAGCATTTAAAAAGCCCAAAGTAGGACAAACCAGAAATACATATAAATATTAGGGATGCAACGATACCATTTTTTACAAACCGATACGATACCGATATTTTTATTTGTGTACTTGCCGATACCGAGTACCGATACCGATACTTCTTAGATTTGGTCTCCATGAAAGTGCAATTAATTTGGAGGCAGATTTTATTTTATCCTCTGCAGATTATGTCAAGCCTATAGTACAAAATTAACAGAAGGCTATCCCAAGCTTTAAACTTCTTGTGGAAGTCCCTCTAATGTCGGACCATAAAACGCCCCCGTGTCCGGGTTCATAATGTAAGCGATAATATTAGGGATGAGCAATTATATAGGAAGCTGTGTTGCAAGTTATGTTTCCGGTGCTTTTATTGTGGAGGGAGAAACGGAAAGGAAAAGAGTGGAATTGTGGGATATACGTGTGTGAAGGAGATAAAAAAGTGGTTCAAGTTACCCTGCAGCGTGTTTTCATTTTATTAGAATTACAAATATAGACACACAACAGACACTCGGCTACAATAATATCATCCGTAGCCGCACAACAGCGTCTGAATGAGGCCGCTGCCAGCGCTACTTCTGGTGGATCAGCAACAGTTTGATTCACACCGGCAGGACGGCGGTGATGACGCGCAGAGCTTCTCAATTATAGATGTATTAAATATGGAAAATTTCAACTCTCGCGTCTAACGTGCCGCCGGCGTAAATTTGCGTCTGTCGCAACCACACGCGTCTGTGCATAGACTTTACATGTAATCTGGTCGCGCGAAACATTTGCGTCGCGTTGGGACGGACTGATTACAAGTAACTCCGGGGCTGTCAGCCACTAACAAGAGCACTAATATGAGCACTAATATGTCATACACACGTATGCAACACCGGTTAATAAGCACAATATCGATAAAGTCTTGTATTGTACTCGCGTCTCACTTTTCTCCTGTCTATTGAAAGAAGTGAGCGCTGCGTAGCGAGGATCCAAGATGGCGGCTCCAGATTCTGCTGTTGAGACAAACTGGCCATCTGATTGGACGGCAAAACCTTGGATAGCGTGATTGGCTGCTCAGAAGTTGAGACAGTTGAGACAGAGAAGAGTGTCTCCGGCTCTGGAGCCACGGGTTGCTTCTCCACAAAGCGCGACCAGTTTGTTGTAGTGAAATACTGTTGAGTGAGTATCGGTTCTTGGTATCGGCCATTGAAACCGATGCGAGTACGAGTATTTAACGCAGTATCGACCACCGATACCGATACCGGTATCGGTATCGGTGCATCCCTAATAAATATACATGTGTAGAAATATGTACAAAGCTGTTTATATTCCTAAACATCTTAATCTATGAATTTAAAATGTTGAGAAAATGGTTTAAGTCATAACAAAAACTATGATTTCAGGAAACAGGACGTGCATGAGCCCCCGTTCACTGTGTGTTGCTGTTTTAACAACTTAAAGAAGTACGGGAAGTTCAAATCCCTGCTTTTCATAACTTAAAAAACTTTATAAAACATCATGACATGTGTTGATCCTTCACCAAAAAGCACACAAAGGATTTAATAATATAATATAATAATGCAACTTTTCTCTATAAAAACAAAACGTGGCCTTCCTTTTCCCAAATCACATTTTCTTCTATTAACTTGTTGCATGCAGGATGCATGTGACCCTCTTATCCTCTAATATATCTGCTGCACAAAGGATTGTGGGTAACAAATAGCCATGCATGCAGCAAATGAAGAATGAACATCCTGCATATCACGTCCATATCATTCCATAGTGTGTCTGACATCATAAATATGATGATTGGCTACAATCACATCTAATAAATTCATGTTATCTTCATATTTGTTCGATTGTTTACTTGTTTCTATACATCATATTGTCTGCTCCCTTTTTACAAATCAACTTTCACAGTAAAACTATACTTTTGTAGAACTTTTTTTTACTTTTCCCACAAATCAAGAACAATATTTCGCTCCACTCGCTGCTTTAGTTCAATGCTAAAACAAAAACTTCAACTGTGACATTGGTTTGATATTTGTGTATTAATATTCATATCTTAAAAAGATCTCTTTATTTAATGGCTATATATTCTTTTCACTTGTTTCTGTGGTTAAACCTGCACTCACTGATACGTTGGTGCTTATAGCCACACATATGAGTCTGAACCAGAACTTATTATGTTGTGAAGGTCGGCTGTGATGCATTATGTTTAAGCATAACCATAACAGGTGCAGATGTTTAGCGGTGACGTCCTTTTCAACTTGACCTTGAGAGTTCGACCTTCAGACGAGCAGCTTGACGCTCCGACATGAGAGCAGCTTGTCGGGGGCCCTCACCTTGGGGGACGCTGGTCCTGACAAGGTCCTGGACCAGTCCATCCCTGCACCGGGGTCCCTGACACGGAGCCCCCCCCCCCAGCCTCCGTCAGCATGGCGTGGCTGATCAAGCTGTTCCAACAACTGGAAGACATCACAAGTTAAACACTCATTATTTTAATTTGATGCTAATCATGTGTTAATGAGACTAATCCTCGCAATGATTCAGGTAATTTGCTTAATGGCTCCAGTCCAGAGTACAGCAATCAGTCACGTTTGATAAGACGTCTGTTGTGCGGTAAAGGGGAGGGCGGCGCGGTGGACGAGCGGAGGACAGGGAACAGGTGAAGGCCAGCGGGCCTCCGGGAGAGCGAGGACACGCCGGTTCAAGAGCCCTCTGACCTTTGAGCCCTCGACGTCTCGGCTCTGCATGGCGGGGACAGCGTTCCCATTGTGTCCCCTCGTCACGACCCAGAAGGCCCATGAGGAGGCAGGGGGCGTCGCCATGCTGCAGGGGGGCGTCGCCGTTTGCTTCGAACAATGAGTCGAAGCAAACTAAACCTTTCTTAATTTCATCAACACCTCGGACAGAATTATTAGATTTATATAAAATATACTTTCAGTTTGAAGTAATGAGATGTGAAAAGTGGGCGTGTCTGTTTGATTGACAGTGCTCTCAGCCAATGAGGGTCTTTGGCTTTTTTCAAACCTTCCTCAGCTGCAACAATCGCCTTAAATTATGATTTTCTGGCTTCAAACAAAAGGCAGAACAAACATCAACATCCAAAAATAATGACATATTGGTAGATGATCAAAATTTCCACTTAAATGAATCTGTCCCAAAAAGCTCTGCTGAGGTAGAAGAGAGGCGTAAAATCCTACAATAGTATAAATATATTAAATATGAAATAAATAAACCCGGGCATCTTATAATTACCAAGAGGAGTGAGAGAGTGAGAGAGTGAGAGTGAGTGAGCCCGTCGGCCCGGGTGGTGCAGCCTCCGCCCGCTGACAAATGGCTCCGGCATAATGACCTGTGAGTGCTAACAAATATAAATCGTTTTCTCTTGCATTTTTACTGTCATCAAAACAAATGCTCATTAGCCTTTTATGAGGGATTATGTGAATAATAAATAGATCCTAATTACCCCCTATCACAAATGCAAATGTGTGAATTAAAAGCAACGGGCAGTAAAACAATAGAGCGGCCCAACATTACAAAGTACAGTCGCTGAGTTATTGAGCAATTAATGGTTTTAAATTAATTTTTATGTCCAGTTGCTTGACTTTACGTTGTTGCATCCACTGATTGATCTTCGATGCATCCTGTTCCCAGCGAGTTTCAGCCATCTTCCTCTATTCTAATGATCCTAAAATATTGTTCTTCTTGATGATTATTAAAGCGGTTGCCGTCGCGCCGACCTTTGACCCCCCTTACAACTTCAAATCTTCCTTTTGCGATACTTTCACATCACAAGTCACGTAGCTAAACATGCATGCATACAACAACAAAAAGAGTGGTTTATGATATTTGGAGCGCATCCTGCATATCAAGCACAGCTATCTGCACAGTGCTCCCTAACAAACAGCATCAGACAGCTATATTATGTAGGAAGCTTTAAAAACAATGGCACTTAGTCAAAATGGGCGTTTTACATTTCCACAAAGTGCATTTGTCACCTCAATCAGAGGATAACCTATATTTTACACACTAATCTGAGCTAAAGCGTGAGATGCCTGTACAGGGGCCCCGGCCCATTGTTCAGGCCGCCGGCTTATCCGTGTTTCACATGCTGCGTGACAATGGACTTATGGGTCGGCCCGGAGGCCTCTGCAGCCGCCGGGCAAAGCTGCACAGCCCCACACAGAAAGGTAAAGGGGCGCGGCTATATGAGATTTAAGTAGCTTGATAAAATAATGACATTTCACAAGATATATGATGCTTTCTATGGCTGCGTCATTTCATCATATGTATTGAAGACTTGAAACTAGAGATTGAGACATAAACTCATGTTTACAATGTTTACTGAGGGAATACATCAAGAGAGAAGTAGAGTCATTTATATAGACTTCTATACAACCAGAGGAGTCGCCCCCTGGTGGTCAGGAGAGAGAATGCAGCTTTAACACATGAAGCATAGACTTCTATACAACCAGAGGAGTCGCCCCCTGGTGGTCAGGAGAGAGAATGCAGCTTTAACACATGAAGCATAGACTTCTATACAACCAGAGGAGTCGCCCCCTGGTGGTCAGGAGAGAGAATGCAGCTTTAACACATGAATCATAGACTTCTATACAACCAGAGGAGTCGCCCCCTGGTGGTCAGGAGAGAGAATGCAGCTTTAACACATGAAGCATAGACTTCTATACAACCAGAGGAGTCGCCCCCTGGTGGTCAGGAGAGAGAATGCAGCTTTAACACATGAATCATAGACTTCTATACAACCAGAGGAGTCGCCCCCTGGTGGTCAGGAGAGAGAATGCAGCTTTAACACATGAAGCATAGACTTCTATACAACCAGAAGAGTCGCCCCCTGGTGGTCAGGAGAGAGAATGCAGCTTTAACACATGAATCATAGACTTCTATACAACCAGAGGAGTCGCCCCCTGGTGGTCAGGAGAGAGAATGCAGCTTTAACACATGAACCATAGACTTCTATACAACCAGAGGAGTCGCCCCCTGGTGGTCAGGAGAGAGAATGCAGCTTTAACACATGAAGCATAGACTTCTATACAACCAGAGGAGTCACACCCTGATGGACAGTAGAAATATTGCCGCTTTAAGACATGAAGCATTGGCTTGATTTTTAAAAATCGGGGATTGCCTCCTGATATTTACATTTACCTAAAATCCCTTTGCATGTCTCACATGTTTGGAAACTCTGTGACTTCCTCTGGAATAAAAACAGTTGTGCAGATTCAAACAAGGTCTGAGGGTTAAAGCATGAAAAATGGGTTCAAAACTGAGGGTTCAAGCATCAAATCCATCCGACATCTGAGACCATTGCTGGACTTGTCGCCATCTAAATGTAATGAAAATGTATTGGGGTGAAAGTAAAACCTCTGTGATTGAGGTGATAAGGCGCTTTAGATAAAAGCCGATATCCCTCGGCGCTGACGGAGTATCTGACTCGTAGCCCCCACTGTCCTGCAGATTACGCTTTGTCCTACAACAGAAAGCTCTTTCTCTTACACTCCAACACATCACAGGGATTATTATTTTATTTGTTTTAAAAGGTAGCCCAACACCACAGCGACTTTCATTTCTGCTATTGTCTGTCGGCCAGCTGCATGTGGATTTAGCTCAACTTTAACTATGTGTGGATTAGACCTGCCTGATCCATTAGATGGATTATGATTATTGCCGCGTCCCAATATCCCTTCAGTTGTCACACCCCAATACCTTGGGCTACATATGGATGTTTGATTTATGTAATGGGCAGACGGACTCATATATAAATGTGCAGGACAGATGTGGCCGGTTTAGGCGTCCCACACTTCTACTGCGTTCTGCATTACCGGCACAAAAGTAGAGCGGCACTCCACTAATTGTACACAATAGGTTGTAAGCTACTAAAGTTAATAAGTTGTTGTATTGTGTGGCTTTAGAGAGAGAGATTTCTAAAGTCTGAAATAATAATAATACCCCTAATGATGTCATCAGGGTTAGCTTTGCATGGATTTTCTGTGCAGGCGGTCAACCACCAGTTCAGAAATATGAAGCCAATGCTGAAGCTCCTTAAAGCTGCATTATCTCTACTGACCACCAGCGGGTGACTCCTCTGGTTGTATAGAAGTCTATGCTTCATGTGTTAAAGCTGCATTCTCTCTCCTGACCACCAGGGGGCGACTCCTCTGGTTGTATAGAAGTCTATGCTTCATGTGTTAAAGCTGCATTCTCTTTGCTGACCACCGGGGGGCGACTCCTCTGGTTGTATAGAAGTCTATGCTTCATGTGTTAAAGCTGCATTCTCTCTCCTGACCACCAGGGGGCGACTCCTCTGGTTGTATAGAAGTCTATGCTTCATGTGTTAAAGCTGCATTCTCTCTCCTGACCACCAGGGGGCGACTCCTCTGGTTGTATAGAAGTTTTATAAAAAAACTCAGTTTAAAACAATAGCAATTTTAACTAAAAATAGAGCAAATAATCTTTCCCCAACTAAAGTATAGTTATTCAACAGAATATAGCCAGATGATGGTTGGTTTAGCTTTTGAGGCACAGAACTAACAACCCCCCTGTAGTTAAAACCCCAAACGCTGAGGGGCACAAATCAGAAAAAAGAAATCTCCTGTTGTTGTGAATGTGACACAGCTCCCTTCACAGGAAATGCTCTGCAGCTTCTTGCCTCTCTGATCACTGGCCTGATTAATAGGGGGCTGAATTGGAAATTTAATTGGATGTGGTTACAATTACAAAGCCGGTGCTCTCCCCGGAGCGGCCGCTCTCCACTGTTAGACGGCGCTGACTGGGGGGAACAAGATATCAGCTGTGGGGGGCATGTTCTCACACGAACCCCCCCACAATGTACCAGGAGAGGGGTGGGAGGTGAGTCAGAATCGGTCCTGGTCTCACGGGGGCCGCCGTTGACCTCTGTGATGGTCTCCCCCTCAACGCCACAATTTATCGCAATTTCCGTGACTTTTTGTGGCAGTAATTTGCAGAAACAAAACGCTCTTCTTTCCAGCGCCGGTTAAACACATCACACCTGGGAGCTGCATAGAGCACCACGAGTGTAATAGAGACGCAGCTGAGCCGTCATGTTGCCGTGCTCATCTGTGACCAATATGCTAAGCAGGGCTCTCTCTCTCTCTCTCTCTCTCTCCCTCCGTGCATCACTTTCTCTCTCTCAACAGTAGATTTGATCCATCCACTCACATTTTCCCACCGATAAACCCTCTCATGCCCCCTCTCTCTGCAGTTGCAATCCCACCCCCACTCCCCTAAGGCCTCCGGAGGTTGAGAGAGCCCTCTTTTGGTCGGAGTCAGTATTGCACCACCACAGTCCAACCTCATCAGGGAAATAATGGAAAGGGCTCTTGTCACAAGGGATCACTCCACCCCACAATGCATGTCCAGCATGCATAATAATCCTCGACATATGTAAGATCCGTGTCATGCTTTTTATTCCCTATAAACTATGAAAAAAAGTTAAAAAGTGAAGAGGATGAATTTTAATCTTATAAACATGCTTTTAGCAGTCTGCAGCAGCAGCCATGTGACGAATGAAAATGGAGCCATTATTATTAGATTGAGGCCATAAGGTGGTGACGGCGTCCCATTGTCCATGCTGGGCTGGATCTGTAGGTAAGAGGACTCCAGGGTAATTATATAAGTTACTTCAAGAGGTTGTTATCTAAATAATCAACCCTTTTGGTTTTGATAGGAAACTCATTTTCAAAGTGTAGAGTGGTTCTTTGTGACGAGACGGAGAAAAGCTGCACAGCTTCACATCGGAAAAGCTCGAACCGGCGGGCGTTTAACCGGCGGGGTGTTGAAGATCAGTCAGTGAGGCGGTGAGTGAGCTGCAGTGTTTACATGCAGGTGCACAGTATGTGTGTGAGCATCATCAAGTGGCTTTTCAGACCGGGCTCATGGCTAGTTAACCATGTGTTGATCCCCCCCTCTGTACTCTCTCTTCTGTCCTAAATGAATGTTTCCCCCCCCCCAACATGCCAAGCCGATAAAGAGAACGTTTCATTTCGTGGCTGCTCTGCATGAGCGCTCCGCTCCGTCTGAGCGCGACAAGCGAGGAAAGATCCTCGAGCGGCCAAAGAGCTGCAGCGTAAAGTGAGATGCACAAAACAAATGGACCAAATACAGAAAAAGAGAGGGAGAAGGAGACAGACAGGCAGAGAGAGAGAGAGAGAGAGAGAGAGAGAGAGACAGACGTATGTGCGTGTTGGAAAGTCATGTCCTATTTAAGTGACTATTATTAGAGCGGTTCACCATCTGCAAGTCTAGATAAAGCAAAGGGGGGAGGGGGAGGGGCTGCAGACGATTATGCTCCAAAACAAACATATTAGCACATGCTAACGCTAGCTTGTTAGCAGACAGGCTACAAACCGACATATGTCCTTCAATGACCTCTCGGGGACGGCAGCCCTCGCTGCAGAGCGTCTGTTCGTGCATTCCTCGGACATTCTTCTTGGATATTAAGCTTTTATTGAGTTGTTTGGTGTCCCTCCAATTTTGATTGGAATCCTTTTGTTGTTCTTCTTCTCTGCTTGGTAAACTTCCACGACTCTCAAACTTTTAAGTTTGACCTAAAAACCTTCCAATAGTGCATATATCTGCCGTAAATCGGCGGAAAAAAGAAATCCCCTGGACCCTACCAAGTTTTGGGTTGAGCCCCGAATGTTTCCAACGTCTGGCTCCTCCTCATGAGTAAAGTTTACCTGGATGTTGAAGCGCCAATAGACGTTTTTTGTTTTGGGGCTATAACTGATTGCACAATGTAATTGCTATAGATTAACGACACCGGTCATGATCTCCTGGAAAAAAAAAAAATGCAACGATGGAAGTTACTCCGATATTGTCATGGTTTGAGTTTTTCTTGTTTACTGTTTTATTTTGAAGCTCTTGTCTCGTGTGTCCGCTGTGTCCCTGCACTTCCTGCCCCATGTGATTGTCTGCCCTGTCCCTGATTGTTTCCTCCTCTGTCCAATCACCTGCACCTTCCCTGTGTATTTAAACCCTGTTTGTCTTCTGTTGTGTCTAATCACCTGCACCTTCCTTGTGTATTCAAACAATGTTTGTCTCTTGCTGTGTCTAATCACCTGCACCTTCCTCGTGTATTTAAACCCTGTTTGTCTTCTGTTGTGTCTAATCACCTGCACCTTCCTTGTGTATTCAAACAATGTTTGTCTCTTGCTGTGTCTAATCACCTGCACCTTCCTCGTGTATTTAAACCCTGTTTGTCTTCTGTTGTGTCTAATCACCTGCACCTTCCTTGTGTATTCAAACAATGTTTGTCTCTTGCTGTGTCTAATCACCTGCACCTTCCTCGTGTATTTAAACCCTGTTTGTCTCCTGCCCCAGTGTTGGCTCGTACAGTGTGTTTGTCACATTCAATTCCTGTTTGATTCCTGTCTGTACCTCGGCTTTTTGATCCGGTCTTTTGAAACTTTGCTTTGTTTTCGATTAATACATTTACTTTGGGTCGGCGTTTGGGTCCTCTCGGAAACCACCTCGTAACAGATATTTATTAAAGGGAATAGATTCTCCTCCAAACGACGTATGTCGGGAGTCAGAGTGCAGCCTTTGGAGCGTCGGACCTCTGCAGCCGCTCCAGTGTTCCGCTAATCGGAGTGGGAACGTCGCGCTCAGAGCTAATGTCACCTTGCTACGAAGGCACATATTGCGCAGTGTGAGAACAACTGCTTTTCAGCCCACACAAACAAAACAGATGTTGTGGGTGTCAGGGGTCGCCGTGCAAGCTGCATGGGCCTTTAATCAACTATTTAAACAGCTGAGAGCTAATGACGTCATTACAAACACAGATTTACAGGCACTTCCAGCTCCCTCTGGTGCGGCCGGACACATTTTCATTTTAATTCATCTCATTATTTGTTTTTTTGCATTGCGGCCCACAGTGTGTTTACTTGTCATTGTGTGGCCAGTTTATGTTGATGTCGTTGTCAAATCTGCTGTGTGAGTTTTTGTTGTAACGCTTTGTTAATATTCTAGAAAAAATGTTACAAGAAGAAAACAGTTCTTGGCTGCCTTTGATTAAAGCTTCCATTAAATTAATGCAAGAACGTTTACATCTCAGTGTAGTCCTGGTCCTCTATAGACCTCAGTGTAGTCCTGGTCCTCTATAGACCTCAGTCTAGTCCTGGTCCTCTATAGACCTCAGTGTAGTCCTGGTCCTCTATAGACCTCAGTGTAGTCCTGGTCCTCTATAGACCTCAGTGTAGTCCTGGTCCTCTATAGACCTCAGTGTAGTCCTGGTCCTCTATAGACCTCAGTCTAGTCCTGGTCCTCTATAGACCTCAGTGTAGTCCTGGTCCTCTATAGACCTCAGTGTAGTCCTGGTCCTCTATAGACCTCAGTGTAGTGCTGGTCCTCTATAGACCTCAGTATAGTCCTGGTCCTCTATAGACCTCAGTGTAGTCCTGCCACCGGGTCGGAGCTCCGCCTTCCTGCCGGGTCTTTACGCCGCAAATGTGATTGAATTCTAAGTGGATCCGGCGAGACAGCCTCTGTTAAAACTCATCACTCTCAGGATGCTCGTAACCCCGGCGTTCTGCATGCTCCTCCTCCTCCTCCTCCTCCTCCTCCTCCTCCTCCTCCTCCTCCTCCTCCTCCTCTTCCTCCTCACAACTCTTACTGTAATTGCACCCTCTTCCAGACCGATAAGTGCTTCAACAGCACCCAAGTCCACTGAGCAGGTTGTGTTTCCCTGAGAATCCCTCGACCTCAGACCATTGAGGAACAGATCGAGGACACAGACAGACAGACAGACAGACAGACAGACAGACAGACAGACAGACAGACAGACAGACAGACAGACAGACAGACAGACAGACAGACAGACAGACAGACAGACAGACAGACAGACAGACAGACAGACAGACTCCCATTGGCTGCTGCTGCAGCAGCGATGGCGGCGGCCTCCCGTCTCATTAAATGACAGAACAGCGTGGCGTCGGCGGAGGAGATATCGGAGACGGACAGATAGAGAGGAAGGGAAGAGGAAAAAGAGCCTGGGGTGGTGTTGCAGTCAGTTTGTCAGAGAAACTTAACGGCCACCAGAGCTCCAACCGGCGTCACTTTGAATTCCTGGTCTCGCCTCATGATATCCACCCCCCCCACACCCCCACCCCCACCAAACCATCCCTCCACCCCGGCCTGTCGGCCTGGAGATAGAAGATGAACGCCCTGGCTGCGGAGTAAGGCCGGCTGTAACAACATGTAGGCGGCGACAAATGATTGATTCCCTCCTAATTCTCTCAAATAGGATGTATGAGGAAGAGGAATGGGGGGGAGGAGGAGGGGGGGATTCGCTTGGCGGGTTGCAGAAGAAGAGAAAGCGGGCGAGAGACGATAAGTAGGCCACCTTGTGTCAGGTAAACTTTGGGCTTGTAGCTAACTGGAGGTGTCAGGGCGGCTAAATGTTGAGCTGTCGCCGTGAAAAACAATGGGGTTAAAGATGTGGCCTAAAAATCTTATGTTAGCGCCACATAGAGAGAGACATGAGGGGGGGGAGGGGGGGCACGCAGAGTCATGCAGAGAATTCAGATGCTCGGGTTATCGTTATTTTTAACCTACTTTTTAAACATAATAAATATATATAGTTATTTGAACCCAAACCCCAAAAAATTGTCCTAAGCCGAAAAGAATTGTTTTCATTTAAGTAAACAGGAAAACAAAGTAAAGCTATTGAAGTTTATTTTGAAAAGACGCTGTACGTATATTTATTTTGAAAAGACACGGTATGTAAGTTTATTTTGAAAAGACACTGTACGTAAGTTTATTTTGAAAAGACACTGTACGTAAGTTTTATTTTGAAAAGACACGGTACGTACGTTTATTTTGAAAAGACAAAGTATGTTAGTTTATTTTGAAAAGACAGTACGTACATTTATTTTGAAAAAATACAGTACGTACGTTTATTTTGAAAAGACACAATACGTACGTTTATTTATTTTGAAAAAACAGTACGTACATTTATTTTGAAAAGACACTGTACGTACGTTTATTTTGAAAAGACACTATGCATGTAATGAGGTGAAACTGGATGGTCATAGTATGACATGTATTCATGTTCATCTCATCTGTGCTCCCATGACCATCTTCTCCATTGATCCGGCATACAGAGCTCTGATTGGCTGAGAGCATCTGAGGCGTAGGCAGCAGCTCAGAGCCTGGACCCGGTTAACAGGAACTAGTGGACTCCTGAGAAAACTATTCCAAAGTGGCTGAATTAAAACATTAACATAAAATGAAACATAAAAAAAATAGATTATTGAGGAAAAACATCTGTCAAGCAGCTGTTTGTGTGCAGCTCTGTTAGCTAGGTAACGGACCTGAACCGCGCCCAGGTGAGCGTCTCACCCCTTTGTATAGGCTCCGCCTCCTTGCCTGGGTCTCAATAGTAAATATTACCTAACTTCCCATACTAATTTCACTGAACGTTTTACATTTTCATTTGAAAATAAAGATACTCCTGATATGTGAGAGTATGTGAGAGCCCCTCTGCAGAGACCGGCATCTGCCTTCGTTAATCAACGACCCCCTGCCCCCCCCTCCCCCATCCCCCACCCTGAGCAAGAATCGGAATAATGAGTCAATTAATGTGCTAAAACGTCAAAGAGAGAGAGAGAGAGAAGGAGGGAGAGAGAGAGAGGGTGAAACAGTAGAAGAAATAGTGTTGTGCCATTTCATTGATAATTGACTGTCTGTGTGTGTGTATTTATTTGCGTGTGTGTGTGTGTGAGTGTGTGTGTGTGTGTGTGTGTGTGGCAGCCAGCAGTTGTTTGCAGGGTTTAAAAAAATAAAAAGCCATCACATCCACGGCGCTCCATGCATGACTGATGGCCTCGCTGACACCCGCCTCCCCTGGACTGTCTGTCTTAAGTGAGGAACCCCCGGGTTTAATTGCAAAGGGCACATTGGAAATGAATCATCAGAGAAATGAGAAAGAGAGAGGGAGAGTGTGTGTGTGTGTGTGTGTGTGTGTGTGTGTGTGTGTGTGTGTGTGTGTGTGTGTTTGTGTGTGTGTGTGTGTGTGTGTGTGTGTGTGAGCGTGTGTGTGTGTTAGACAGAGACAGTAAAGTGGTTTCACTTTAGGTTAACCAGCTCTGCAGTGTTTATTTCTGGCTCTCTGTCCCATTTCACAGGCGTTTCTGGAAAACTACGGTGGCCTTGAGGGAACGTAAACACGGCAACGTCTCTCTCTGGAGTGTCTGTCTGTTCACGGCAGAAACATGGAGGACTCTGTAAGCTCACAAAACCACCACCACGCTTAGTTTAAGGGGATTATATACACATCAAAGCAAAGTTATGAATATTGTGTTCCATTTGTGCTAATAAAATGCTACAATGCATCACCACTGGAGCTTTTGATAAAATAAGTAATCCACCACAGATCCACATGATAAACGGTATTCTGGAACGTTTGACTGATTCAAGTCAAATTAAATTAATTATACAATTAAGCTTTTATTTTTAAGCGCAAAAGGAAGGTCAGGGGGGCCGGCCCCCTTTAAGGGGTACCAGACGGACAACAGAGTAGGAGCTGCACACAAGGCCTCCAGCATGGAGCGTAAAGACAGAGTCAGACGCATCAGCCGAGGTCGAAGGGAACGTCCTTCGGTCTGAAAGTGTTGGACTAACAAGTAATTTTGGAATTAGATGGCACATAATGAGGAGATTCTCCTGATTCAGTTCCTCGTTTCACGACACCATGTGGCGAGAGGAAATGAGGAACTAAATGGTAATTTCTGACACATTTAAAACAAGGTGAGCGATCAATATGGAAAACATGACGGACGGGGCGAAGCAATGATCCGCACGTATAGCCAGGGCTTTTATTGTGAAAGGTGAGAGTGGAAGGGCTGGGTATGTCGGCGCTGCCTTTGCAAAGGTTGAGATGAGTAATATAACGATTATTGTCTCGGTTCGGTCTACGGGATTGGTTGATTGGTTGAACAAAAAACAAACTTTATTTATTTTATTTTTTATCACTGTTCAATATTGAAGAAAAAAATCTGTTCTATTTGCGTGAACAAAATTGCACAAAAATGAAGTCTAAAGAAAGGATGCAGGAAGTAAGACACAAATAGAAGAGGACTTTCAAACTAAAACAGGAAACAAACTATAAGGAAAGACCAGGACAGTAAAGGTGTAGAAAACAGAACAATAACAAAACCAATGGTTAGCAACTACTAAGAAGAAATGTAACCATCATTACTTAGTTTTATTAACTTATTCACATCTATTTAACGTCATTCTCCTGTTCATCCTTCAGCAGCGTGTCGTCTCTGCTGCTTTTGAACCCAGAAATAAAATAAAGAATAATCTATTGAGGCCGTGATACTACACGTGGCATTAAGAGACGCCGCATTACAAATTGTCTGTAAGTGTAATTACCCCCGTTGCTAATCGCCCCCCGGGAACGCGGCGCTGCCCGTGCCGTCGCAACCCGCGGCCACTTCAACCTCGCCGATCCATTATTTCCGCTCTCTGAATAATTAATAACTGCTTAATTGTCCACATTGCATGGCGGAGTCGGGGGGCCTCGTTTGACATCGTTCTGCGGCGGCTGGATTAAAGTTATTCATGTTCTTGTCTTGCGGCGAGGCTGTGAGACGCTTTGTGTTGGAGCTTTACGGCTGGAGAGGTCGAGTGTTCACGTGCTTTATAATCCTCGACCCGGCCGATCAATTATTCAGAGCCACTTGCCTCTGAATCTGTCTCTGCCACCGCGCCGGAGACAGGAGCTCGTACGCCGGGCGGCGGCTCGGGGGGTCCAGGGCCCCAGCGGAGCTCCGGGTTCAGTCGCATGCACACTTATACTCTCAGCCTGTCAGTAGGAGTCACCGATGACCTTTTTAATGCCCCGCCCCCCCGAAGCTAAAGTGAAATAGCTGGCGTCTCAGAGGAGCTCCCTGACGAGGCGACGGGGTCTTTGAGCGGACTTGTAAAATGGAAGCAGAGTCGCTGAAGCGTTCAGGAAGAACAGGCAGGCGGGAGGTGATAGCTGCGAAGCAATGCATGGTGGGGGATGCCGACTGGTTGGGAGACTGAATGTAGGAAGTCACGACATCACCAGTTGGTTCGTGGACGGCTGTTTAGAAGCCTTTAGTCCGTCATTTTGGCCGTCACCATCTTGGTTTTTTGGTGACAGAAGAGAGTCCAACAAAACGATGATGTTGACAGAAAAGTTTGAATAAACTTTCATCAACAATGAACATGACGACACCGGGATAGAGAGCTGTCAATCACCTTGTAGCCCCGCCCCTAAAGCATCCCCTGCTTTGTGGTCTGTACAACCACAGGAGTCGCCCCCTGGTGGTCAGTAGAGAGAATGCAGCTCTAACACATGAAGCATAGACTTCTATACAACCAGAGGAGTCGCCCCTGATGGTCAGGAGAGAGAATGCAGCTTTAACACATGAAGCATAGACTTCTATACAACCAGAGGAGTCGCCCCCTGGTGGTCAGGAGAGAGAATGCAGCTTTAACACATGAAGCATAGACTTCTATACAACCAGAGGAGTCGCCCCCTGGTGGTCAGTAGAGAGAATGCAGCTTTAACACATGAAGCATAGACTTCTATACAACCAGTGGAGTACTACTACTGACTTTACTAGTCAGGGGGCTAACAAAGTGTATTTTTTACTTTTCATGTGTTTTTAAAATAAAAAAGTAAATACATCCATCCATCCATCCATCATCCGAACCGCTTATCCTCTTTAGGGTCGCGGGGCGCTGGAGCCGATCCCAGCTGTCCCTGGATAGACTGGCGACTTATCCAGGGTGTACCCTGCCTTCGCCCAATGACAGCTGGGGAAAGTAAATACAATAAAACACATATTAAGACCCATTCATTGTCCTGGTTTTGTTTTTGTCTTATCCTTCAACTGTCGGCCGTCTGGGTATAAAATCTCAACAGCAAACCGAGTGTTTTTTCTTTCCACCAGTTTCAGTGTTCAGTACACAACACATCACTGTCTGTACCCTTTCTGCCTTTATTCGCCCCTTAAATAATGCTTTCTGTGTCATTTCCTTACATCCAAACACACACACACACACACACACACACACACACACACACACACACACACACACACACACACACACACACAACTAACAAACAGCAAGACAGAGAGGCCTTGAAAGCACTTTTTCTCGGTCCAGATGTTGGTGACATCTCCCAGGCCGTTCCCGCCTCACACAGACAGGCCAAGTCGCCCAGAGACGGCGGTCCAAAGGGAAATTACATGAGGAATAAGAGCCAGTTTGTGTGTGTTTTTTTTTTTTTTTTTGCTCCATGCAGGCTTGAGGGAACAGTGGGGCGGGCACTTTAATAGACAGTGCGAGAGGTGGTGCGATGGCACTGGATCCATGGCAGCTGTTTCCTTCAATGTTTCATGCTCATAGCCACAGCTGCTCTCCAAATGAGAGTTAATATTGCAGGGGGGCCGTCCACCCTGGGTCGAGCCTTGTCGCATGGTCTGAATGTCAAACTCCGCCCAGCAGGGTGACACCGGCTCAAAGGACACGCTGTGTGTGTTGTTTCCCCCTCTCTCGCCCTCTTTCTCTCTCTCTCTCCTCACTCTTGATGTGTCTTTCTGCCTCATTGGATCTTTTTCCCCCGAAGTAGACAAGGGTGAAATCTGTATTTTTCATGGGCACGCCGATGTGGTTTCCGCTTTAAATGAAAAATAAACGAGGAAATAAAAAGATGGTTGTCGAGTCGTCAACAGTGTTGGCGTTGGGATTCGACTGGCGTGCATCACAGATATACACTGAGAAGACAAATGTTTGCCCCGGCTCATGTTAGATTGATCTGATGCACAGATTCAGTATTTTATGGATACACTAGGATAACTTTCACACTGTCCATGTGAAACCAAAAGTAAACGTTAACTTTACACTTGCTACTTAGTTCTGGTTCAGTTTAAGCTTGTTACATTGTTGTAGTTGTTACATTGTTATAATTGTTACATTGTTATAGTTGTTACATTGTTGTAGTTGTTACATTGTTGTAGTTGTTACATTGTTGTAGTTGTTACATTGTTATAATTGTTACATTGTTATAGTTGTTACATTGTTATAGTTGTTACATTGTTGTAGTTGTTACATTGTTATAGTTGTTACATTGTTGTAGTTGTTACATTGTTATAGTTGTTACATTGTTGTAGTTGTTACATTGTTATAGTTGTTACATTGTTATAGTTGTTACATTGTTGTAGTTGTTACATTGTTATAGTTGTTACGTTGTAGTTTTAACAGAAACTATGATGCTTGCTTTTTAACCTCAACCAAGTAGTTGTTGCCTCAACCCTTTCACAATGTTAGCCACAGGGAATGTGTTGATGGGAGAATAAATAGTTAAAATTGAACCTAATGAAAAGTGAATAATAGCTTGAAGCACCGCAACTACCGTACCACACTGACAAAATGTATTTATGCAACATATTTTGTCGACATTGAAAAAGAAAAATGAAAAGGATGAGCGTAGAAAATCTTAAAACTGAAAATAAACCAAGAAGAGAAATTAACATGTCCAACTGTAAACCTTTGAACAGATCTTGACATGTTGACACCAGAAGGACCTCTTCTGTCTGAATGGGTCCGTCTGTTCCCACGGAGGTGGCTTTATGAGGCCGTTCTGATGCTTTTATTCCGGATGCATGTGGAATAAAAGCATCCGTGTCAACACAGCCAGTGCCCGGCTCTTCCCACGCACATGGTGGACCTGTGTTTCCTCTGTGCTGATAACATCCGAGGTGATGGATGTAGGGTGCCCCTCGACGCTCTGTTGTGTCTCACTGCAGACGTCGGGCACCAGATCCCTTCGGACTGCCACGCAGGCACCGCGGTGGCCGCGATGAGCATGATTTGAAGTGTCCTGTCTGCGGCGGTGCAGCTGCATAAAGGAAACAGCTGCTGAAATATCACAGGCGGCCCCCCGTGTCTCCTGGTATCCATCACACACACACACACACACACACACACACACACACACACACACACACACACACACACACACACACACACACACACACACACACACACAGTGGCCAGCTCGGCCCAGAGAGAGAGGACACAACAAAGACATCTGCAAGATGGCCTCGGACACACACAACCTGACTGATGTGTGTGTGCTCCGCTGTGATGTGGTCTTCGCTGGGCGGATGACAACGAGCCGCTGTGATGTGCTCTTCTCTTCTCCGGGCTTCGTTCCACTCCTGCTGCTTTCTATTTGTGTTGTGTGGTGAAGGGCTGACACGCAAACAGAAGAGATTTGATGTTCAGAGGCCTTGCTTTGGAGCATGAAGAGCGGTTTGTAATGCGGCGTCTATTGTCCAGTTGAAGGCCGTCCAGACGCCTCTCTTGATTCCTGGTTGTCACCTCTGATGGTTCTAAGACCTCCTCATGTCACTGCAGCTCTTGCGTGTTTTCATCTCCAGTCTAAATGAAACCTTGTAAAATCGTTGGCGCTGATCTTCACCGTATGGTGGACAGCAAGAAGCAGACGGCCAAAGGCAAGTTCTGACTCACGTCCACTTTAACGGATACAGAAGAGTCATTTATATCAAAGCAATTTAGACTTACTGGCCATCGGGGGGCGACAAAAGGAAGTCAGGTTGTATAGAAGTCTATGCTTCATGTGTTAAAGCTGCATTCTCTCTCCTGACCACCAGGGGGCGACTCCTCTGGTTGTATAGAAGTCTATGCTTCATGTGATAAAGCTGCATTCTCTCTCCTGACCACCAGGGGGCGACTCCTCTGGTTGTATAGAAGTCTATGCTTCATGTGTTAAAGCTGCATTCTCTCTCCTGACCACCAGGGGGCGACTCCCCTGGTTGTATAGAAGTCTATGCTTCATGTGATAAAGCTGCATTCTCTCTCCTGACCACCAGGGGGCGACTCCTCTGGTTGTATAGAAGTCTATGCTTCATATGTTAAAGCTGCATTCTCTCTCCTGACCACCAGGGGGCGACTCTGGTTGTATAGAAGTCTATGCTTCATGTGTTAAAGCTGCATTCTCTCTCCTGACCACCAGGGGGCGACTCCTCTGGTTGTATAGAAGTCTATGCTTCATGTGTTAAAGCTGCATTCTCTCTCCTGAACACCAGGGGGCGACTCCTCCGGTTGTATAGAAGTCTATGCTTCATGTGTTAAAGCTGCATTCTCTCTCCTGACCACCAGGGGGCGACTCCTCCGGTTGTATAGAAGTCTATGTGTTAAAGCTGCATTCTACTCACTGTATTTTTAACACAATACGTGGAATTCAAAAACGTTGCACTCTAATGTCAAGATAAGGACCTGAATCCATCGACAACATTACTAAATAGCCACATTAACACATACATGGGCTTATCTGGATGATTGAATTATGACCCCCAGAGGGATAACAATGAAAAACAACAATGCATCACCAGACATCTGGTTACTGTCAGTTCATGATTCATGTCCCATCACACTATATCATACAGCAGATATAATAACTGTTATGTTTCTCTGGGAAACCTCATCAGCTGTTTAATTCTCAGTGGGAGTTTTAGGTTCCTGGAGTCCACAATACCATCTTATCACACAAACCTCTGCCAAGTTATTCCTCCTACTCACCCGCACACCTGTTGTGTTACGGCTCCCTGGGGGATGTGCCACGCTGCCGACCACGGAAATGAGGAACGCCAACGGCTGGATCCCATCGGAGCAGCTCCGGTGTTGAGCTCAACCAGATGTTTTGGCAATCCGACATGCTGAAAGGTGGAGTGTGGTGTTTGACAGATGACCCCTCGGCACATTCAAGCCGGCGACTTCCATAATCTCCGAAAAATTTTGCTTTTTCCACGCATTAAAGGTTCCACTCACTTCTAGCAGGAGGTGTAGCTTTAGGTAGCTTTAGCTGTAGGTCTGGTCACGCTGCCATCCATGCATTTACCAAGGGTTCTCTACTTTAACATTTACCAAGGGTTCTCTACGTTAACATGCATTTACCAAGGGTTCTCTACTTTAACATTTACCAAGGGTTCTCTACGTTAACATGCATTTACCAAGGGTTCTCTACTTTAACATTTACCAAGGGTTCTCTACTTTAACATTTACCAAGGGTTCTCTACTTTAACATGCATTTACCAAGGGTTCTCTACTTTAACATTTACCAGGGGTTCTCTACTTTAACATTTACCAAGGGTTCTCTACGTTAACATGCATTTACCAAGGGTTCTCTACTTTAACATTTACCAAGGGTTCTCTACTTTAACATTTACCAAGGGTTCTCTACGTTAACATGCATTTACCAAGGGTTCTCTACTTTAACATTTACCAAGGGTTCTCTACTTTAACATTTACCAAGGGTTCTCTACTTTAACATGCATTTACCAAGGGTTCTCTACTTTAACATTTACCAGGGGTTCTCTACTTTAACATTTACCAAGGGTTCTCTACGTTAACATGCATTTACCAAGGGTTCTCTACTTTAACATTTACCAAGGGTTCTCTACTTTAACATTTACCAAGGGTTCTCTACTTTAACATGCATTTACCAAGGGTTCTCTACTATAACATGCATTTATTTACCAAGGGTTCTCTACTTTAACATGCATTTACCAAGGGTTCTCTACTATAACATGCCTTTACCAAGGGTTATCTACTTTAACATTTACCAAGGGTTCTCTACTTTGAAAATATTGTCTTTCACCAAACCGGTCTGTGGTGCAAAAAAGGTTGTGGACGCTGGTCTAGACCATTGTTCTTTCATACAGTGGTTGGTATGATATCCTACAACAGGGGTGCCCAATACGTCGATCGCGATCGACCAGTCGATCGCCAGGGTAGCGCGGGTAGATCGCATGCCATTAAAAAAGAAAAAAAAAAAAGTATCTTCCCTACGACATTTGCCACTTGATTGATATACAGACCAGCCAGTGTGTAAATCAATGTCCATCACCACGGACGGTGCGCCCGCATGGTCGGCCGCTTGAATGCATTATTTGCGCTTCGCTACTCCCGTGAGTTTACTCAACTTTATGTGGTTAATTTGCGCCATTCGCTTTACTCGCGGCTGAAAGGGGGCAGGGATATCTCCGTGGCTTATCTCCGTAAAAGCGGTACCATTTCCGCCATCCACCATTGAACTAACCACTAGTTCTGCTTTATAGTTATTGTGGAAATCCCTCAAACGTCGGACCATCAGACGCCCCGTGTCCATAATATCATCTGTAGCCGCACAACTGAGTCTGAATGACGGCTGCTTCCAGCGCTGCTTCAGGCGGACCAGCAGCAGTTTGATTCAGCACCGGCAGGACAGCAGTGATGATGCGGAGCTTCTCAACGCTGATTGGCTTTCACTACGCAAATCTTTCGCCCAAGTTATTCGCGTCATTTGCGCTGCCCGGCGGAAATTTGCGTCATTCGCGTCTGTGCATTGACTTTGCATGTAATCTACTCGCGAATAATACGTGCCGCATTCAGTGTGAACGCAGCATAACCCTGGCTGTTTCTATTCAGTGCAAGTCAGAGTAAAATGTAATGACCAAAAATGTACAGAATTATATTGTGTCATAAGTTATGCAAGGTACGCCAATATTGTAAATATAAAGTATACTCGGTATATTAATACATTAATAATGCTATTTATTAATATATATCTATATAGATTTATATAGATATATATCTATATAGATAGATATTTAGCATTATTAATGTAGGTATATCTTTTTGACTAGGTCATTTTAAAAGTAGCTCGCAAGCCAAAAAAGTGTGGGCACCCCTGGTCTACAGTAAACGGTTGTGGACGCTGGTCTGGAGGACCACTTGTCTCCCGGCTGGTAGTCTCTCCGTGCCACCGCCCACATATGGCCTTCTTCAAAGAACCAGTTCTCCGTCGGAGCCGGTTCCCCATCTGGAGTCACATGGAGCCTCTCGGAGCAGAGCTCACAGGCTGACGCTGAGCTATATCAACAGTGACAAAAGTCTATTGAATAATTATCTTTTGGAATTAATACATTAGCCCGAACTTAAGTAAATGTCAGCGGATCGGGATATCTGCGAATGAGAGCGGCGAGCGGAGGAGGAATGTGAGGGACGCTGCGCTTCATTAATCCCGTCCTCCGAGTAATGTAGGCAGATGAAATGATTCTTACAGAGAGCTGTCATTACAATCACACTGCGACGGAGAATTAGATCTCCGAAATGACCAATCTCCTTAACTAGATGGGGGGCAGGCAATTAACTTATTCAGTGCCGATTACCTCCGAGAAGGATTTCTACCCTGTTGACACGTGAACCAGGAATGTGACTCCCTGGACAGAAATGGACTAAAGAACAGGTAGGTGTGTATCTTTATGAATATTAAACACCCGCCACTTTAATAGGTACACCTTGCTCGTACCAGGCTGTAAGTGCCTTTGACTAAACAAAAGGCCCGCCATCCGCCTCGATGTTTCTCAGACACGCCCCTTCTTCGTTCAGCCGCCATGTTGTTTGAACGCATCACGCGTGTGCAGCCGGCAGATCTGCAGCAACCGTGTGATGTCATCATGTGAATATGGACCCAAAATCTGGAAGGGGTGTTTTCAACACCTTTTTTTTTACTTTTTATTTTTGCATTTTCCATTTAATTTCCTTTAAATAAACCTAGTTAAATAAATTAAAATCATAATAATAATCAAAACAGTAATATTAGTATCAATAGTTTAGCTAGTAGCGTGTATGCTAATCTTTACATAGATCTACACCTACAAATACACACACATACACACATCCACACAGCATCCCCACATAACCTTCCCACATGCACACAGGGAGCATTGAGGCAGTCCTGAAGGCAAAAGGGGGTCCAACCCTGTGAGAGCCAGGTGTCCCTAATAAAGTGGCCGGTCTCCTCCATCTGGCTGTGTCCACACAGACGGACGACGTTCGCAGCATCTGGCTCCATCACGGCTCCATCACGGCTCCATCCCGGCTCCATCACGGCTCCATCCCGGCTCCATCCCGGCTCCATCCCGGCTCCATCACGGCTCCATCCCGGCTCCATCCCGGCTCCATCACGGCTCCATCACGGCTCCATCCCGGCTCCATCACGGCTCCATCCCGGCTCCATCACGGCTCCATCCCGGCTCCATCACGGCTCCATCACGGCTCCATCACGGCTCCATCCCGGCTCCATCACGGCTCCATCACGGCTCCATCCCGGCTCCATCACGGCTCCATCCCGGCTCCATCACGGCTCCATCACGGCTCCATCCCGGCTCCATCCCGGCTCGTCCTCACCCCCAACCCGACAACGCCGCCGCACAGAGGCAACCTTTAGCGCCTTTCAGCTCGCACGCCACTGTGAGTCCGTCCACGCCATTATTAGCCTGTCAGAACAACTTAAAAAGAGCGAGGAACTCCACATCGGGAGGTCGGCCGCGGATGACAGAGAGGGTTTTTTTTTTTTTTTTTTTAAAGGTTAGAAAGCATGCGGTGAGAAGAGATTTAACTCGAACGGCTGAAAAGGGAATCGGCTGCATCGGTACAATCACGCAGAGTTAAGCCCACAGAGCAGCTGATTGATATTTCCTGTGACACGAACATCAGCTTGTCGTGAGCTGAAGTGAGTCGCTCACACACACCCGAACCCCAAAAAAGTGTGTTTACATTATTCACCGGTATGAATAAATCACTCCCGACTCCTGATTGTGCAGCATATGTGAGGCCTAAGTCGCGTTCATCTGCCATTCCAAACATCTGTTTGGTCCACGGCCTCGAGCCCGAGCCGCTGGGACGAGGATGAAAAATAGATGACGAGTATGGAAAAGGGAAAACACAGGAGTGAGTTCGGGGCGGTGGGTTATTGATGATCCTCCATCCGGTCTCTGGAGCCGCTCGGCCTCTTACTTTGTTTTCCCAAACTTCTCCATATTACATGACGGCTCCATCTTCTTACGTTAATGACACTTTAGTATTAGTTGCACGCAACGCTGATACTCTAGAATCTCCTTCCATTATCCAAACCGCTTATCCTATTTAGGGGCGCTGACAGGGTTCACCTGGACAGGCTGCTAGTCTATCAGGTCACATTTATAGACAGACAACCATTCTCAGGCAATTTACAGTCCAATTAACCGAAGCTGTGGGAGGAGGCCGGAGAACCCGGAGGTTGCGATGATGCAAAGAAGGCCAATTTGGTCTTAAGAATCTTCATTCACAGGATATTCAACCTTCGGAGGCAATGAAGTAGTCCATGAATATGAGATATCATCCACGTTAATTGTCTACCAACCATTTTACGTAACTGTGGGGCAGGGGCGTGGTTAGCGCACCTGCAGCAGGTGAGGGAGAGAGAAGCACGCTCGGAACAGCTGTGGGGAGTGAGTTATCACGAACCACAGCTGGGTCCAATGAGTGCGGGGGCGGGGATAAAGAGCCCATAGGGGCGACAGAGCGGGGTGGTGGTAGAGGCAGAGAGCTCAGTGTATGAGTGGGGTGCTGAGGAGCAAAATAAAGCCTGTTGAACTCGCAAAGCCACGTGTCTGCGCCTATGTCGGGAGCCATGCATCCCCCGGTAGGGAGAACCTTCGCCACAGTAACGAACGTCCACGGACGCGTTCGGCTGAAAGTCCCCAGTGAACACGGTCACTCGATAAACTGGAACACCTGAAACGGTCGTGATCCTGTATGAATCCTGTAGAACGGGAATTGGAATATCGACTTCAACCAGATGTTTGTTTTCTATGCTGTTTAAAGCTCGATAACTCATCTGGTTGTTTGGGAGCAAAACAACAACATGTGCTCCAACATGTGCATGTTTATTTATGATGCAGTCAGCTGTCAAAGGGTCTGTAGACTCAGGACCTTAAGGGGGCTTTCTGAATCGTCTCTGACCTGACCAGTCGTTGCAATGGAGACTTGTGGTTGCATTGGAGACCTGTGGTTGCAATGGAGACCAGTTGCAATGGAGACCAGTTGTTGCAATGGAGACCTGCTGTTGCAATGGAGACTTGTGGTTGCATTGGAGACCTGTGGTTGCAATGGAGACCAGTTGTTGCAATGGAGACCTGCTGTTGCAATGGAGACCTGCTGTTGCATTGGAGACCTGTGGTTGCAATGGAGACCAGTTGTTGCAATGGAGACCAGTTGTTGCAATGGAGACCAGTTGTTGCAATGGAGACCTGCTGTTGCAATGGAGATCCTGCATCGCAGCAATGCTTTCTAGTTCCTCCATATTTGGTGATCCTCATCATTTCAATCCTCAAAGAAATACCATTTTAAAGTCATTGCATTGATCCAAAAGGCCAAAAGTTGCTGAAGAAAAAGGTGTTGTGCAGAATTTGCCTCGACTATGAAATAAAGGCAACAAAACCAACTTCCGTTCTTCTATAATATTCCAGGAGGGGCCAGAAACAACGAGGACCTGATCCCAGAAGATAAAACCCAGAACGAGGCCGTCTGCAGTGCTAATCCATCTCGATTAAGTCGTCTGCATCCCGCTCAGGCCGACCCTCCTCCACGCAGCAGCAGGTGCTGAGGCAAGGGGAATGGCCGCGGATGATTGATGCCTTTTCAATTAGTCACAATGTGAGACCTTCACATGTCAGTCTCCTTCCTTATTAATGACACGCCGGTTAATGCCGGGCGTGTTACCGAGCCCTCTGAGTGAGGTTTCTAATTAATGTGCACGGCCTTTAAGACACAAGACGACCGAGGAACCCTCCGGTAGGAGCTGGAGGAGTTTCATTTATACATTTATGTGCTTCATTATGGGAAGGTACTCGCTCATAAGATTTCTGTTTCCACTGAAGCAAGCGTTGCCATGTTCTGCTCATAATTTATTAATTATATTTGGTTTAAATGAAATGACCCCCCTCGGGACATTTGATTAAAGAAGACAAAGTCCAATTGTATGCGTCCCTGAGGCGTCGTGTTACCGTGACTACAAGAAGTCTGAAGCATCAGCATCCAGACTTCCTGTTAATGCTCATTACAGCCAGCAGCGGTACGATGTACATATTCAAGGTAATTTCATCTTGTGTCATAATTAAAAGGACACATTTTATGTTATGGTTAAATCCACAGGCAGTCAATGACGTGTGTGTGTGTGTGTGTGTGTGTGTGTGTGTGTGTGTGTGTCCCATAGAGCTAGAAACATCACAAACACATCACTGTTGCACTGGCTGACATGCTCCTTCCTCATGAACATGGTAATCAGTTAATGAGGTGGGGGGAATAAAAAATGGCGGTACTCTTTTTTCGACTGCTTGCAGAAATCATCGTCACACTGAATTTCTGAATGTAAAAAAAAGGAATGCACTGGAATCTGTAGATATCCCACAAAATCAAGTGTAATGTAATTCATTAACTAGTAGTATAAAGTCTGCAGAAATAAAAAAAATAAAAAACATTTTCCTAAGATATCACACAAATCGTATAAGGATAAGTTGATAAGTGACGTAGTTTAAAGGACTTTCACCCAGGAGACCAATGTTTGTGTCCAGTGTTCTCACCCAAAATCAAAAATACATATTTTTTTCCTCTTACCTGAGGGATGCTGTGTAGATTGTTTGGGTGAGTTATGGATATGGTTTTGGAGATATCCTCATAGTTCTTTTGTCAAAGTGCTCAAAACAAAGTGGATTGTCTTGAATATTTGTCACCTGACTTCCGTAAGTAACGCCACTTTTGTGGTTATTAAAAATGACTTATTCGTTACATTTTCTTGTTTAAGAAAACGTTGAACCAGCCAAACACAACAGCCTGCAATAAAATGTATTTTCATAAAAGTTATAACTTTTGTTTAAATTGTCTGAGAAAGGTGTGATTCAACTTAATGGTCATTTTAGAGGATAAAAGACATTTTGTGGTGCTGAATTATATTGAGTTATACTAACATGTAGTTCTACTTAAATATATACACTATGACATAGTTAATATAATTAATCATATAAGAGTTTATACATTCATGAATTCACAAAAGCAGCATGAGGAGTTTCTCTTCTACTCATTTTAATCTCGTCAAGTTTCCAATGTGAGAAAACGCTTCCCGTCTGTTTTTCAGTCTCATTACGGTATTAAGAACGTATAAAACAAACAGTGTAAGCTGCAGAGTCGCACTCGCGTGATGTCCGCTCACCCACCGGTCCGCCTCAGGGAGCTAAGCCAGGAAGCAGATTGCCATCTCGGTCCCTCTCCACAACATCGGTGACCCGATAGCCACTGATCCTCCAGTGTAAGTTTGGAGGTCACGGAAAGTTGGGTCACGCTATCGGAGATTACAACAATATCTCTACGCGGGATTAAAAACGCATATGTGTTCTCAGTGCGGACCGCATGTTTGATTCCCAAAGAGACACCCCTGACCTCTACGGGGTCTCTTGAGGGGTTCAGACGACTTCTTAATGATCCATTGGTCCCGTTGGCGTTAATCCCCTTCAGGCAGAACATGTGTGTTAAGCAGCACAAGCAGAACCATCAATCGGCACAAATGATCCGTATATAAATAATCAATGATCAATGAAATGTAAGCACTTAGAGAAGTGTTTAGCTGAGAAGCATTTATTTTTTTTTTTAAGATTTTGGATTTCAGGATGTCTGCCGGCTTCATATCTGTGACGGTGTTCCTCTCCAGCAGAGACGAGGGGCCGGAAGCCTGGTAGAGGACTGAGTGGAGGCTCGATGAGGTCAACCTCCCCCAGGTGAGAAGACGTCAAGGGGATCCAGAGCCGGAGCCGGTCGGACCCCCTGGGGGAGGGAGGGCTCTCTCACTCTGTCTTAACGTCACTCTCTTTCATCGGCCGGCAGGTGAGATGATGGAGGCTGTCTGGAGCGATTGTCCAAGAAATGGTTTGATGGAAGAGTCAATGAGGAGGAAGGTACTGTGATATATATACAGAGGATAATGTTCACAGGGGTTGTAGACCAGAGGAGGGAAAACAGAAATATATCTTTTATTGATTGGGATTTGGGTATGAAGTCATTATTTTCTTTAACCAGGGATTCTAATCTTGCATCTAAAAGGAAAACTCAAAATGTAAAACGTCAAGACGGCGATCAGCTTTGCTAAATGTATTCAATGAATAGAAAACAACATCATTCTGGATAAATTCTGTGTGTAAATTGATCATAAATGTAAACTACTGGTTCTGTGTTGTCAGGTTCTGGTTCTGGATGTTTATTGGATGGATCCAACAAACGATCGACCCAGGAGACACTGAGAAGTCAATGCTGATGTTTTTCTCATGAAATTTAGGTAATTTAGGTACGACACTAACCTAATTAGAAGAGCTTTTAAAAAAAAAACTTGATCAACAAAAAAAAAAAAAAACATTTTGTTGATTCATTTAAATCTAAATTGGAGACCAAAAGCTGAATAATCTGAGAAATAACATTATTATTATTTCCTCCTTCACGTGTTCTCCACGTTTACAGGCATTCCTCGTAAATCCTTTGCAACTATTTCCTCATAATCTGCCGGTCTGGGGAGCTTCTGCAAAAACAGGATAATCACGAGGAGGATAATCTCAATTATTAATAGGACGGTACGAATATGATTCACTGACCGATTGTTTGAACACACGGCAAAACAACGGGTTAGCGAGGGACTCGCCTCGAATGAGTCGAACACGATCAATCTGGCATTTTTTGGGGGGGCTCGTAAAGAAACTTGCGCTCTTATTGGTCGATTGTTATCGTGCTTAATCTGTACATGTGACCTCGTTTGATTTCAAGGTACTTTACGAGGATTTGAGGATCAGCAAAAACATTTTGATTTTAAATGAGAAAATTGGACTCTTTCTAAATGCAGCCTGCAAAACAAAGCGGCCTCGGCAGCCTTCCTGCAGCACACACTTCAGATGGCGGCACCCAGCCGGCTGCCAGCCTCATGAATAAATCACTCCACGGCTCCTCGCTGCCAACCAACGGCGCCACAATGGGCTAGACTGTATTTTTGCCATTTAAAAAATTTCGGAAGCCCATTTTTATGCAAATGGAAGAAAACGATTGTCACAAAGCATGTAACGCTGGCAGTAACACCTTATCTTAATGAATATCAAGTGCGGCTGTATTTCCCCGCTGCAATAGCTCAACTAATCAACTTTCAGTGGGAATGTGATTCATAAAGAGACGATTCATGGGCTCTCAGACTCGCACTCCAGAGTCCGCGGCCTGTAAGCCGGCGTTGTAAGGATTGATGAAGTCGTCCATCAGATTGATCGCCAGCATTCTACCAAATGAAAATGATTATCGAATTACTGCGGCCGAGCCGTTAAAGGCCCCTCCCCCTCCCCCCCCGACTCGTAAAACTCTGAAGTTAGAGCTTCTCTGAACCCACTCAATTAAAAAGTACGAGGTAATCGCTTATACATGCTGTTAGTTTGAGTTATGGCGGTTAGCGCAGTCTCTCCTCGACTCTATTGCGCAATTACTTAAGAAATAAAACCTTTAAAAAGTATAAAAGGTTTAAGTTCGGGTGACCTTTAGGAAGTGCAGTAAAGTTAAATAGAAAGTTGGACCGTGGGCTCGTTTCTATTAAACCGCTTCGGCTGCTGATGGGAAACATCATCCTGAAGTGTGACAGGAATTATTAGTCCGTGAGACAAATATTGATATTAATCAAAAAATGAATTAAGTCTCTTTACTTGTTTGTCGATATTTAGTTTTTAACCTTTCACACCGGAAAAGAGGGCCTGTTGCTTCCTTCTGGCCTCCAAGAGATAAACATAGAATATATGTTCACTTTTAAACAGTCACAAGGAAACAAGTGCAACACAGTGTGGACCGGATGGGGAACCGGACTGTGGGAACCAGATGCTGTTCTCCAAGGTCAAGAACAACGTTATCAAATGTACAAATACAACTCTACAATTAAAGAATACCGCCTTAAATAACTATGCAACCTGTTGATAATTACAAAACTAAATTATTTACATTTTCTGGTGTTTTCAAAGGTTTTGCTTTTCATCACTAAAGCAGCAGTAAAGATCCCCAACTTGTTGGTTCCATTTTTCCTACTTTAGGTTCGGAAAAATACCCATTTTGAGTTTAATTTGGCATTCAAAGTTACAAGAAAAAACCCAATATTACCAAGATTAGAACATAACACCTTATTTTCTACGTTATAAAAGCCTTCATCAATAAAGACTTTTTGAGAAATATTCCAGGCATTGTGTGATGAAACAACAACAGACATTCCCTCACTAATGCAAACTAAGCTGTTAATACCTGTGTTTTTGGTTAACAATCAAAAACCGTTTTGAGGCATTCCAGTTTAAAACCAGAGCTCCACAAATGCAACACTCTCGGTTTCAGACTGGAGGACGACAACAACGATAATTCCCTCAAAGGCTTCCGTCCCTTTTGTTCTGGACGGCGACACCGAGGTGACAAACATGTTGTCGTCTTTGTGATTGTTTGTTTGCGTTCACAAAAACCAGCAGGTCCAGCTAATGCCTTCGCGGGCCTCGCTGGATTTGGGAGGTGTCCGCCGGCCTCGTCCACCGCCGCCGACCCCGCCGGCCAATAGAAAAGCAGGAAGAGGGCAGCCGCCTCCCCTTTCACTCCCTGCCTGCCCTTCACTCCCTTCATTCACTGAGGATCAAGCCTCCGTAATCCCAGGATTTTATATCCTCCAAAACAGCTTGGGCCCATCAGCAAATTGCGGTGGCATATGGTATAGGTTTATGATTCATCTGGCACATGCATAGCAATGAGAGCCTCATCATCCGTGGGCAAACACCGGCAAAATATTGTAATGTTAAACGATGCCAACCGCGGAGAGGGAGAGAGAGAGAAGTGGCATCGGCCGTGTGGGAGGGCTGTGTTTTCTTTCGCCCGAGCGAGCAGCAGCTGAGGTTGTGTTCAGGCCTTTCTGTTTTTTTAGGGTCTGCAGGACGAGCTGGATTAGGCAACCAGGAAGTGGAGGCTCCACGAAGAGGATTCAGAGGGATGGAGATGTTTACTGAGGGAATACATCAAGAGAGAAGTAGAGTCATTTATATAGACATCTATACAACCAGAGGAGTCGCCCCCTGGTGGTCAGAAGAGAGAATGCAGCTTTAACACATGAAGCATAGACTTCTATACAACCAGAGGAGTCGCCCCCTGGTGGTCAGAAGAGAGAATGCAGCTTTAACACATGAAGCATAGACTTCTATACAACCAGAGGAGTCCCCCCCCTGGTGGTCAGTAGAGAGAATGCAGCTTTAACACATGAAGCATAGACTTCTATACAACCAGAGGAGTCGCCCCCTGGTGGGCAGGAGAGAGAATGCAACTTTAAGACATGAAACATATACTTCTATACAACCAGAGGAGACGCCCCCTGGTGGGCAGGAGAGAGAATGCAGCATTAAGACATGAAACATATACTTCTATACAACCAGAGGAGACGCCCCCTGGTGGTCAGGAGAGAGAATGCAGCTTTAACACATGAAGCATAGACTTCTATACAACCAGAGGAGTCGCCCCCTGGTGGTCAGAAGAGAGAATGCAGCTTTAACACATGAAGCATAGACTTCTATACAACCAGAGGAGTCGCCCCCTGGTGGTCAGGAGAGAGAATGCAGCTTTAACACATGAAGCATAGACTTCTATACAACCAGAGGAGTCGCCTCCTGGTGGTCAGGAGAGAGAATGCAGCTTTAACACATGAAGCATAGACTTCTATACAACCAGAGGAGTCGCCCCCTGGTGGTCAGAAGAGAGAATGCAGCTTTAACACATGAAGCATAGACTTCTATACAACCAGAGGAGTCCCCCCCCTGGTGGTCAGTAGAGAGAATGCAGCTTTAACACATGAAGCATAGACTTCTATACAACCAGAGGAGTCGCCCCCTGGTGGGCAGGAGAGAGAATGCAACTTTAAGACATGAAACATATACTTCTATACAACCAGAGGAGACGCCCCCTGGTGGGCAGGAGAGAGAATGCAGCATTAAGACATGAAACATATACTTCTATACAACCAGAGGAGACGCCCCCTGGTGGTCAGGAGAGAGAATGCAGCTTTAACACATGAAGCATAGACTTCTATACAACCAGAGGAGTCGCCCCCTGGTGGTCAGAAGAGAGAATGCAGCTTTAACACATGAAGCATAGACTTCTATACAACCAGAGGAGTCGCCCCCTGGTGGTCAGGAGAGAGAATGCAGCTTTAACAGATGAAGCATAGACTTTTATACAACCAGAGGAGTCGCCTCCTGGTGGTCAGGAGAGAGAATGCAGCTTTAACACATGAAGCATAGACTTCTATACAACCAGAGGAGTCGCCCCCTGGTGGTCAGGAGAGAGAATGCAGCTTTAACAGATGAAGCATAGACTTCTATACAACCAGAGGAGTCGCCCCCTGGTGGTCAGGAGAGAGAATGCAGCTTTAACAGATGAAGCATAGACTTCTATACAACCAGGTTGTGGTAGACATGAAGCATCGGCTTCCCTCTGCAGAACCGGAGGTGGCGACATGAACGTGAGGCTTCACACTAACTACACACATGGTAATCACATGACCTCCTTGATTCCAGTAATTGAAACCATGACATCATTTTATGATGCTCACGATGCGGCCATGTTGTGTTAGCATGTTAGCTCGTAGCGTACTGCAGTGTGGACCCACAGTACACATAAACATGTGTCAAATACATGAAACATATGTTTCATAAAAACATGTTTTATGCATTTCCTGTAAAAGGCACATTTCACCCGTAATTAACTGAGTGATATTGTGAGTTCCTCGCTGCTCGTTCACCCACAGACATAATCCCACAACGTTAGCACCATTTCCAAACATCTGCTGCAGAAGTCAGAAGCAATCTGCCGCCTCCTCTCGCCTCTTTTGTAAAAAAAAAATGTGACATGATTTTGCACAAAACACCTCCAGCCAAAAGTTTCTCTCGGCCTTCATTAGAGCACCGCCGGCAAGGTGACCCGACCCCCGGCTCCGCCCCCACCCCCAAACCTAGGTTTCACACAGCCCCCACGCCATTGGCTCAGAGGGCCTTCAGTCAGCCGCCGTGGATCTGCCGCCTGGGAGAACCAACGCCCCCCCCTCCCTCCCCCGCCCGCCATGAGCCGACAGTCAGTATGTTGGAGGGTCTATCATTAGCGGGGGCTCCAGACGGCCCCCGCCGACCCCTCCGGCCGGACAGGTGATCTCGCTCGGGCCCGTCTGACTCAACATATGCCCCCGCGGAGCTTCGGCACACATATTGTGCCATCATTATTTCATACCTAGCAGGAGCGTCTCCGGGTGCAAAAGCAGGCTCGCTGTGAGAGGAATCATTATATATGTGTGTGTGTGTAGGTGTGTGTGTGTGTGTGTGTGGTTAGGTGTGTGTGTGTGTGTGTAGGTGGGAGCGGGAGAACGTAATCCGCAACCTTTTCGCATGCGCTGACCCATCTGTTCGTTTGAGAACACATAATATTTATTATTTGAATTTAAGGAAACTATTTAAAACAACAACTGGATACTCAGATCAGTTGCTCTCTGACCTGCTTATGAAATATGCTCATGCCATGAAACCAGACTGCATTGAGAGAATATTATTTTTTTCTCTGGCACGTTGTATTTCTCATGTGCATCAGCACTAAAGCGCTCGGCTTCCACCCTGGAATTAAATGAGCAGAATAGATTTAAGTTTTGTCTGCTTGTAAGTAACAATACCACAATGTGCAATAAACACACAGTATGTGTGAGAAAGTATTATCAGCATAACGCACATAAATTAAAAGACTATATTGTACACAGTACTGTATATTGTTTATATTATTTTATATGTATTACACATTTTGTTGGGTACCAACACCTGTCAATATTGATTTCATGTTTACAATGTTTACTGAGGGAATACATCAAGAGAGAAGTAGAGTCATTTATATAGACTTCTATACAACCAGAGGAGTCGCCCCCTGGTGGTCAGGAGAGAGAATGCAGCTTTAACACATGAAGCATAGACTTCTATACAACCAGAGGAGTTGCCCCCTGGTGGTCAGTAGAGAGAATGCAGCTTTAACACATGAAGCATAGACTTCTATACAACCAGGTCCACTTTCCTTTCCTGCACCGTAGGAATAACTGTACACCGTCACATGACATGCAGTCTAATCATCTTACAGGAGTCCTAAATCTTTATCAGCACATATAGTATATTGGGCTTTAAAATTCACAGGGAGCTCACGAAGAAAAGAGCATCAAGATAAAGCTCCGAAATCCCGAACCGCCAAGCTCTCCTAATCCCCCCCCCCCCCCCCCCCCTCACCATCACCACCTGCATTCTCCACAGCCGTCGCTGACGGCTTCGTATCGCCTGAGAAGGGGATTTAGTTTGCAAAGCTCTCAGAAACACAACGCATTAAAATCAAGTGTCAACTCTAACAAGCTGTTCTTAGAGCGGATGCTCGGCCCTCTGGACGGGACGGGGGTCCGGGCCCCAGCTTTGAAAGGCAGGAGGGAGTACTTGATCCCCTACAGTTACCCACATTTCAGAGGACAACTGTGCAAATGGGGATAACCTGGGAAGCCAGGCGGGGTTTCGGGGGTGGGGGGGGGGCAACAGCTGCTTAAGTCCGTCCGCCGCCTGCCAGAGAAAACTTTTATCAGGGGAAGTGGAGGGTTGAAATTTTACGGCGGCTAAGCCCCCCTCCATCAAATTGCGAAAACAGAACCTTGTGGCACAGCTCAGGCTGGATTTGAGGGTTTGCTCCGTGTTTTCTTGGCTGCGAGTCGTTAATACAGAAATAGAAAAAGAATGCAAAGACCTTTCGTGTGCCGCTCTCCGATCCACGGATCAAACCGGGATACCAAAGTGAACTATTTCTCTTTTTCTCAAAGTCACAAGAACTCCGGTTCCAACTCGCCCGGCGCCGCCTGAAGCGCGAGGAGGACGTGAATTTAAATCAACTTTACTTTAAATCAACTTACTTTATCATTAACAAATGATATTCTAAATACATTTTTCTTTTCTACAAAACGGCCGTCGTGTTTCTCTTCTGTTTCGTATTTGCGATTTCATCTCCGGCTGAATTTCAGAATATTTGCATCTCCTGAGCTTCTCTAAACACGCGACATCTTCTGGATAATTCATTCTTTTTCCTCTCCATACTATGTTGTTTGCTCTAGTGTTGCAGAGAGAGTTTACATTACACGCGATGTATAAGCTCGATGGCAGCGTTGGATAGACGAGCCGGCTCCATTAAAAGAACAAAATAAGAAGATGTCGCTGAAAAGTGTTTGGAGACTCGGGGGAAAGAAAATCTACATTTTTAGATGTCTTGAAGGTTTGTGAACATTTTCAAGGTTTAGAAATTATTATTTAATTATGATGATCTTTGAGGATGAATGGGTCGATTTCCTGTGTCATATTTGTAGTTTCTTTACCTTCTTTTTTGTAACGACGTATTTTCCAATTCATGCTCCGTATTTAAAGAGAAAATAAAAATATAGCATTTGTATAATATATATATAAAATAATATAATATGTAATAATACATAATTTATTCGTTGTGCAAAAACAGTATTTGTTTACATTAAAATAAAATTCACAACCAGATAAAATATAAACATTGTTTCCTTTTTTTCACTTATCTGGTTATTCAGAATTTTGCCATCACTAACTATCGCTAACCAACACTAACCATTGCTAACAACGCTATCTCTAATCATCACTAACTATCGCTAACCATAGCTAACAATGCTATCTCTAATCATCGCTAACTATTGCTAATCATTACTAACTATTGCTAATCATTACTAACATCGCTAACAATTGCTAACTATCGCTAACCATTGCTAACTTTAGCTAACTATTGCTAACCATCACTAACCATCGCTAACTTTAGCTAACCATCACTAACTATTGCTAACCATTACTAACTATTGCTAACCATTACTAACTATTGCTAACCATCACTAACCATCACTAACTATTGCTAACCATCACTAACTATTGCTAACCATTACCAACTATTGCTAACCATCACTAACTATTGCTAACCATCACTAACCATTGCTAACCATCACTAACTATTGCTAACCATCACTAACTATTGCTAACATCACTAATCAATTGCTAATCATTGCTAACTATCGCTAACTATTGCTAACCATCGCTCAGTGAATGCCGAACTGGACCGAGGGCGTCTTCTTCTCTTGTGGAGATTGAGTTTTAAATTTTTTGAGAATAATAAATAATAAAGTCACATGACCACATGTGTTTCCTGCCAGCTGTGTGTTAAAGCAACACATCCTGTAGCAGCTAATCATGAGCACAGATGAGCAGATATTTTAATAAAGCAGTTCATAGTTGTGTGAACGACCGAGTAATCAGCTCCTTTGTGGATCAGAGCGACGCGTTCACAACGCTGTTTAGTCCAATTTATACAGAATCAGCACACAAAGGCTTACAATAAGTACAAATAAATAAATAAAATGACTCTCTGGGTTGTAAAAGGTCTTTTTTTGGGTTCCATGCAGCTGTTTTTCAGGGAAATGTTTGTAATCAACACAACGAGCTGATGACTCATCGGGACAGCTGCAGATAACAATGCTCATAATCTTTTAATGCACGCCGGTAGTTTTCTGTCATTCTTTGATTGTTCCGTCCGGAAAATGACAGAAAATAATAAAAAAGTTACTTATTTTGATAAATTCTCTGGTGTTTCTCTGCAGGGCGTCGACGGCGTTCGTCTGATTGTTAAAAGTTAACGAATTCTGTTCAGACAATCGATACAAACCCTCATTTCTGGAGAAACAGGAAAGTTTGAACATTTTTGCTTCAATTTTATAATTTAAAACAGTTCATTGCTCAGATTCAGATTCATGGTTCAATCCCATAATTCACTCCACACTCAAAATTTGACAACACAAATTTCACTTATATCAAATTCTTATTTTTGTTAAATTAGATGCTATTACTATAGTTTTTTAGTGACAGAAGGTTGAACTTTACTCAAGTATTCCCATTTTTTTACTTTAACTATTTGTTTAACATTTCTAGTTACTTTACAGATTAAACCTTTCTTAAAAAAAACTTATAAAACATAACACTTTATTATAAATGAAATACCATAAAACCTTATTTAAAATAGTTACATCTTAATGCATCAAGAATCACCACCCAATAATACAATGTATAGAAAATAACACATTCTGCATGAATATTACGTTGCTTCAACCTAATTTCAGTTTTCAGAAGACAAAGTAAATTATGTTGTTGTATTAAACATTTTGTGGTTTGTCAGATTATAAAAGGGATGAATATTGTCTGAGAGGGAATTTCTTAAAAAGATGCAGATTGTAACCTTCATATTTTTAAAGTATTCATTTTAAGAGACTCATACTCTTTGATATATATATAAGTATATATAAGTACTTGTAGTACTCCTGTGCTTTTACCTAAATAACATTTTTAAAACATGAATTTTACTTGTGACAGTATTGTATTGAGTATTGTTGCTACATTTACTTAATATCTAAATACTTTTTTAACTTCTGATTAAATCAAAGCTCATTTTGACCTTTTGACCTTCACCTGAAGAACCTTTTAGTTCCTGAGTTCAAGTATTTTTCATATTCAGGAGCACGTGTGTTTTTTTACTATATGGAACTTTTGTATTTCTAAGCATAAATTAAATTAACATAAAAAAATGAGACAAAGACCTGATTTTGATGTAAAAAGCTCCACAAGAGGAGTTGATACGGGAAAACGCCATTTTTATGACCTCGACCAAGGAGACATCTCTCACTCCCAACATGGAGGAGGGGTCATAGCGCACACACACACAAACACACACACACACACACACACACAGCATGCAAACATGGATAAAGCAGAAGGTGTACGAGTGCATATTTTTACTAAATGCAAGACCTCATTTTTGGGGCGTTGAAGACCTTGGAGGGTTTTTGAGTGTGTGTGTGTGTGTGTGTGTGTGTGTGGTGCCTCCGGTGACTGACTCTCCGGTGGGGAGAGGCTGCATACTGTCCACTCTTCTGTCCACACCACACCACACACACACACACACACACACACACACACACACACACACACACACACACACACACACACACACACACACACACACACACACACACACACACACACACACACACACACACACACACACACACACAGTATAATCACGTTCCCTGTCGGGCCCTATAAGTCTGTAAGGGCCCAATTAAAGATGGCCTTTAGCGTGTCCACCCCTACCGGCACACGCGTGTTAAAAAGAGGAATAAAAACAGGAACACAGCGTTCGCTTCTCATCGAATGTATATTTGACACAACAGACTGCGATGTGAAACAAAAACAAAATTAAAAAACAGTGTAAAACTCGTAAAAAAAAAGCTTTGCAGACGAGACGTCTTTGGTTTTTTCTTTTTTTGGTTTGCAACTCTCACACGTGTGCAGCTCGTGTGCCCTGAACCTCGACTGAAAGGTGCTACGTGAGTATAAAAAAGGCATGAAAGACAGTACAGAAAAACTGTACAATTTTAAAGATAATAAAATGATAAATTACATTCATCTTCAATGATAATAATAATAATAATAATAATGTTGCAGGAAAAAGTGCATGCAAATTAAATTCAATGCAAAATGTGAAAGAAACACAAATTAAATGAACACGCATCAACAATTGTGACAATAGTTACATAGAAAAACTTGACTGATGTGAATACAAATATTATGTTTGAATGTCATTAAAACAAACTCATTTAATAAGTGCAGAAATACAAAAAACAATATAATTTTTTTTCGTCAAAAAGCAGCAGCAGCAAAAAAATAGTTAAAAAAGGCACAAATAAATTCAACAATGATCTTTTAATAACTCTCCACCAATAGGAGCTCCACCGGTCGTAACACGACACAAAAATAAAAACATCTGAGGCGCTCCAGACGTCCCCTCGTCCAGAAAGAGGCCCGCGAGCCGATTAAACGCCGCGTGATGCGAGCGGCTGAAAAGCCGTTTAAGTCGCTCACATAAACGCCGCCGCGCCCCGAGGACGCCGCCCGGCTTTATTCACGTCGCTGCCGTCGGGACGCCGGACAGGAAACAAAGGAATAATTAGACCGGCGTGGCTGCCGCCGCCACCCGAATGTAAGCCCCTCCCCCCCCAAAAAACTTGATGGTTGTTGAACTTATTTTTAGTGTCAGCTGATAAGCTCCCCTGCCTCCACGCAGACATCCCACTGACCCGGCCACTGGTCATTGTCTATACCGCTTCCCGTCAAAGCCGCCGCGCTTTGTCAGGTCTCGACTCGAATATCCATTTCACGTCTGAAGTACGGGATCCGAAGTGACTGGATCATTCCAGCCTTTTTCTTCAGCTGCTGCCCCCTTTTTTCCTCCCCCCGCCGCGCCTTGTGTTTTTTTTAATTTTATTTATTCACTCGCACTGACATCATTTGGGATTGGCGTCATGACAGCGCGCGCGAAATCCACAATATATATATATTTATTTATATATTTCTATGTACATGTACATGCACACCCTGCTTTTTTTGTTGGTGTGGGGGTGAGGGAGCGGGGGGCAGAGGGGGTGGACATAATTTCTGGAAATGAACAATACTTATCCGTCCATCGCATCCGTTACTTTGGGTTTGCGTTTTGGACGCGGGCGCACGGTCACCGTGGCATCGTGTCCTCCTTTTGTGTGTGTGTGTGTGTGTGTGTGTGTGTGTGTGTGTGTAATAGGTCATTCAATGTCAAAAAGGCATAAAAAAAAGAAAAAAAAAGAGACAGACAAGTCTTCACAGGCTGCTGCTTGCTGTTGCCTTTAATTATTTTAATTAAACTTTGATATTCGCGGCGGCGAGTGGACTAGCGGGTTGTGACGTGGCCCGGTGAAAAAAAAGAAAAAAGAAACGCCCCTCGGAGGGATGGAGCCGGCGTCGAGGGCAGCAGCTGTATCTGTATCTTAAAAAAGTCCTAAGTGATGGGCCTGCTTATGGGCGGTGATGTGCTACGCCTTGCTGAGCAGAGAGCAGACTGCTGGAAACGGGGCAAAAAAATAAAATAAAACACACCAAGCGCCATGTCAAGGTCTTGGAGGCATCAATCCCTCAAACCGGGCTGGAGCCCGTCCTGGTCCCGCGGTCGAATAACGCTCTATTAATTTTCCAGTCCCGGCTGCATAATGAAAAAGGGAAGGTGTCTCGGAGAACACAACGGGGAACTACGGGGCGAAGTCTTCCGATACCTCGGGGGCGTCCTGTCCACAGTTTGTCAAGCGTGTGCACTTCTCAGTGTTAAAAATGACAAGATCAGCCGGTCGGAGGGGGGCGGGCCCGCCGGGCGACCCGGCGCCGCTGAAGTCGGGAGAGGATCCGCGATGAGACAGGCGCCAACAGGCGCCGGACCTCTGAGGCCCCACTGGGATTATTCAGACTTCCACGCCAAAGGCAAGCGGCCCTTCCTCCCTTTCCTTTCCTTTCTTTCTTTAGATGGCTTCCGTCTGTGCCCATGAAATTATTTCTTTCTGAGCTTCCCCCCACAGGAGCCACAATATGGTCCGGGTGTGTGAAAGCTAACCGGGTCTGAAGGCTTCTTCTTCTGCGTTTTTATTTTTGGTCCGGAAAAATGTGGTAAAATAACTTTAACGAAGAGTTACATTACATTACATTACATTTAGCTGACGCTTTTATCCAAAGCGACTTACATGATATACAGTAGACCGTAGACACAGCAACGGTGAGCAATGAGGGTTAAGTGTCTTGCTCAAGGACACAACAACATGGACTGGCTGAGCCGGGGATCGAACCACCGACCCTCTGATTGAAAGACCGACTTGCTAACCACTGAGCCACAGTCGCCCCAGTTAATATGAGGGTTTCATCCCTGTGTGCACGCAGCAGAGCGGGGAAGCGAACCAATAGTGGTTTTTAACTGCAGGACGAAGACAAACAACAACAACAACAACAACAACAACAACAACCTGAATTCCTCTCTTGTTCACAGCGATCAGCACATGTTGCTCCTCACAGCTGATCCTCTACTGATGCTGCACACGGTTGAAGTTCATACACCGACCCTGAAAGCACAGAGAGAGAGAAAGGGTTAACTTTTAGAATTAAGAACATACTTTTTTTTCTTTTTCTTTTTACATGTGCAAATATATTTTTAATTAGCTTTCTCAATTTCCCAATAATTTAATTTACATAAAAAGTTTAGTCATCATTATTTCATAGTCGACTATTTAAATAACAGAACTTTGTTCTATGAAACTAATCCAAATAAAATTATGCACACGACAATAAAGAAAATATAAAACAAATATTGACATTTATGTATTAAATATGTTACACAAGTTAAACAAAAAATAATAAAACATATATTTAGTTCGAACACAATTAAAATGTATGTATTAAATATGTTAAACACAAGTTAAAAAAATTATAATAAAATATATATACATATATATATATAGTTCGAACACAATTCAATAAAAGAGAACAAACAGATTCATGACTTATAGAAATAAAATAAAACAATCAGCAGAAATCATATTTAAATCAAATCAAATGAAACATCGACTGTGAACAAACACTTCACTTCTTCTCTGAGTGTTGACGTCTCACTTTAGTCTCCCTGTGCATGGTGTGTGTGTGTGTGTGTGTGTGTGTGTGTGTGTGCAGCTCTCGGTGCAGCAGCAGTCTGCTCACCAACAGTAGGCCGACTGGCACCAAGAGGGAGCTCTCACACAGCGAATCCCCAGCAGCCAGCAGGCCACACACACACACACACACACACACACACACACACACACACACACACACACACACACACACACACACACACACACACACACACACACACACACACACACACACACACACACACACACACACACACACACACACACTCCGTCAGTGTGTTTACATGTCACACCAACCTGCCACAGAGGCAGTTAGGTCATTTTCATTCATTAATTTTTTTCTGGGATATTTGTCCTCGTGCATCTTTTGAGGATCCGTAATATTCCAGAGGAAGTGAGCGCTGTCATATCTGAGGACCGTGATATTCCTGAAGGAGGAACTCAACCTTCTTCCAGTCGTATCCATCCATGCAGGCGACCTGCACAGCAACATGTCGTTCACACACATTAAAGTTCCTCAACAGTGATAAGTGACAGTGTTTTCTAGTGATTTGAACTTAACTTTTAATGTGCAACACAAACTTTGGGGCGAGAGGAAAGATGCACTATCAAAATAAAAGCCCCCCATCAGCTTTGAACTCAGGTTAAGGAGATGGTGTGGCAGGTTAATTTAGCTCATTTAACTCACTTTCCTTGGCCATGTCGAAACATAACTGAATCTCTACTCAGGATCGCAATCAAGAGCAGGAATCAGTTGAGATCCGCTTCCAAATTGTCTGATCCATTGGAAGTCTATGTTATCAGTTTGTTTTATCAATGCCAGCAAGTTTCTCTGACAGTCGCGCATTGCAAAAACGCTTGCCTTTGAAGTCAAACGTCAAACTATGAGTAACAACATAAAACTGAGTCACGACACAAACTGAGTCACGACATCAAACTGAGTCACGACATCAAACTGAGTCACGACATCAAACTGAGTCACAACACAAACTGAGTCACGACACAAACTGAGTCACGACATCAAACTGAGTCACGACATCAAACTGAGTCACGACACAAACTGAGTCACGACATCAAACTGAGTCACGACACAAACTGAGTCACAACATCAAACTGAGTCACGACACAAACTGAGTCACGACATCAAACTGAGTCACGACACAAACTGAGTCACGACACAAACTGAGTCACAACATCAAACTGAGTCACGACACAAACTGAGTCACAACATCAAACTGAGTCACGACACAAACTGAGTCACGACACAAACTGAAATCAAGCTGCAGCTTCACACCTTAAATAGACTAAAAATAAAAAAGTTGGTAAATGTGGAAACAGAGCGCCAGTAAAAGAGTAAATCCAGTCTTCAGACTTCAGTGTTCTGGTTTCTTTTAGTGATTCTACCGTTAATTACACAGCGATCAGTTCTCATCATGCAGACCTGATGTCCAAAGACTCAGCGTGTTTGGAGAACTGGTTCTTAGTGCTACTCCGGTTGTCGCAGTAATGAGTCCGCTTATTTACTCACAGTTCAAACTGCATTTCTGCTGTGAAAATGTCAAAGTTTTAACAAAAAACGATTAAAAAAAAGCACCTGATTCATGTGCATTGAAATGTGCACATATCTGAGATGCACATCTTTTAACAAACCACATTTCTTGCACAGACGCCGCCGGTGAAATGACCAGAACATTTGTGCCGAGCAGCCGGTTCCGTATCTTACAGTATCTGCACTACAGTCTGGCTCGGGAGCAGAAGTGTGCGCGGACCGACTGTGACGAGGGCTTTAGACAAGCTGGAGAATCTTCCACTCCTCATTATTTGGCAGGGCTGGCGGGTGTTTGACGGAGGGGGTGGGGGCTTCGCTCCATCTCTGCATGGTAAGCCCCTCGACGTGTACCCTCTGCAGCTAATCTCGCACAGTCAACAAATAAGGCACATCAGATGCTGTTTTGGCCACGGCCGTCAGAGCGGCTAAGTTCAGTGGATTTTACGGGGTTTTGCGGCGCATGTGGGGGGAGGGGGGGTCGCCGAGGAGAGGGAGCGGCGGCAGCATGGCAGGCGAGGCGAGGGGGGATCTGATGGCGAGGGCGAAGCAGGTGCGGCGCAATACGGTCAAACCCATTCCAGCTCCCCTGTGGGGGGGGGGCTGACTTGGCAGGGAGCGCCGCCTTGTAACTGGGCCATGTTGGAGACACGGAGGCCCACCTGGGCCACCCGGAGCGGCACAACAATAGTCTGAATATGTCAGCAAGGAGTGTCAGAGAGATCTCGTCAGGCGGACGGCGGCGTGACGGGTGGATGCGTCAGGTGGAGAGACGGAAAGGTGGAGAGACAAGTGGGGCGTCCGGATGAAGGAGTGATTAACACGGCTCGTTACTCCATGGAAACAAACGGAAATATATTGAGCCTCGATATCAAACACCACTGATAAGAGCAACATAAATTGGTGATATTTGGTGATAGGTAGAGCGTAAATCAATATATTATGATTATGTATTATTATCTAGTCTAGAAATAGAAAATAAAATAATATTCATTGTAAAAAAGAAATATATATATATATATATATATATATGAGGCGGTAAAAGCTGTAAATTGTCACACTGATGCTGAAACATACTGAAAAAATGTTTGTCTCTTATTGCATAAACTACTTTAACTCAATTATCAAAACCAATTAACTGAATTGCAACACCAAAGATAGTTTTAGGGAGACTACATTTAAAAAATAACACAATGTTGCAAAAAACGACTGGACCCTTGTATTGATCCTTCACTCGGCTTGTATCTGGAGGCGGAGCTCTCTGAATATTAAATATCATGTTTTGGGAACAGACCGCGACAGAACGGAGGAATATTCTCCGTTTCTAGTGGTTGAAGATTGGTGTCAAACACCCATTCTTGTCTACGGACAAATCGGGGACCACGTGTTTAAAAGACCTCAAACAAGATGACAACTGGTTACTATCTGGATGTTTCACATCATTACACACTATTTTTTTTATATTCTGCATGACAATGTCAAGAAAAAATAAAAAATGTTCATGATATATAATTTAATGTGTATATATGAACAAGATACCAAGATATGTTTTTATGTATGTGTGTATATGTGTGTGTTTGTATGTTGCTTTATGTGTGTGCGTTTGTGTGTGTGTGTATATGTGTTTGTATGTCTGTATGTATGTGTGTTTGTGCGTTTGTGTGTGTGTATATGTATGTGTGCGTTTGTATCTGTACGTGTGTGTATATATGTATACGTGTGTATATGCGTGCGCGTGTGTGCATGGTGTGTGCGCATGTGTGTGTATACGTGTGTGTGTGTGTGTGTGCGCATGTGTGTATACAGTCATGTCCAGACTACACTGCCCAAACCTTAAAAACACACTTTTGGTAGTTTATTTGGATCCAGAGTCGGTGGGCATTTTTTTCTCAACTTTCCTTCAAGAATTAAAAAAATAATCTCAAATAATCCCAAATAATCTCTGTGATCTATCAGTTCAACACGAGTAGATCTGAGAAGCGGAGCCGCCATGTGTTCGTCTCTCCAGTTTGAAATAAGTCTCCGCATCCCATGTTTTGGGAGACGAATAAAAAAGGGAAATAAACACAGCTGATGGAGTTAGTGTCCTTCCAAGTGTTTGTATTGGCTTGTCGTGTATTAATTGATTGTAAAGTTTGTCACATTTACAATATATAAAAAAAAGAAAAGATGCACAAAGGAAGGCATCCACTTAGGTTACGGAACGAATCTCCCATCTGGACTGGAGTGTGAAAACACTTGCAAGCATGAGAGTTGTAATCCAGTTGCAAGATGCTTATTTTTGCAGTGATAAGCTGCCGGCTTTGAAAGATTTTATTACCAGAACAGACATTTTTCTCCCCCCACATTAGAGCTTTGCAGCCTATACAGTATCTTAGTTAATCCCGGGTTTACTTAATCCAACAGCGACAGGACGACTGCAACTCTCGTCACATTATTCCAACACGTGTTTGTTGTTCTGACAAAATGTTAATGAGCGGAACGGCAAATCCAAACTGCATCGAGTCGCTGGTGGAAACTTTGTTTTATTTTACTGCGGGAACTACAGACAGTGTGCTGCTGCTACTGCTACTGCTGCTGCTGCTAGCAATGCTGCTGCTACTGCTGAAAACAAGTTTGTCTTTCTCACCAGGTTGCAGGAATCAGAAGGAATCATCGCACTACATTTGCAGATTTATTGCAAGTTGCAGGGAAACTAGACGTTCAGATGTTCGGTCTGAACGTCTAGTTTCTGTAAACGGAGCGAGGAGTATGAGTGTGCATGATTTATTTTTCTGTGGCTAGTAAATAAAAGTACAAATAAATATTGAAAGGGAATTCATAGGTGTTTCTTTTGAAGCATTTGCGGAACGTTTGCCTGAACATTTATGAATCCTAGTCGTGGCCGATACGATTGGTCGAGGTCAGACATTGACCTCCAGTAGTTTGGGTCGGGACAGCCTATTGGTCAGTATTCACACTGTCTGGATGGACTCATGTTTATATATTTATGGATTTTATGGAGGAAAATGGAACATCTATTCACACTGGTGTGCATAGTCGGATTGTTTGTAGTCAAACTGATGAGAAACAGTTTCATTAAAAGGTACTTAAAGGTACTTGTCAAGTATTTAGTGCTCAACAGAGGAACTCCCCATCCATGTTGCTGATTCTGGACTAATTGAAGCTATGAGGGGAGTGTTGCTCCGGACCTTTAAAATTCAGTTTTAACTTCCATCCTCCAAGAGATAACTGTTGAACTAACAGTCCATTAGCTCAATGAAAAATAATTCAGATTATAAAAAAAGAAAATTGTCAGCATGTTCATCCCTCTCTCTTTCTCCGAATAAATCCTGTTTGCCTCTCTACTATATAGACATTATCAATTAAAGGCAAAAATATAAATATTAAATATAGTAAAAAAGCCATTTATGTGTTTTTTTCAGGGGGATCTTATATTGTCATTTAAAGAAATAAATCAATCTGGTTTAATCATATACAATTGTTTTCGGTTAAACAGACCACTTTTGGTGCATAAGTACAAGAAATAAAAAAAGTGTCTTTTTTACGGCTTTAACAGCGAGACTTCTGCAAGAGGAAGACATGACCTCGCCTCGCCGGCCGCCTCCCGGCTGCCCGGCGGCGGCCTCGGCCACCAGACATGTGTTCTGGTTCCTCCGTGTCCGCTGCCACATATTGAACAAATTAAAAAGTTCAAGTTGGAGGGAGAAGCACAGCTGCAGGAGGACAGAGGAGAGAGAGCCAGGGTGTGAGCAATCCTCCCTCCACACACACACACACACACACACACACACACACACACACACACACACACACACACACACACACACACACACACACACACACACACACACACACACACACACACACACACACACACACACACACACACACACACACACACACACACACACACACACACACACTGCCCACACAGCGCTGCCATCTGGCCTGCTGGGAAATCAGAGCCACCTGAGACTCGGCCAAATACATGATGCTCGCTGACAACTCGGGCAGTTTCCTCCTCATTGTAAAGAGATGAATAAAGATTATACAAGCGCATACGGTACATGGGAGGACAACGTTTTTTTTCCTACTGTGAAGTTTAGCAGATATTTTGGAAGACATTTTTTTTTGGTCTGCTCCAAAACAGTTGAATGCTCAATATGCATGTTATAAATGCCTCCATGTGTATATGTATGCACGAGTGCTACAGGGCTAGAACTTTGCTACCAACCTAAACACATATAGTGCATACCCATGGCTATTAAAAATTAATAATCCACTAATATTCCTGTTTAAATGCAGCAGTGCATATTCAGATCAATCCCACGTGTACGCTGTTCTGTGCTTTCACAGGTCGATCCCTGAACTCGTTGCTCATCACATGAAATTTAAAAAAAAGAAATCACACCTCGCCTTTTCACTCCTTCAACAACCATCTTGATGAGGTCATTGTTCCCTCATGATGTGTAACAGTGGGTTTGTTTCTCCGTCCTAAAACACGTGGGTTTTCTTTTGGGCGTGCAGCTCTACAGCTTTGAGAACTATTTGTTAGCTGGTCTGTTTTAGACCAGGTGGCAACATCTCGAGTTGTATGTATGTATAGAAGTCTGTGCTTCATGTGTTAAAGCTGCATTCTCTCTCCTGACCACCAGGGGGCGACTCCTCTGGTTGTATAGAAGTCTGTGCTTCACGTGTTAAAGCTGCATTCTCCCTCCTGACCACCAGGGGGCGACTCCTCTGGTTGTATAGAAGTCTGTGCTTCACGTGTTAAAGCTGCATTCTCCCTCCTGACCACCAGGGGGCGACTCCTCTGGTTGTATAGAAGTCTGTGCTTCACGTGTTAAAGCTGCATTCTCCCTCCTGACCACCAGGGGGCGACTCCTCTGGTTGTATAGAAGTCTGTGCTTCACGTGTTAAAGCTGCATTCTCCCTCCTGACCACCAGGGGGCGACTCCTCTGGTTGTATAGAAGTCTGTGCTTCATGTGTTAAAGCTGCATTCTCTCTCCTGACCACCAGGGGGCGACTCCTCTGGTTGTATAGAAGTCTATGCTTCATGTGTTAAAGCTGCATTCTCCCTCCTGACCACCAGGGGGCGACTCCTCTGGTTGTATAGAAGTCTATGCTTCATGTGTTAAAGCTGCATTCTCTCTCCTGACCACCAGGGGGCGACTCCTCTGGTTGTATAGAAGTCTGTGCTTCACGTGTTAAAGCTGCATTCTCCCTCCTGACCACCAGGGGGCGACTCCTCTGGTTGTATAGAAGTCTGTGCTTCATGTGTTAAAGCTGCATTCTCTCTCCTGACCACCAGGGGGCGACTCCTCTGGTTGTATAGAAGTCTATGCGTCATGTGTTAAAGCTGCATTCTCTCTACTGACCACCAGGGGGCGACTCCTCTGGTTGTATAGAAGTCTGTGCTTCATGTGTTAAAGCTGCATTCTCTCTCCTGACCACCAGGGGGCGACTCCTCTGGTTGTATAGAAGTCTGTGCTTCATGTGTTAAAGCTGCATTCTCCCTCCTGACCACCAGGGGGCGACTCCTCTGGTTGTTTAGAAGTCTGTGCTTCATGTGTTAAAGCTGCATTCTCTCTCCTCACCACCACGGGACGACTCCTCTGGTTGTATAGAAGTCTATGCTTCATGTGTTAAAGCTGCATTCTCTCTCCTGACCACCAGGGGGCGACTCCTCTGGTTGTATAGAAGTCTACTCCTCTGCATTATGGTCACTTTCATTTATCGGTTGTGAAAACATCCCATAAAGTGTTGGATGGTTGAGGTCAGGACTGTTCTTCCACAACGAGCCGTTTTGTGCCAACATCGTCACGTCGGATCAGGAACGAGACAAACTGGATCGCTCTGGATCAGAGTTCCAGTTTGGAGACCCAACCCCCCTCCGACATCGTATTTAGCAACACTGCCTCCGATCCGGAGTGAATCCGGCTCCGGTGGCCACGTCCCTGACCCCGGGAGCAGAGAGGCAGTGAGTGACAGCTTGCAGCAGAAAATAAGTTATGCTAGCAGGCAGCAGCATATGGGCGGCCGCCTGTCGGAGCGCTGGCTTCCTGCAGACAGGAGTGTTTTACTGAGTGGAGAGGAGAAGAGGCGCTGAGGATGGCAGGAAAAAGAAAAAGACAAAAGGTCGGGCTCTCTGGGCCGGACCGCCATGTTGAGGTTTCCACGGCCGCGATGAGACTTTAGCTCTTTATCGTGATTTCACTTCCCTCATCAGCTTTTTGTCTCATCTTCCTCCTTTCATCTTGAGGTCGTATTCTGTATTTATTTCGCCAACCGCTAGCTGTTTCCCATCAATTATCAAGCAGATACAAAAAATAAAGCATTTCCATCTTTGGAGCGAATATGCTCTGTAACATGCCAGTAATCAGAGTAGAAGTGGAGGTTGTTAAAGCGGTTGTTGAACTCAACAAATAGAGAACTGGTGAAGTCGTACGTCAGGATAAGACGACAACAGAAAGATATTCCCAGAAAAGATGCCTGCAGGAGAATGTAAGAAGAACTACAAATATTATTTGCGAAATTGGGAAAATTCTAATGTGTGACTGGAAACGCGGCTCATCCCTTTAAGAGCTCATCCCTTTAAGACACCCGATGCTTCCTGTAAACCCAGAAACAGGACTATGTGACTGCCGGTCCCTGTAGGAGTGGCGTTAGCCGGCGGCGTGTCGTCTGCTGCCGCATTAGGACGCTCGCCGAGCAGAACAGTTCATGCCCCCCCCCTCCCCCTCCCCCCCGGTGCGTTGCACATTTCATTCCATTTCCTGTTGTCCCGCCGCGCGGCCTTCGTCATCGTCATCATCGGGCATAAACGTCTAAATGACTCTTGCTGCTGCAGGGACGAGTGGATCCTCCTGAAGCCCGGACTCTGCAGTACTGTAGGTGCAGCTGTTCCCTCCCCCCCCCCCCCTCTGTTTTTCCCTCTCAGAGTAAGTGCACATCATTGGCAGCTAAAAGCTCTGGGCACCGTCCCTCTGGTTGTTCCAGAGAAATGCCAATCGCTTTGGCGTCGGCGGGGGCCTCACAGACGGTGCAGGAAAGGCACAGATGGCACTAATGGACGAGCAGAATCCAACCGAGGGACCGGGACAGAGCCACGCCGGAGCGCCGTCCAAATAACTGTAGTGTGAATGTACTGTATGGCCAAACGCCGCCCCCTCCCCGCTCCGGCGGGGAGGGGGAGCGCTGCCACGGCGATGCGGCATGAAGTATTTAAAACGATGAAATAATCAGAGGAGGAGGGAGCCGGCGTGGAGCCGTGCCAGGCGGGAAGGCTCCGGGAGAGGTGGTTCTTTGGGGGCCGACGGACCTGGTCTGTCGGGGGGGACGAGCCGGTGGAAAGGCGGCGCCGCCTCCCGGCTCCGCGGCGCCGGGCCGGCCCGCTGCAGGCTTTGCATGTTGGAGGAAATCCCACGTCGCTGCACACATGCTGCATTCACAAGCGGTCTAGTGTTGTCAAGCTAGTAGTGCCGAGCAGATGCTGGTAGGAAGAAGGAGTCGCAGCTCGTGGTGGTGCTAAGTGGTAAAGAAGCCCGTCTGGAGCTCCTTGTTCTTTTTATGAAAAAAAAAAAGTTGAGATACTTCTGAGGGGGTCACGGTACCTTAAGTTGGAGCTGTTCGCAGCCTTCTGCGTGGTTGCTAAAAATGAAAGCGACTCTCAGAAGCAGGTTGGGAGGGAAAATAATTGTAAAACTCTGCAGGAACGGCACCGGATACAGGGAAGTTTGTCCTGGACAAGAGAAACCACAGAAGAAGAGTTGTGGCCCAAAAACACACCAGAAGCCATGAGCGAGCCTTCTGAGGGGGGACGCCTGGAACCGGACCCACAATGGAGAGGGGGCGGGGCCACTGGGCTCATCTGGACCACATGGGTCCAGACAATTTATGTTTCAATAGTTCCCTCATAGCTGTCAGTCAGAGTTCCTTTGATGTCTTTTCATATTTAATAAACATCTGGAGAAATGATTTAATGATTTTAACTACATTTAACTATCTCTAAAATAAATAGCTTGAGTTATGGAGAAGAGGTCTGATCATGTTACATTTAATCCTCACTTTTCAAACATCCATCCATCCATCCATTATCTGAACCGCTTATCCTCTTTAGGGTCGCGGGGCGCTGGAGCCGATCCCAGCTGTCATTGGGTGAAGACAGGGTACACCCTGGATAAGTCGCCAGTCTATCCAGGGCTCACATATAGACAGACAACCATTCACACTCACATACACACCTATGGGCAATTTAGAGTCCAATTAACCTAACATGCATGTCTTTGGACTGTGGACTTTTCAAACATGTCATATTTATTTACTTTGATTATTATTGTTCATGAAAATGTGTATATTTCGATTTTTGTCTTTATTTTATTTTTTTTTAAAGTGTGTTTTTATTTGTTAAATGTACAAAATAAATACACACAATATAATAATAAAATAATATAATCTGGCTTCCACTGTTTGATTTCAACAAATTGCTTCAATTCATCTGTCTTATCGCTGTGAATGTTTCCTTTTTATTTTTGAGACAGCCTTTAATATTAATTATTAATTAATTTCCAAAAAATAAATATGCTGAATATCCATTTGGTCTAAACTTAAGTTTAGCTCTTAATTCATCTGTCAATATATATAAAAAATAAAAAAACACACACAGATGATTCAACCGATGAGTAAACGAAGGTTTTACGATGACTCATCAAGAGCTTAAGATCGCAGTTTGGAATGAAGCTCTTTGATTGGCTTCAATTTGTTCCTTTTGGTGTGTGTAAGTGTGTGTGTGTGTGTGTGTGTGTGTGTTACTACCTCCCACACACACACCAGCGGCATGCTGTACGGGGTCACATGTGATCTGCTCTTAGCGGAGATGCAGGCCATGCGACAGGGAAGGCCAGTAATTGGGAGTGAGCTGTCAAGATGGGGCGGTGTGTGTGTGTGTGTGTGTGTGTGTGTGCCAGGGAGGCTGCCCTCCTACAGGGTGGCACACATTAAAGGCCCTGATGAGACTAATGCAGGAGGAAATGGGTTTGGCGTGGCGCCCGGCCGAGAGGTGAAAGGGAAGGCTGGTCCCGGACCTGGACCTGGTCCCGGACCTTGTCCTGGTCTGGGCCGCCACCGGACGGGTGGACCGGACCGGTCTGGAGCAGCAAAAATATATAAAGTTGATTTATACGCTTTCTCTCTAAAAAAAAAAGTATTCCTCTGGATTTAATGAATATTCCTAATCTTTAAAGAACCCAGAGCGTCTCATGTCGAGTCGTCTCTGAATCATCGATCCTTCAGACGTGATTAGCGCTCCAGAGATCTCATCCCTCGTTTCTCATCCCTCGTTTCTCATCCCTCGTTTCTCTCTCCGGAGATAATCAACAAATTAAAGATGCAGGTTTAGCGGCTAACGCTCCGACATCGAACACGCAGACCGCTTTCCCGCCGGTGACGTGATTAACTGCAATTACGGGGGGCGGGGTGGGGGGGTGGGGGGGGGGGGGGGAAGGTGAGACAAAGGGGCTGATGGGAGTTTTGTCTCATCAAAGACACAAATGGAGATAATTGCGTTCCGGTTGATGAATTAATTATTATTAGTTTCTCTGGCGGTTTCCTTTCTGTTCGCCGGGACACGAATATCTGTAGCGGCCTCCTTTTGTCCCATTAATAGTACTGTATGTGTATATGATTATCATTTTGTCTTATAATCATAACCCGTTGTCTTCCTGTTCCACAGTAAACGAATGATTTCAGGACGCGTGGCTCTGGTTTGGATCTTGGAAGTCGATATTATCCACGAATGAGATTTTACGTCATTTTAAAAAAAGACGATAACTTCGCAGCAGTCGGAAAAATTTAAATAAAAGTTAAAGAAGCACAAAGTTTAAACCCAAACACACCAAATATACACTTTCTGTCTTTTTGATTCATAACTCCGGGTTGTTGTGCTTATTTAGCAGAGCTCGCAGTGGATTTACACTAAAAGGATTCTGGGTAATAATTCACAACCAAAAGTCTTCGTGTTCAAAGTTAAATATGATTTTACAGCAAAAAAAGAAAAAGCACCTCCAGCTTTAAATCTCAACAGGAGAAAAGTTGATATTTACGAGGCCGTAAAGTAAAGAGGTGGAAATGGGGCGGCGGCCTCGCGGCACGGTGGGATAGCGGTAACGGCGGCGAGGAGGAAAGCTCGGCGATAAAGCATCGTGTTAGCTTTACTGAGGAAAATATGCTTATCAAGCCGCATGTTAATACAAGCAGTAAATAATGTGATCATCGGCCAGCGATGCTGGAAATATAACAGCGTGAAGGAGCCTGAAGCCACGCTGACAACAGGGAGGTGTTGTGTGTGTGTGTGTGTGTGCGTGTGTGTGTGTGTTTTAAAACATGGGCTACAAACTGTGAGAACTGGGTTAATGTGACCTGAGCAGTGAAGACATGAGCAGAAACACACACACACACACACACACACACATACACACACACACACACACAGTTACAAATCGATGTAACATGATGAATCGATGCAAAATCTAGAAAAAAGTGAGAAAACGTCGATAAACAAACGCTCCTAAAATCCCTAAAATCTCAAAAAGATCTTCGTGCCATCTTGCGTACGGGGTTAAAGCGGACGCGTAACAATAACCCTCTTTGTGCACGATTCCCGGATTGTTTGAAGGTTATTAATGCCTGGAGACTGCATCCTAATATGTTTTCATAATGCATAAAGAGCCCGAGGAGGGCGTGAAAACCATATTCAAAACACCTTCTCTTCCACGTCTGCTGGATCAGGACGGTGGAGCTGCATCGCTTTGGTCGGAGGGTCGGAGGTCAGCGAGGAGGCCGATAAACATGTTCAAGGTTTGCAGAAAATGTACGACAGGGTGGAGAAAATGCAAAGATAACATTTTGACCTTCTTTTTGATCTTTATGGTTATTCTTATGGGTTTAATTTGAAAAAACAAAGAGCAAAATGGTCTCAAGTGGCTGTTTAAACTAAACTCCTCCAAGTGTGAGATTATTTGGTTTAATGACACTCCAGATGTTATATTATTATTATTATTATTATTTTATAATGGTCCCCAATAGTCGATCCAACCGTTGATGCTGTAATGAGTTGTGCAGGAGTGCATCTTGAAGAACGCTGGTGGAGGAGCAGAGGGGGCGGGGCTTGACCTGCAGGATGATGAACTGTCGCTCAAACATTCCCTGAGGGCCCGAGCAGAGAAACTAAGAGTTTGGCCTCTCAGACCTCTCCAACCTCTTCAACCTATTCAACCTCTCTAACCTCTCCAGCCACTCTAACCTCTCCAGCCTCTCTAACCTCTCAGCCTCTCTAACCTCTCCAGCCTCTCTAACCTCTCAGCCTCTCTAACCTCTCCAGCCTCTCTAACCTCTCAGCCTCTCTAACCTCTCCAGCCTCTCTAACCTCTCCAGCCTCTCTAACCTCTCAGCCTCTCTAACCTCTCCAGCCTCTCTAACCTCTCCAGCCTCTCTAACCTCTCAGCCTCTCTAACCTCTCTAACCTCTCAGCCTCTCTAACCTCTCTAACCTCTCTAACCTCTCCAGCCTCTCTAACCTCTCCAGCCTCTCTAACCTCTCAGCCTCTCTAACCTCTCAGCCTCTCTAACCTCTCAGCCTCTCTAACTTCTCTAACCTCTCAACCTCTCTAACCTCTCTAACCTCTCCAGCCTCTCTAACCTCTCCAGCCTCTCTAACCTCTCAGCCTCTCTAACCTCTCAGCCTCTCTAACTTCTCTAACCTCTCAACCTCTCTAACCTCTCCAGCCTCTCCAGCCTCTCTAACCTCTCAGCCTCTCTAACCTCTCAGCCTCTCTAACTTCTCTAACCTCTCAGCCTCTCTAACCTCTCCAGCCTCTCTAACCTCTCCAGCCTCTCTAACCTCTCCAGCCTCTCCAGCCTCTCTAACCTCTCAGCCTCTCTAACCTCTCTAACCTCTCAGCCTCTCTAACCTCTCCAGCCTCTCTAACCTCTCCAGCCTCTCCAGCCTCTCTAACCTCTCAGCCTCTCTAACCTCTCTAACCTCTCAGCCTCTCTAACCTCTCAGCCTCTCTAACCTCTCCAGCCTCTCCAGCCTCTCTAACCTCTCAGCCTCTCTAACTTCTCTAACCTCTCAGCCTCTCTAACCTCTCAGCCTCTCTAACTTATCTAACCTCTCCAGCCTCTCTAACCTCTCAGCCTCTCCCGAGTGCAGCTCAGCGAGGTTGAGGCCGCCGCCTCTTTGTCTCAAAGGAGACGACTCCTGGGACTATTTGTTTCGGGGGAAGGGGAACGGGGCTGTGAACGGGCGCACGAGTCCATAAAATCAATTAGAGTCTTGCTCTGAGACGGCCCGGCTTGGCCCGATCTCTCGTGAGGGTTATGAGTCAGAGAGCCAACAGTCACGACTCGTGTACCCACAACACCAGTATCGGTGCGGGGGGGGGGGGAAGCCTGCATATGGCCAGAGTGTGTCACATTTGGGCTCAGACCTCACACCACTGAACTCGTGAGGAGGAGGATCTCTCCGGCGCCGCGGCGGCCATGTTTGAGCGACAGCTTCACCGATGTCCTCCGGTACTCGGGCGCACATGCAGGGAGCCAATCGAAACGCTTGATTTGCACCGTGATCTTCAACGCTGTTTAATTGCCCTGAAACGGCAATGTTGACATCAATTTCACTGCTGATCAACTTCTTCTTCTTGCAACCTTTGTTGTTGTTTGGGGCATCTCTTCATTTCTAAAGAGGGTTTGCACACGGCACTACACGATGCTTCTCTAGTCATCATCAGTCGAACTCTCGTATTTTTTTGTCTTCACGGATAAATTAAAGAAAGATTAAAGAAAGATTAAATTACTATCAACACCTTTTTCTCATTTAAAATCCTTCTTAAATCAAATTAATAACAAAAAACAGATTATTGCCAAACAAGCTGTGATAAAGATCTATGGAGAAAGAAAAGGGTCAAACTACGAACAACCCAACGTTCCCGTTTCCTCTGAAAAGACGATTCCCGTCGTGATAAATCATCCGAACTCCCGACCTCCGAGAGTCGACGTCCTCGTGTGAGAAACCGTCTGCTGCTCTCTCCGTGACTCGGAGCCCGGCGGCTTCAATGCAGCCGGTTCTGCAGCGCCACGAGCTCCATATCTGCATTATGGAAATGTGTTTGCATATGTTGGGGGGGGGGGGGGGGGGCCCTACAGCGGCCCGGAGCCCAAACGCTCGGCATTAAAAAGGCGAATACAGATGCTGTGATGCGACCCCCCCCCCCCCACACACACGACGGTGGTGCATTCACTGGCCTCCAGAGCGGCTCGTTTGCAAGTTTCCAAGTTGTTTTTCTTCGGAGGGGGTGGGGGGGAGTCAAGCTGTACTGTTAGGGCGACATGCATGCTGATCAGCGGCGCCTCGTCCTCCAGTGTTTTATTATGCGCCGTGTCAAGATTATTTTGTTTGAGGAAAGAAAGAAGGAAGAATAAAACACGCCAGCTGTCATGTTTTATGCATTCGCTTTCACTTCCATTTCTCGTTGGCGAAAAAAATAAATAAAGAATGCAGCTCGACTTGAGCTCCGGCTTTTATGTTTTACAGGTTTTAGCGTGCGTCGGGCGGCAGATGCTTCGGCCTGGATCGGCCATGTGTGTGTGTGTGTGTGTGTGTGTGTGTGTGTGTGTGTGTGTGTGTGTGTCCATGATGGGATGCGACACCGAGGCGGTGAAAGCTTCTTTCTGGATTCTGAATGATTTCACCTCCAAAACCAAAACACATGTGCAGGAAGACAACAGGTGTGTCTCTGTTGAGCTTTCCATCCATAAATATTATAAATATTATAAATATTATAAATATTATAGATGTTATCGTCACGTAGTCGCAGCTCAAGGTGCAACGTCTCTGACGGATGCAACTGATATTTATCTTTAACCAGATAATGACAACGTGGTAGTTGATGTTAAAGTCTAGATCTTAGAACAAAGGTTTAGATGGATCATCTTTATATTTCTCATGGAGGTATTAAACATGGCGCTTCACCCTCTTTAAACTCAACGGGCATCGAGGAACGTTTCATGGAAACTCTTTCTGAGACACTGAGATCGACTAAAAGCAAAGACAGTTTGTTTTTTTAACTTTAAAACGTTCTTCTGAAACTGTTGTAAAATCCCAATCTGCAGATTTTAGGATTTTTAAAATGGTTAATTTATATTTTAAAAATCAATATAGATTTGTCTAAAAAAAAAACATTATATATACTTTTAAAAATAAAATATGTATATAAATAGAATATACAGTGGATGAAAATGGACGGATGGAATATATATATATATGCAATATATATATATATATATATATATATATATATATATATATATATATACATACATACATACATACAAAAATATACCTAAATATATATTTAAAATATATATATAAAAACAAAATATATATAAAGACTTATATATTTTTAGAATGTATATATACATATAACTAAATAAAACAAAAAAACACTAATCTTGAATTTCAGGGATAAAAAGCAGTTTTCTAAATCTCCATCATCTCCAGGATTGGATCCCACTGAAAGTCGAACCAAAAGTGGATATGAATATGAATCTGATCCAACATGAAAGAAGGATCAGACGCTCTGAGAGTGACGTAACGGCATGAGAGCAGGCGACGCGGGGGGAAAGCGGACTTAATCGGTCTCGGTGCAGGGCAGCAACTCTCACGTACCCGATCTGTCTAATTGACTCAAATACCCTAACCCTGAAATCCCAAAGGCCTCTGGAGCACACACACACACACACACACACACACACACACACACACACACACACACACACACACACACACACACACACACACACACACACACACACACAGAGGCCCTTCATTAGCAGTGGTTTGCATCATCCGCGGTGGAACCGTCACATGTCATCAGCGGCTCCATTCTTTATCACTTCCTGCGGTACAGACAGAGTAACCTTCAGAAACCTGCTGCCCGCAGTTCTACGTCTTAATTAGGGAGCACTGTCACCCCCCCCCCCCATGTGAGCAGACAAAGAGGAGGAGGAAGAGGAGGAGGAAGATGAGACTGGAAGTTGTGACAGTGGAGAAAATAAAGAGACGAGTAGAGAGTTTGTGTGAAGTTTCATCAAAATAAAAGCTGTGATGAAAAGAGAAGATCCTCTGGTGAAGCAGAAAGAAACTCTGTCTCTTATTCTTTTTTATATATTTATATATATATATATATATATATATATATATATATATATATATATATATATATATATATATATAATATTGTGCTGCATTTTGGTGCAAAACTGTGCTTTTTTTATATGACTTATACAAATAATTTGGCTTTAGGAAGCCGAAGCTCGTGAATGTTTTAATGTACGGCTGCAAGAACTTTGGCATCATTTCATTTGATCATAATAATAATAATAATAATAATAATAAACAAAACTAGATTTCTGCTCCGATCAGTGATTGACAGGTTTTCACAGCCGCCGCAAACTTTACAGAAACAAGACGCTTTAATTAAAACTAAAGCTAAGAAAAGTCCTCTCACAGAAATGCAGCTGTTTGATTGGCTCTCAGCTCGTTGACCTTGAGCGGCTTGAAGGTTAAAAGTGAGGGATGAAGCTTTGTGGAGGTCGAACCCTGCAGGAGGGGTTTGGAATAAATAAAATACTTTTTTTAAAGATAAGGAATGAAAAGCATCACATCTGGAGTTCCCTTTTGTCAGAGAGGGAGAAAGAGATGGAGAGAGGGAGAGAGAAAAGGAGGAGGGGAAGCTGGAAGAACAACTTGTGTTGGCGAGTCGCTCGGCGAGAAAAAAAGAGTGAAAATCCGGCTTAGCGGCGGCAAAAAAAAAAGAGAAAGCGGCGGAGACGCTGGTGTCCTGGTATCAGGGACAGCTGACGGGTTCACACCATTAAGACTGCAGAGAACAGGGGACTGAGCGGCATCTGTGCTGCCAAACACGGGATCGAACCGGCGCTTTGGAGCCACTCAGACACGAATAAACAGACAGACGGCAGAGGAGGAGGGGGAGGAGGAGGAGGAGGAGGGGATGAGGAGGAGGAAGAGGAGGAAAAGGAGGAGGAAAAGAAGGAGAAGGAGAAGAAGGAGGAGGAGGAGGGGATGAGGAGGAGGAAAATAAGGAGAAGGAAGAGAAGGAGGGGGAGGAGGGGATGAGGAGGAGGAAAATAAGGAGAAGGAAGAGAAGGAGGGGGAGGAGGGGATGAGGAGGAGGAAGAGAAGGAGGGGGAGGAAAAGAAAGAGGAGGAGAAGCAGAAGGAGAAGAGGAAGAAGAAGGAGTAGTAGAAGTAGTAGAAGAAGTAGTAGAAGAAGTATAAATAGTAGTAGTAGAAATAGAAGTAGTAGTAGAAGTAGAAGTATAAATAGAAGTAGTAGAAGAAGTATAAATAGTAGTAGTAGAAATAGAAGTAGTAGTAGAAGTAGAAGTATAAATAGAAGTAGTAGAAGAAGTATAAATAGTAGTAGTAGAAGAAGTAGTAGAAGAAGAAGTATAAATAGCAGTAGTATAAATAGAAGTAGTAGTAGAAGAAGAAGTAGAAATAGAAGTAGAAGAAGTATAAATAGCAGTAGTATAAATAGAAGTAGTAGTAGAAGAAGAAGTAGAAGTAGAAATAGAAGTAGTAGAAGAAGTAGAAATAGTAGTAGAAGAAGAAGTATAAATAGCAGTAGTAGAAATAGAAGTAGTAGTAGAAGAAGAAGTAGAAGTAGAAATAGAAGTAGTAGAAGAAGTAGAAATAGAAGTAGAAATAGTAGTAGTAGAAGAAGAAGTAGAAGTAGAAATAGAAGTAGTAGAAGAAGTAGAAATAGAAGAAGTAGAAATAGAAGAAGAATAAATAGTAGAAGAAGTAGTAGTAGAAGAAGAAGAGGAGGAAGAAGAGGAGGAAGGTGTCCACCGGAGCCCTTGAGCATAGTCACTCGTCTTCATCACTCAGGGTAATTGGAGGTGAGGCCGCCCCTCCATGGTAAAAGATCACACAGCCATTAAGGTTAATCAGCTGCTTTATAAACTACATCATTAACGAGCGTCATGATGATAAACGGGCGTAACCACAGCGACGGCGAGTCTCACGACTCTAAACAAACAAACTGCATCTGGAGCTCCTTCAAGGAGCGCTTCAATTAGCCGCTCTGCAGCGGTTCTCTCAATCAGCGGCGAGGCGCCGGGATGTATTCACAACGTACAGTCTGCAGGAGAGAGAGCACCGAAGGGTTCGACCCCCCGGCACCCGGCAGCGCGCTTAAAGGAGACATCTGTTCGAATCACGCGGCGCCGAGCCGAGGAAATAAAAACGCTCCCGTCACCGGACCGGTTGGTTTTAAATGTGGAGGAACTTCAGGGGAAACACTGCTGCTGGTTCATGTCTGTTTGTGTCTTGTTTAAGAAATCATCCAAAATACACATTTAGATGTTTGTTTTACGACTTTGCCTGTTAGATGATGCCTCATTTGCCTCATTTACATATCTAAACATGACAGTTTCAAAACATTTATGATATAAAATGTAAGTAATCAACTGGAGAAGTTTCATATTAATTCATATTTTCTACCCTATTTACCTGCAGTGTCTTGAAATTGTTTGTAATTGTACAAAACGTAAATTTAAAGTTCACCCCAAAATCTAACTTTCTTTGGTCGTGTAGTTATTTTAAAGAGAAGGACGACGTCTCAAAGGCCGATATCTGCAACACACCAAAACTATTTAGATTAATAAATAGCATCACATGTGAGAGAAATTTGTTATTTTAGGGTGGACTGTCCCTTTAAGTCCGTTTTCTCTAAATTAGTGTATTTTTCTAAAGACTCAGCAGCTCTCACCTCCACCAGACTTCACTCGTTCATTCCTACATATATATTCTGAGGGTTTGCTCATCATTCATTCATAACCTGATTTAACTACATTTTAAAAACTAAAAACATGGAGAAAATAGATAGTAAGAAAACATATAATATAAGAAATAATCCTCATAATGTAAGAAATCAACTGGGGGAGTTGTATTGGTTAATGGGACATTATTATTATAATAATTTTTACATTACATTACATTTCATTTAGCTGACGCTTTTATCCAAAGAGACTTACATGATATACAGTAGACCGTAGACACAGCAACGGTGAGCAATGAGGGTTAAGTGTCTTGCTCAAGGACACAACGACATGGACTGGCTGAGCCGGGGTTTGAACCACCGACCCTCTGATTGAAAGACTGACTCACTAACCACTGAGCCACAGTCGCCCCAATTTCCTACTTTTTTTTAATTCCTTTTCTCCAACATCGTGTAGCTGAAAAGCCTTTTCTTCTCCGCTGAGGTCACTTAACACACGATTAATCAGTGTCAAACAGGAATTAAAACGTCTTTAAATAGCTGTTGAGCCTACAGTTTAGGATGAAAGAGCGCGCCCCATTTGCATGCTGAAGTTCATTAGCATAATTAAGCTCATGTTATATATATATATATATATAAAAAGAAGAAGAAAAAAGACAAAGGCCTGGCATTGAAGGAGTTAACGAGGTGGAGCCGGTAATTGGACGAGGAGTGACCCGTTCTCAGCCGCTGACGGGGGCGTGGATAATTCACTTAAATGGTCACTGAGGGACGAGGCGAGGGGGGCGGGGCCTCAACGTTGAAATAAATAAAAAATAATTAACCATGAAAAATGTGTCAGCTCAGCGTTATGAAGACGGATGTCAAAAATGTCTTTTTTTCTCTTCTTCTGCTCATGTGATGCAGAGAAGAAGACACGAGACTCCTCAAGGTGGGAAGCTTTAAATCCAGAATCTGTGAAAGGTTAAAGAACAAATTGAAGAAGCCTTTGAAGAGCAGCAGGATTATTGATCTGCAGAATCAGAGGAAACTAGCATCAAGATTTAAGTATATTTCTCTGCAGGAGGAGCCTCTGCTGCAAAAAGGTGCACAGGTGCATATTTAATGCAGCATGCGTTGCATGTGTAACGGTGGCGTATTGTTCCCTCCTCACGGCATCGATCACAAGATGCATGAAGATAAAAGAGGAGGAGTCACAGTTGTGGGATGTCCTGCCATCATTTAAACACCACTGAGCGATCCTTCAGAGTACTTGGACCTGGTCCTGGTCTGGAGAGAAGGAGCTGTTGAGGTTCACATGTGGGTTTTTTATTTTCTTTAAATATATATATAACAAATATATATATATATATATATATAAAAATACATATTTTATATTTATGTATATAACAATAGAATATGCATTTTTTATAATATTTTTTTATATATATTGTGTTGCATATTTAGTACTACAGAATATATATATATATATATAAATATAAATCTTATATAAATCTATATTAAAAAAATGCATTTTTAATACAAATTTTGTATAATATATTTTATATATCTTTTTAATTTAGACTTTGCACATTGCATATTTAGCGTTTAATATGTGGAGACCTGCAGCCCTGACTGCATTACTTTGATTATTGTCTGTTAACTCTGTATTAATGTGCAGCAGGGACAGCTCAATAATAATCACATTGTATGACAGAAGTCATCGTTGTGACCTGTAGGAGTTCAGACGGAGCAACAGGACGACAGCAGAGGAGGAGGAAGAGGAGGAGGAAGAGGAGGGGGAGGAGTCAAGCCTGCAAAAACCAGTGAATAGAGGCCCAATAGTGACACTTCACTGGTCTATTAAGGACGCAGGCAGCGGCCTGGCGGGGGGGAGGGGGAGGCTGAGGGTGTTTTCTGACCAAAACACTCAAATTCATAACGAGGCTGCACGACAGTGAAGAAAACAGAGAATTAAAGAGAATCAAAGACGTATGGCCGCGCTGTGACACAGGGATGAAAGAGCAGGGAAAGTCCGGCGTGTTGACATGTTTATTCATAGTGTCGGCTGCCCGAACCCCGCAGAGCGGCGTGGTACGACGTGCAGCGGCGTGGTGCTACGTGCAGCGACGTGGTGCTACGTGCAGCGACGTGGTGCTACGTGCAGCGACGTGGTGCTACGTGCAGCGACGTGGTGCTACGTGCAGCGACGTGGTGCTACGTGCAGCGACGTGGTGCTACGTGCAGCGACGTGGTGCTACGTGCAGCGACGTGGTGCTACGTGCAGCGGCGTGGTGCTACGTGCAGCGACGTGGTGCTACGTGCAGCGGCGTGGTGCTACGTGCAGCGGCGTGGTGCTACGTGCAGCGGCGTGGTGCTACGTGCAGCGGCGTGGTATTACGTGCAGCGACGTGGTACGACGTGCAGCGGCGTGGTACTACGTGCAGCGGCGTGGTACGACGTGCAGCGACGTGGTACTACGTGCAGCGCCGTGGTGCTACATGCAGCGGCGTGGTGCTACATGCAGCGGCGTGGTACTACATGCAGCGGCGTGGTACTACATGCAGCGGCGTGGTACTACATGCAGCGGCGTGGTACGACATGCAGCGGCGTGGTACTACATGCAGCGGCGTGGTACTACATGCAGCGGCGTGGTACGACATGCAGCGGCGTGGTACGACATGCAGCGGCGTGGTACGACATGCAGCGGCGTGGTGCTACATGCAGCGGCGTGGTACTACATGCAGCGGCGTGGTACTACATGCAGCGGCGTGGTACGACATGCAGCGGCGTGGTACTACATGCAGCGGCGTGGTGCTACATGCAGCGGCGTGGTGCTACATGCAGCGGCGTGGTACGACATGCAGCGGCGTGGTACGACATGCAGCGGCGTGGTGCTACATGCAGCGGCGTGGTACTACATGCAGCGGCGTGGTACTACATGCAGCGGCGTGGTACGACGTGCAGCGACGTGGTACTACGTGCAGCGCCGTGGTGCTACATGCAGCGGCGTGGTGCTACATGCAGCGGCGTGGTACTACATGCAGCGGCGTGGTACTACATGCAGCGGCGTGGTACTACATGCAGCGGCGTGGTACGACATGCAGCGGCGTGGTACTACATGCAGCGGCGTGGTACTACATGCAGCGGCGTGGTACGACATGCAGCGGCGTGGTACGACATGCAGCGGCGTGGTACGACATGCAGCGGCGTGGTGCTACATGCAGCGGCGTGGTACTACATGCAGCGGCGTGGTACTACATGCAGCGGCGTGGTACGACATGCAGCGGCGTGGTACGACATGCAGCGGCGTGGTGCTACATGCAGCGGCGTGCGAGCGCCCTTCACTATGCATTAGCCGCCGCCGTGTTTATGTTTAGGAAACAAGAAGCGGGCTAATTGAATATTCACTGTGAACATATTCCCTGCATAACACGACTCCCCGCTTCCATCTTTTTAAAAATTCAAATCGATGGGAGGAGAGGAAGGTGGGGAAGGACGGGGGCTTTAGAATACATTACCACCCCTCCTCTTCCTCACCTCCTGACAGGGAGGAGGAGGAGGAGGAAGAGGAGGAGGAGGGCAGAGGGCATGCGACAGAGCCGGTCTCGGCAAAGCTGACGTTAACAATAATGTAATTTAATTAAAGCTGGACTCCCAGCGGTCCTCGCACACGGCGGGGCTTTGATTTTAATAGGTGATGAAGAAGGAAATGAAAAAAAAAAGAGAAAGGCACGGGCACGCGGGGCGGCGCCCGACCGGTCTGAGGGTTTCTGGGAAAAAAGGCACCGGCAGGACATCAGTTTAGATCGTATCAGGGGAGGGGGGGGGGGGGGGGGGGGGGGGGGGGCGGGGCTAAGGGGGGTGCAGGTACCAGCCCCGGCCACCCAGATACAACAACGCCGATCAGCTAATGGAGAGGAAGAGGAGAGACCTCCAAGGGGGGGGTGAGGGGGGGTCAACAACATGGGGGGGGTCCCAAAAAACAACATGAAGACACTGGATCGCGTCGCCGTGTGATTCGAGTGGATTTCAGCGCAGAACGAGATTTAGAGCACGGAGAAAAACAAAGAGATCAGAGACGCAAATCAAAGCTGGAAGGAAATTAAAATATGCAACTAAATGATTTTCTTCTTCTTCTTCTTCTTTGGGGTGACATGATGCTCGAGAAATTTGTTGTTGCATTAAATCCAATTGTGTATTAGAGATGCAACAAAAAACAATGTTTTTTTCCCTGTCTCTATGTGTGTGTGTGTGAGAGTGTGTGTGAGAGTGTGTGTGTGTGTGTGTGTGTGTGTGTGTGTAGTAAAAAAGCTAAAATATTAAAAAAGTATTATTAAATGTTGACATAAAAGAATAAATAAACTACACTGTTTTAAATGATTCTTACCAAAATGAGGCGTTAATAGTTAAAGTACATAAACCTCAATGCAGCATGAAATTAATTTTAAATGTTTATTTTCCTGTTTTTTTTTCCGTGCTTTTAAAGCCGTTTGTGAAGAAACAATTCGTTTCTCATCATCTCGTTTTTCCCACATTAGGTTTCTTTTCACTTTACTCCTCCGACCAGCCGCTACCGACAACAATTAGCTTACACACACACACACACACACACACACACACACACACACACACACACACACACACACACACACACACACACACACACACACACACACACACACACACACACACACACACACACACACACACACACACACACACAGTCCCCTCATTGGTAATCCTGTTACCAGCCAGGTCCCAGCCTGGACTTGCCGAGCGGGGGGTGAGGATGAGGAGGAGGAGGAAGGGGGATTAACATGGTGGTCATTATCAAATTTACAACCAGTCACACAGACATCTGCCCTACTTTTCCTAAGTTAATGTAAAAAGAAGTAATCTGGTTAAGAGAGCCGGCGCGCCTCATAAATCGGGCGGCCGGAGTTAAAGCTGTCACTTCTCCAGCGGCGCGGTGGGTGAGCGGAGCTGTCAGCGGCTACTTGTTCACGGCTAACGAGGCCGTCCACCGAAGGGACTAATGAGGCCCAGGGCTCGCTGCCACACCACCATCACCACTATTATCACCATTACCACCACATCCACCATCAACAATTATGAATTCCTTTACTTTTAAATATGAGGCTCTATTTATATATTTTACATTTTTAGGGAGCTAGACGGCTTTTTTAAGTCACTCGTGAGGATTTTTATGACTTTCAATGAAGATGTAACACTTGTGATGCACAAAACAACTTAAAACAGCTTTGTGAGCATTAAACACTAATTATATTTGAAAATGTGGGAGATTTACTATATTTACTAATATTTCATATTATTGGAGCCGTCGTCTTTTACATTTCTACATCTGAAAACACCTCAGCAAGGTTTTAGAGTATATATATAATGTAGTATATATGGTTCTAAATACACAGAACTGATATATACAGTATGTCCTCCGCAGGTTTGGATGTGTTTGGTAAAGATCTTTAAATATCTGACTGAAAAAGATCATTCTTATCGAAAGACATACATAGAACATGAAATAAACTCCTCCCCCTTTCAGCTCGGACATGGTGGTCGAGGGTTAAATGTCAAGCATGAGTAACGTCCGCTTGTTATTGTTGAGCTCCCCCCCCCCCCCCCCCCCATCTCCCCTCCTCCCCCCAACGCTTCATTATTAGCGACGCTCTGCTTTAATTCCAATTACCCTGTTAATTAGGGAATCTCATGCTCTCTGATCCGGAGCTTCGTTTCAACTTAATGTCATTTGCCAGGTTGTTTACTTCCCATTAAAAGGTCTTTTATTGTGAAATTAGGTGTTGCGTTGGTCTCCGCGTGACGGTAAACACCGACTGATGTCGCCCGTGTTCCTGCTGCATTAGTGCCGCGTCAGCATATTGTCTTATCCCAGATTATTCCTCTCGGCGGCTGCGTGGGAAACAAAACCCTCCGAGGACGCGTCATCTCCTCCGGCTCTTTTATATTATTATCATTATTATTATTATTATAACACCGAACAATGCATTTTTTGACGCTTTTCTCAGTTTCAGGAAAGATGTTCTCACCATATTCAGCGTGGCATCGTGATGCAGACGAAGATAAAAGCAACAGGCGTGAGCTGCTGCATCTGTTTGGTGGTTTTAAATGTTTGCTGCTTTACAGCTCGAGTGACAAAAGATGCAAAGAAAGAAGCTGCTGAACGCATCCTGTAGTATGAGAGTAAACAGTCTGGAGGGTCTGCTGCCGAGAACCGGGGAACCACGGCTAACGGCCTAGAACGAGGGTTAGAACCAGGGTTAGAACCAGGTTAGAACCAGGTTAGAACCAGGGTTAGAACCAGGGTTAGAACCACGTTAGAACCACGTTAGAACCAGGTTAGAACCAGGGTTAGAACCACGTTAGAACCAGGGTTAGAACCAGGTTAGAACCAGGGTTAGAAACACGTTAGAACCATGGTTAGAACCATGGTTAGAACCATGGTTAGAACCAGGGTTAGAACAACGTTAGAACCATGGTTAGAACCAGGGTTAGAACCACGTTAGAACCAGGGTTAGAACCACGTTAGAACCAGGGTTAGAACCACATTTAGAACCACGCTTAGAACCAAAGAGTTCCTCCACCCGACGCCAAGAGAACGATGCACATCCCGGCTGCTGTTTCAGCTTTAACACATAAAGCATAGACTTCTATACAACCAGAGGAGTCGCCCCCTGGTGGTCAGGAGAGAGAATGCAGCTTTAACACATGAAGCATAGACTTCTATACAACCAGATGAGTCGCCCCCTGGTGGTCAGGAGAGAGAATGCAGCTTTAACACATAAAGCATAGACTTCTATACAACCAGATGAGTCGCCCCCTGGTGGTCAGGAGAGAGAATGCAACTTTAACACATGAAGCATAGACTTCTATACAACCAGAGGAGTCGCCCCCTGGTGGTCAGGAGAGAGAATGCAGCTTTAACACATGAAGCATAGACTTTTATACAACCAGAGGAGTCACCCCCTGGTGGTCAGGAGAGAGAATGCAGCTTTAACACATGAAGCATAGACTTCTATACAACCAGAGGAGTCGCCCCCTGGTGGTCAGAAGAGAGAATGCAGGTCTAAGACACTTCCACATCAGCTGCCGCCTGTGTAGATCTCAACAAATGTCCATTTAGGGTCTCTATACAACCAAATAATCCCCCTCTTTAAAATCTCATTACACAGTATACGTCTCCTCACAGCTACTTCCTGTGCGTCCTCTAAATGGGTCACTGTAATCATCCGGCCTGATTTCCTGTGAGGCGGCCATTTCCTCTCCTGGAACGTTTCCATGTGACCAGCCTGCTGCGTGCATGCTGACACACCAGTGCAACCAGTGCAACCAGTGCGGCGGCCCTGTTCACTGCTGGTCTTCTATCCTGGCTGTGGTCCAGTGTTTAAGTTGGGTTTATCTCTTCTGCTGCCGGTGATGTGAGTCATCCTGTGTGTGTGCAGATCAAACCCCAACACTGAAGTTCACATCATTTTTTTATGGCTTCTGAAATCCTAGTGTCCGATTGTACTTGAACGCATCACAGGGAGGGTTTCCAAACGGTCCGATGTCGCAAAACCACGAAAGCACCTTTTTTATTTGGTGATAAATCACATATTGTGTTGACTTTCAAAGCTGCACAATCCGCTGTATTGCTGTTTAAAAACGGCATTTCCCAGCATCCTCTGACGTTCCCGTTAAAAGCCTTTCTTCCCGACGACGTTTAACATATTGGAATATTGGTCATTCACTCCTCCGCCATCTGCCACTGACAGAAACTCTCAGAGGAACTTGAGCTCCATTTGCTCTGGAAGCTCATTTCCCAAAAGTGACCCGGTGGCTCTGGTGTAGTAATGCAGCTCAGAGGCCAGCGAGGCCAACGGAGGCCGGTTTGTTTACAGCAAACACACGAACGCCTCCGAGCGAACGCGGTGATCACTGCTGACTTACTGACGTCAACGAGTTACGCGTCACCTCCAGTCCAGGGTTTAAACTGAAAAATGCAAATATACCGTTTTCTGTCTTCTGGCTTCTGTTTCCCTCGCAGCATCCGACCTGAGCTGCTGAGGAGGGATCGGACCGCCGACCTCGGAGGACGGCAGCAGAGCAGACGGTCACCTCCAGCCTTGTCCTCCCCTCCTTACACCTCTCTTTTACATCCTCCCTCCCTCCCTCCCTCCTCCTCTCAAAGTCACTTCATTAAATGCTCCCACGGCACCGGCGACGTGACCGACGGATGTTGAACGAAGACGCCGGCTCGGCCTCGAGGGGCCCCGAGCCCACGGCCGGGTGAAGGGAGGAAGAAACCAGCTGCAGGGGGAGGAAGAAGAGGAGGAGGAAGAAGAGGGGGAGGAAGAGGAGGAGGAGGAGGAGGGGGAGGAAGACACTCGGAGAGGTGCAGAGCTGCAGCTACTGTCGTGCACTGAAGACGTTATCGACGCTCTCTTCAGCGCCACCAGACTGCTTTGACTAAACAGCGTTTTGTACCTGGCAGGACGCCGCTGCTGCCTCTGCTGCCTCCATGTGTTGATGTTGTCGCTGGAATTTGTTGTTTTAAAACATTAGTTTGGATTCATCAAGTCTCGCAGTAACACACACTAACTCACCGACGGAGGCAGCGGTCGACCAGCGACGCCGGTGTTCATGTGAGGTAGAATCAGTGTTTTTGTCCATGGAGCCTGGTGTAGTACGACTGATATAGAGATACTTGCTTTGACAGGGGGATACTTTGTCAAGACGTATTCATTCGGGCAGAGATGGGAAATTGAGTTGGTTGCAGTTTTTCAATAAAAGTGTTTAACAGATTCTCTGAGGTCAAAGGTCAAACTACCAGGATCCTGCTGTTGTTTGGCCTTTGAGCAACTGCAAGATATTTTATGGAGATTCCTTTACGGTGAAATGCTCCAAGAGGATTTTGACGCAATGCCTCCGTCTTGGGCTTTTATTGTGAAAAGCTATACTGGAAGAAGTGGATCGTTGAGGGTTGAAAGGAGTAATAAAGTTTGCTGTTGAATTTGTCCGTTCTGCAAAAGCAGCGTCCTTCTTTTCTCTTTCTTTCAGGTAATATTCAAGTTCTTTGTGAAAGAAGACTTCACAAAAACAGTTGAAAAACATATATATTAATAGTAATAATAAAAGTCCTGATGAAAATCCCCACTGTATAAGGGGATTAAGGGTGATTATTTTCATGATTGATTTATTGTTTTGGCTATAAAGTGAGTCCTCACATTTGAGAAGCTGCAAAACCAAGAAAAAAAAATAAAGAAAAATTAATCAAGGATAAAAGATAATAATAATAAAAGAAAATACTAAAATAATAATGTTGTTTCTTTTATCAATAAATCCACTACATTATTCCGGCACTATATAATATAATATAATAGTAATAATGTCCTTATTTCCTGAGTGCTGCAGCGTTAAATCTCTTCCTCTGGTTGTTTATAGGATTTACATTCTTTGAGCTGATGAGTTTCAACAGGAGGATCATGAGCACATAAATATGTCTTTAGTTTAAAATAACAAATACCATGATGTCACGTGTTTATCTGTATACACGGGAGTACATGGAAGAGGAAGAGGCCTCGTTTATAAGAGTAAGAGGATTATGTGTAAGTGATGAAAACTGTTCATTATATATCTGACTTCTTATTTAAATTGGTTATTCTTGTTATGTTTTCTTATTATTTGCGACACATTTGAAATGGATTTGAATCTAAATCATGAAAACAAGTGACAAGAGGCCGACCGGGACACGAGGAACGCTTAAAGGGTTAAAGGTCACGCAAAGGTGACTTTTAGAGGAGTGTGTGTGAGGAGTGTGTGTGAGGAGTCACAGCGCTTCTGGTCTCTTTTTGGCTCTTCTGCCTCCTTCTGCAGGTCTAACGCGAGCTGATGCATCATTCATTGCACACCTTGTTTGGACATTGTGTGGACAGCTGCTTTAGGAAAACAATACCTAGAGTATGAGTGTGTTTGTGTGCGTGTGTGTGTGTGTGTGTGTGTGTGTGTGTGTGTGTGTGTGTGTGTGTGTGTGTGTGTGTGTGTGTGTGTGTGTGTGGTGTGTGTGCGTGTGTGTGTGTGTGTGTGTGGTGTGTGTGTGTGTGTGTGTGTGTGTGTGTGTGTGTGTGTGTGTGTGTGTGAGGGGGGGAATAAAAAACGCTCATGCATGCACAACGCTAACGCTGCCTCTTCAAAAAAAGAAAAGCAAGAGAGAGAGAGAGTCTGATTGAGCAGCAGAATAAGGCCAACCTCTCTCTCTCCCCCCCCCCCCCCACCCTCCTCCTCCCCCTTCCTCTACCTGCTGTCCCCAGTCGATCTCGGCAAAACTTGGCGGCAGATGTTGCCGTGCCAAGGCGGCTCTGAAGTGCCTCCCTGGCTCCCCGGGTCTCACCGACAACACAGTCAAACCGCATCAGATCTCTTTATTTGTGCCCGGGGGCGAGCCGGGCGCTGCAGCTGCGTCCGCCCCGCCTCTACCTTTGGTGTCGGAGGCCCTCGGGCGCTCGAATGTGAGACCAGGAAAAAGAAAAAAAAAGGGGGGGGGAATTGTCTCTCTTCTGCATCTGCTGACAATCCAGCAGTCTGGCTCCGGGCGGCAGCACCGAGGGAGGGAAAAGGGTGAGGGTGGACGCTCGGTAGGGAGGGGGAGGGAGGGGGGGGGCATGGACACCCGGGTCCCCCGTGCTGAACAGATGTCGGCGACAACCTGCTTCCTTACACCTGTACGAGTCCTCGTAACCCCGCGGATGAGGCGCTCTGAAAAATTCATGACCCCGGAGGTTTCCTGTCCGCCATCAAAGACCGCTGCCCTCCCTCCCCCCTCCTCCTCCCTCCTCCTCCCTCCCTCCCCTCACCACGTCGCCGCCCTGCCATCTACACCTCGCCTCCCGCCGGGCCGCTCAGACTCCCCTTCCATGGAGCCGACTCAACATCATCGACATCGACTCTCTGAAAACGAAGAGCAACCATGTTTTCCGGTCCGTGAACAAAGGATGACGGATGTTGGGTCCGGCTCCAGATAACACGGTCACCCAATGAACTGAAACACCAGATTCAACGCTGCAGAACTGGATGTTGGAACATCGACAGACAAGGCGGCGACCTTGACCTTTGACCTTGACTGTTTCATGACAACAGAATAAACATAAAAAGACGTAAAGCGTTCAAACCACACGACACACGTATGAAGTCTGAACGTCTCTTCAACCACAGACGAAAAGAGAGGATGACGGTGTTTATTTTTCATGACGCATCTTCTGCTTTTTTTGTGCGTTATTCTGAAGTGTGTACGTGCAGATGAGTCACACTTCCTGTGCAGCTCCTGAGAAGCTTCCACTTAATGCACCACAAAAGGTCCGTGGGCGTCTTCACGAGAGGCCGACCGACACCTGCTTGTGGTTCTGTTGGACCGACCGAAACATCCGCTTCCACTCGGACTTGGTGGCGGATTGAGGCCGGGGGTTTGATGCCCGCCCGTTAGGAAGCTGACGCAACGCTGAACTCCTGCCAGCAGCTTCCTCTGCAGAGAGCCAGCAGCACTGAACGCTGCAACTAACGCTTTGTAACTGTAACTGTGGCAAATCATGAGATTTGGAAGGATAAAAAAAGGGTGCTTGTATAAGAGTTACAACAATATTAAATACACATTCTGACCAATGGAGTTCCAGGACTCTTCCAGGACTTTTCCATAACTTTTCCAGGACTTTTCCAGGACTTTAAACCAAATTCCCATGACCAAACATTTAGTGAAATCTGGGTGTGTCCATGAAAAAGTGATACAATGTAGTATTTAAACTAACAATGAGGATTCCAAAGCATACAGTATTCCTTAAAGGACACAAATGAATGAGAGACAATAGTTTGATTAAAAGAATAAACATTTATAGATATACTCAGCGTATGCCTGCTTATATTTTGAGTCTTTCTTTTAAAAGCATATTCATTATTTCAAGGACTTTTCCAGGCCTGGAAATAACCATTTTAAAATCCCATGACTTTTCCAGGTTTTCCATGAGCGTATGAACCCTGTATATAGAAATGTCTCTATGTGTCCCTGAATGCAACAAGCTGCACTGAGACTGAGACTCACTCCAGGCTGCAGGTTTGTGCAACACACACACACACACACACACACACACACACACACACACACACACACACACACACACACACACACACACACACACACACACACACACACACACACACACACACACACACACACACACACACTTCCCTGTTTATTCCACCCTGCATGCCTCTACATAGCTGCTGTGGTTTGTGTAATACATGGTTACACCTCTGACTCACCTGGTCTGCGTTTGAGGGTCTCATGAGGGAAACCCGGTCGTACTGCCGGCCGAGCAGAGCCCACAGGGCGTCCAGGCGACCCTGTGGGAAAAAACAAAACGCAAAGTTATAACATGAAACTTTGAGTACTGAAAAGGTTATTTTTCACCTTTGTAACAAAATAATAAAAGCTTGAAGGACCACAAACTAACTTTTGGTTGCTTTTAAACTTTTTCTTTAAAAACTCACCGACATTATCTTCTTTATCATATCGGAAGTTGCAAAAACAAGACCGATTGCCAACTATCCAACGGTCCTTGAACACACTAGTGTGATGTGAAAGCGGCCAAATCGAAGCCTTAAATTGTTGCATTTCGTTAAAAACACTTTATTCTACATGCCTCATTTAAAATATTTCCTCAAAATAAATAAATTATAATTATATACTAATTAAATTCTGCGTTCCTCAGTAATGACTTGGCTGGGACCAACGTTCATTTAATAAAAATATATATATGTGACAATCTATTTATATGGGGAAGATTTTATTTTTTAATTGTTTGTAAAAAAAAATAATATATATATATATGTAAAAAATAAAATAAATGAATAAATAAATAAAAATGTTTTAAGATAAATAAACACAAATAAATAAATTAAATTGAACAAATACAATATTTTAAAAAAAAAACGAAAAAACTTTAGATTAAAAAAATAAAAACACACTTGAGGCCTTTTGACATCAGGGAGCGAGCAGGTTGACCTTTGACCTCGGACCATGTAGTTACATCATACATCAAATGACCTTCATCCTCAGGTAGAGGGAAAGGAACTGAACACTTGAATGCTGAGTGGCCCACCTTGATGGGCGTGTACCACTTGTTCTGGTTCTGGTGGTAAGTGGGCGTGGCCTTCGGCGTGGGGCGCCTGACCGTCGGCTCCTCGGCGTCCTCTGGTACGGACACGATGGCGTTCTTGGCTTTCTCCAGCCGAGCCCCCTCCTCGGTCGAGCCCTTCTCCCCCCAGCGCACCTGCACGCACACACACACACACACACACACACACACACACACACACACACACACAGTTAGTTAGAGGTAATGTAAAAACAAACTGCCAAAGGCTCTCTCTAGAGCTGGTGTTTGGGTTTTGGCCCTTCTGGGCTACCGTAGAAACACTGTGAAGGAGATCTTGTCCCAATAAAGAGCTCTTTCTAAGCCAATGAAAACACAGCGATTCTTAGTTTCAGGAGATTATGCACTAATAAAAACATAGCTATTAATATTATATTAATTTTCTGCTAACTGAGCCATCAAAATGTGACACGCTGGCCCTTTAAGAAGGGAATCAAACCGCTGTATCACTACATCATCCATAAGAATATAAGGCGGCCTTGAAAACCTGTTTTTGCTTTTACTAATAAGCCCATTTACATGTGGCACAATGTGTTATTGTGTGAGCGTGTGAATGCCGGGCTGTGTGTTCGTTAAGCTGTCCTGCTTTTTAATTGAATTCATCACATCTGTTGCAAGGAGGAGATAAAACACACACACACACACACACTCACATGGACGGGGAGAGGTGATTAATTAGCGACACAGTTTTCAAGCTGTAGGTTAAGCCGTGACAATATAGAACAGCTTCTCAGACTCATCTGTGGACGCGTTCACCGGTCCGCCGCTCGGCGCCGAGATGAATAAAAGATCTGATGTCTCGCCAGCCGGCTTCGCGCCGCGTTTGAAATATTGGCAGCGGCAACGCGGCGTAGGTGGAGGTGGTGATCGCAGAGCGGCGTCTTGCAAAGCGGATGTAAAAGGGGGTGGGGGAGGGAGGGAGGGGGGCTTCAGAAGTGGAGACGGGCCTGTCGGCGGGAATCAACCCGCCGTGCGAAGAAGAGACTCGCCGCTTCACTCGTGAGGGGGGGAAGAAGGTAAAGAGAGCTCCCGGAGGATGCTGGGATATCCCTGCACCGGCACCAACTTCCTCAGGGGGGTTAGGAAGCGGTAAAAACAGCGAGGGGGGAGGGAGGAGGAGGAGGAGGGGGGGAGAACCTGGATTCCCTTCGGAGGAGGCGCATAACAAAAGAGGCTGCCAAGGTTTGGGAGTTGAGATGGGGGGATGGGGGGGGGGGGGGGATGGGGGATGTGTCAAGCCGACAGCGTCACTCAATTCCTCGACTTGATCCAATCAGGATCAGACGGCCGAGGCCGGGACGGCAGGCCTGTCACGTCGAGGCATCAGCGGCCTGACGAGGCCGGCGCCGCCTCCTGCAACGCCTCGAACGCGTGGCTTCAGAGGAGAAGACCGGCCGTCAGCGGTTTCCTGTCCGGGTCACATGACACCCTGAGTCACTTGTGTGGGGTTTCAGTCGGTTTGAGAACACTGAGCTTTATGTTTGTAAGGTTTTCTATATTTATTTGGTTTGATCGCCAACTCGTTGAAGCCTGACTTGTTATCTGATTCCCAAGTTTCCAACGTTCCTTGAACGCATCACGTGTGACGGACGCTCAAATCAGAAAAAACAAACAGAATCTAAGCTGGAACGTGTGACATATCGTGAATAACCTTGTATTCTACGTGTCTCTTTTAAAATTCCGCCAAAAATAAACGGTTTAAATTCACCAGATCCTGTAAAAAACATAAAATTATGATCAACGCAACCGTGAAGACATGAGTCACATGACCAAAACTGTAAAAAATATAAATAATTTAATACATAACATATATATATTATATTATGTATATATATGTATATATTTATTTATTATAATATTAATTATTTTTTTCAAATATTGGTAACACTTGGTAATATTGGTAAAATATTGTTTATAAAGATTCCTTTGTTTGAAATTTTAGTAAAATAAATTATTTACGGCTTAATAACGTCACAAAAGACATGTTTGAGTTCTCTCTGCGATCGTGCCGTTTCCATAAAGTTATGGTTATCACAGCGATCAGTGAACATAAACCCTCTCGTGGCTCCGGGGGTTAGAACCCCTCACACTGATCCTCAGAGGTCGTGGGCTCTGACCTCCATGCGCTTGATGCCTCCTGCTCCTCTTCCTCCGTAGTACGAGGCGTCCACGGTCGGCCACTTCATCTTGGGCAGCGGCTCCGGCTCCTTCGGGGACAAAGAGGAGAACCCGGTAACCGTGAGTCCTGCAGGCCCATTCAGGGGCTAACTGATGAGAATCTTGTTTACATATAAATTAATTTAACGAGCTATAAGGAAGCAGAAGGAGCGTCATAATTCATCTGCATCCTGTTGGAATGCGTCCACTCCACCACGACGATGTACTCACAGGTGGCGGCGGGCGGGAAGGTGGAGGAGGAGGGGGCGGGTCTTTGATGACCTGAATAAACAAGAGGAGGGAAAGCAAAAAGAGCGTCAGCACAATGTCCATCACACACACACACACACACACAGGAGACTTGTCAGGACGAGCCCTGCTCGGCTGACGGAGGTGACAGGTGAGTCAAGCTGCTGCTCTGCACCCGGCGCCCGCTGACTACTGATTACAGGAAGCGGCGCTCGTAGACCAACATCAGGGACCCCCCCCCCCCCCCTCCCCCTCCTCTCAACCCCCCTCCCCAGTGCAAAATAAAGAAAAGCTGAAAACCAACTTGTTGACAAGGCGGGGGAGGGGGGGGGGGGGGGGGGGCATGCCGCCCGCTTAGTCCTTAATTAATTGGACGGGGTTCAGCGCTCCAGAGCAATTCCCCCAATCATAAAGTCCTGAGGAGTTAATTAGCTCTACGAGATGCAGAGGAGGAGGCTCCTCCCCCTCCTCCCCCGTGTGTTGAGTGGAAATCAAAATAAAAAATAGAAACCGTACATAACACCTGTGTGACGGCCCGGCGGCATCGATCCTGACCACGAGGAGCAGGTCGTCCACGATGTGACGGACACGGCGCCGCCCAGCGCCACGCTGTCAGGCGTCAGGCAGACACACACACTGACACACACACTGACTCTCACACACACACTGAGGCTCACACACTGAGGCCTCACACACAGACACTGAGGCTCACACACACACACTGAGGCTCACACACACTGAGGCTCACACACACTGACTCTCACACAGACACTGAGGCTCACACACACTGAGGCTCACACACACACTGAGGCTCACACACACTGAGGCTCACACACACTGACTCTCACACACACACTGAGGCTCACACACACTGAGGCTCACACACACTGACTCTCACACACACACTGACTCTCACACACACACTGAGGCTCACACACACTGAGGCTCACACACACTGACTCTCACACACACACTGAGGCTCACACACACTGACTCTCACACAGACACTGAGGCTCACACACACACACTGAGGCTCACACACACTGAGGCTCACACACACTGAGGCTCACACACACTGAGGCTCACACACACTGACTCTCACACAGACACTGAGGCTCACACACACACACTGAGGCTCACACACACTGAGGCTCACACACACACTGAGGCTCACACACACACACTGAGGCTCACACACACTGAGGCTCACACACACTGACTCTCACACACACACTGAGGCTCACACACACACACTGAGGCTCACACACACTGACTCTCACACACACACTGAGGCTCACACACACTGACTCTCACACACACACTGAGGCTCACACACACTGACTCTCACACACACACTGAGGCTCACACACACTGAGGCTCACACAATGACGCACAACTGCAGACTGCAGGTAGAAACCGAGGACGTTCATCACGTTTATTAAAGATTAAATGATAATAAATGTTCCCGGCGTCACTATGCTGCACACATAAACACCGTGGGGTTTTTCCCCCTCCATCTTGACTGCGAGGCCTTTTCCTCCGTCACCGCCGCTCGCTGCATTTGCTAACTGGCTGCGTGGAGCGGCGTGATGGGTGCGTGTCACAGATCCCAGCAGCTGTTTCCTCCACCGGGGAAACCACACTGCTGTCATTACAATAATGAAAAATAATCAATTAGGGTTAATTAATCGCTCTCTGACACACACACTCAACGGGCTGGAGGTCCGCCGGCCCGACGCAGCCGATGACCTCTCGTTGTTACGCAACCACGCAGCAGATTCCTGGACATATTATGGGATGAATAAAAGCATGTCTGCAGCTACCTGGCGGGACCGATGCTGGAGCGGGCCGGCGTGAGTACGGAACCAGAACCAGAGGCCCAGCTCCATGGGGGAGGAGGGTCGTGGGCGACACCCCCCTCCTCCCACATATGGCCGCCTCCGAAAAAAACCTAGATAATCCGTTCGCTCCCAACGTCCAGCGCACGCCGTCCAGCTGTTCTGGAGGATTATCGTGACGGATCCGTGGCACGAAGCATATTTTGAACATTTAGACAAATGTATCTGCTGTAGAAAATCTATTTCTATTGGGGACTAGTGGAAGTATTCTCATAATCTATATATTTCTACTCTTTCTGTTTTAGAAACTTAATTTATTGCTACTTTATTTTGCAACATTAATACTTCTTCTACGCCTAATAACTGTTATTCTTTTGTGTTTTCATTCTTTTGTTGTTTTTCCGCGGTCATCTCCGGCCCAGACCCGTCCTCTGGGATCCATAAACACCAGAAGCCCGGAGAACGACTTATTATGAAAATACTCTGAAGCGACCGAGAGGTTATTAACACATTAGGCGCCAACGGGGTTGAACCCGCGTCCCAGAATGCATCACAATTTAGCAGCGATTTGGACAAACGGGGCGGGGTGACTGCGACTCCCCCCAATAAAATAAAATAAATAAAAACAAGCCCTCCAGAATCCTCCGGTCTGAACCGGAGGCCACGGCGCTCCGAGCCTAATTTCCAAAACAAATCATAAACAAAGAAATTACCACTCCACAGCTTGTGTGACCTCTCTGCTGGCATCGCTCCATGTGGGGAGAGAGAGGCACGTCGAGAGCGAGGGATTGTGGGAAAGTTGTGTGTGTGTGTGTGTGTGTGTGTGTGTGTGTGTGTGTGTGTGTGTGTGTGTCATCCCGGCTGCAGAAAGCTGGCAGACTGGGGGTTTAAATATTAACAAGCCACACATGGCCCTCCTCTTCTGCCGCGTCCCCCGGTGGAAGGCAACAGCAGCTCCCTCCACCAAGACAAACACGTCCGCGGCCAGACATGCTGCAGGGGGTTTACATTTTAATGCCTTTGTTGGTTTTCCAAAATATGCTTCCATCTCATCCTGGATGGGCTCCCTTCAGGTCCACAAAGCCAGGTGACGTCTATCATTTAAGGGGCGGCGGGTGGTGGGGTGGAGGTGGTGTGGGGGTGAATTTGCCTTCATCAGATCCCAGTAGATAAAACAGAGCAGGGTGCACCATCTGCAGCCCCTCGCTTGGAGCCCCGAACCATAATCTGCTGTGGGTTTTTGTAAACGGTTTAAGTGGGTGAGGCTGGTTTCCCCCCAAAAGGAGGAAGATGAGAGAGGAAAGTTTAAGCAACGGATCCAAGAAAGAAAAATGATTTTTTGTTGTTCATTTCCCACCTGTTCACGTGGGGAACATGGGATGACTGAACGACCTTCCTGACCTCCACATTCAGTCAGCAGTTGTTTGAACTCGGTTCTGACCGCGTTCCCCGTTCTGTCCACTAGAGGCGCCGTGGAGCAGAACCTGAGCATCGGGCCGTCACGAAACACGATCTTCTCAATCAGCTCCTCCTGAAACGCAGCGTTAGAAACCGTTCACGCCGGAGACATTTCTGTCCGTGCCGCTGCCCCACCGTGCCGCGCTCGCCGGTCTGAGGTGGGCCGCTCAGCCGGTCGGTGGTTTGCTCTTTGTCGTTTATGTTTCCGGCACTTTGATTGGTGCATTTTTATTATTTTTTCGCAAGTTTATTCGGCTCTTTAACTACTTTTATTAATTTATTATGTATTTATTTATTCATTGTGTCGACATTTTAGACAATTTGGCTGGTTGGTACAGTTTAAAGCAACACAATAATTAGTAATAATACATTTTTCTGAAGCGATAGAAGTGCTTATTGTAATAGAAAGAGCTTTGTACATGTTTTGTTGAACTTCTTATATTTTGTCCGTTCTCATGTTTTTTAGACCCCGCCTCCTTCCTGACAAACAGAGGAAGTTTGCAATCAAAGAAAAACAACAACAATAGGAGGAGTACGAAAATTAAACACTCTGGATTAGTAAAATGTTGTGTTTACCAAAACAAAGTATTTAAAGCTGCAGCGCCGTCATGAAAGACTCAGATGTGATTAAACCATAAATAATCTCTGTGATTATTATTAATCACGTCAGTCCCCAGGTAGGTTGAGCAAACACTCAATCTGTCGCTCACGTTCCTTTTGTTGTGACTTCATCTCTTCTCTGAACTCGTCACGCCCATGTGCAGGAAGTGGGTTCCTCACTTCCTGTTTCAAAGCGGTTTCTTCCTCCGCGGGTTGTGATGGATGGAGGTAAAGGGGAGGTCGAGCAGATGTTGGACCGAACACTTCCCCTTTAAGAGTAAGACCTGGTAAGCGCTGGTTTATGGGGGCAGCGCTGGGCTTTCCAAGTGCGCATGAACGCCACACGCTTCCCACCCACCCGACAACAGTTTGCATCATCGGGCCGAGACATTTTTTACTTTTGCAGACAAAAATAAAAACAAATGCATCATATGAGCTGCTGAACCAGCGTTTCGGGGGAACATGAGACGCAGCGTTGCTCACCAGCGTGCAGCAGAGCGGCCAGAACCACCAGGCCAGCGCCAGGGCCACGAGCAGCAGCAGCACCAGGAACACGATGGCCACCGCCAGCCCGTCCGACTGCAGGGGAGACACACAAAGGGTTAAATTCATCCTGGAGGAACACATGTTGTGGTTTTACGTTGAGCGGCGAAAGAAAAGAAAACATCGTTTGGAAAGTTGCCTTTATGAAAACACAAAG
>CM042218.1:2680781-2693281 GCA_023566465.1 Cottus gobio
TCTCCCTGAGACGCCGACTGCTAATTCGGTGAGTTACTGTTGAGTCGGCTCTTCTCCTTTTGGTCCCAGGAAGATTTAACAAAAGAACGATTAGTCAGAACACGAGGGTTCTGTTCATCGGCCAGATCCTCCACCAAAGAGGTTGGAAGATGATGACGGAGACGCACTCGTCAGAGCTTTACGCTCATTCAGCACCAACGTGGAGCCCAGGATCGAACCGCCGGTCGAACCGGAACGACGTCCGCTCCGCCTCTGAGATGAACGGACGATGAAACAGGTTCTAAAGGATTAAAAACCATTAAGTTAACGGTTCTGATATCGGTTCTTCATTTGGCTCTCTGACTCTTTTTAGGACCTTCTTGTGTTGAAGCTCCAGAATATAATAATAATAATAATAAAACATGCCAGTTGTTTTCCTTCTTCATTTTACTTTAAGAGAAACTGGGCAGAACCTAAAACACAGCCCGGTCCGCACCAGAACCCAGAATGAGGGAATAAATGACTCCATCATTTTTATTTGGACTTGTTTTTTTTTTTAGTGTCGATGTTTTTTGTAACTTTTTCTCACAAAATAATCAAAAATAAGCCATAAGAGCATCGATGAGAGGACGACGCCCGTTCACATTGCACATCTTTAGTTTTTTGCAGACCCACAGTGAAGAACACGGTCCGCACCAGGCAGCAGACAGAACCGATGAGCCGGTGAATCATTTAAAAGCCGCTCGAGGAGCGAGCGGGTTATGTTTGAGCGAAGTGGAGCTGAGGGGGCGGGTTGTCGCGGGGGGGTCGGGGGGGTTCAGTCAAACTTTTGGGTTGAACCCACCCGGGGGCACCGGTTGAACATCTGGAACGCTGACGCTGAGCGCCGCTGACGCGCTGCAGCTGGAGCCGGCGCCGCTAATGGCTTTCAGACTTCCCTTAAAGATGTGAAAATTGAGGAGGCTGAATAATTCACAGCGGAGCATATGCATGGAGGGGGGTGGGGGGGGGCTGTCGCTCAGCATCCGGGACTCATCACTCTGCGCCCCGGCTTGGGTGGCAGAGGTTCTGACGGAGGCCCCTCGAGGAGCCCGGGGACCCGGGTATCGGAGCGAGACGTCCATTTGGAAAAGAGCGACGGGCTCTCTAACGCGCGGCCTGATTAAAGATGAAGAGACGCTTTCTGAGAAAAGGAAACCAGATGACGGCTTTCACACTTCTTTCATACGAATCCAGCTCTCCAGTTGTCTCTTTTCATTTTTCTCCAGGTCTTCATTGTTGTCTATTTTGTGATAATTCTGTCAGAAGCAGAACGATTTGAAAGGATTAACTTCAAAACGACGTTTTCAGATCATACAGAAATTATTAAAACGATGATTTCCAAACGGATTATCTGTGACGTAAAGGTCTTCAGATGAATCACAAAATAGTGAAGAGGAGAGAAAAGTAAATCCTGAGTATTTTCAAACCGCTGGTCACGCTTAACGGCTACAACACAAACATGTGAACACTTGAAGACTCAGATTAGGATATTTTATAATGAAACTGATTCTGAACTGAAAATGGGACGGTCCCGCTACTGCACCTGCTTGGTAACGCAGGTGTCGACGCCCCCCTCCCCCCCCCCCCCCCCCTTCCCTTCCACGTATTTTTGCCCTCCGCCGTTATTGTAAAAAAACACCAGGTGAGGACATGCTGCTGCAGGAGCGCCGGCACTTAACCTCTCCACCGGCGCCCCAGCAGGGGATTGTGGGTCCTCCTAATGTGGGTACGCAGAGGGGGGGAGGGGGCGGGGGGGAGGGGAAGGAGGGGGGGGCGCCAGCAGATGCCAGTGTTTCAGGCCTGATGCCGCAGCTGTCGGCGCAGATGATGCCTCCGCCGTGAGTGCTCCTACGCGGCTGGACCGGCCGGCAGAGGACGCCACGGTTCCCCCGCCGGGGCGGGAAGCTGCAGCCGAGCACCACCTCGGAAATACGTTCCCTCGGCAAAAAGAAGGAGGAGAAGAAGGAGGAGAAGAAGAAGGAGGAGAAGAAGGAGGAGAAGAAGAAGGAGAAGGAGGAGAAGGCCTCTCTCGCGTGCAACAAAACACGTTAACAGAAAAGAAAACGCCACAAGGGGGAGGATGCAGGTGGTCCCGGGCGCGAGCTGAATTATTTAAAACGGCGAGCGAGGAAAAAGGGAACGGTCGCATCTGTCGCACATCCTTTTAGAGCCCCTCCAGCAGATGTGTTTACTCACCGCCCGCTCCCGCTAACCGCTTAATGGGTCACCGGCGGCAGCCAAGAGTTAATTAAGCGGGGCCTCTTTCTTCTTCTTTTTTTTTTTTTTTTTTTTGCAAACGGAGCGGCAGGCCCCGAGGTTTACAGGAGCAAGTTTGTGGGTTTTTTTCCAACCGCATCCTTGGCAAAAGATGTCAGATCCTGTTTCGCTCTGATGGGTTCTGGAGGGGGGGAGGGGTTTAAAGGACGTGGTCTTTACATTGACGAGAGGGGAACCAGGTGATTGTGAGCGTCTCCCGCCAGCTGGAGAACGGGTCGCAGCAGCGAGCCGCTTGGGAGGAAGGAGTCCGAGGCGGCGAGGCTTTAGAGCGCGTTACTGTCGGTGAAACGTGGTCAGAGGCCGGACAGCGGTGAGGAGGGTTAATGTAAAGTGACCGACAACCACAGGAAACATGTCAGGTGGTTATTTTTTTTGCGAGATAGTCGACATTAAAACAGCTGAGCATTCTGGGAATAAATGTTTGGGCCATAAAATCAGGACGCCGGCCTTTAAATGTCTGGTTTCCACCACAACTCAACACATTCATTTACATCCACAGAGGGAAAGAAACCAGAAATATTCACATTTCAGACGCTGAAAATCAGAGTTTTGAGGAAAATGACTCAAACCAATTATTCAATTATCAAAAGAGTCGATGATTTCTCAATTATTCAATGTTTTGATCAGGACTGTGTGCGTTGTCAATTCTGCCAAGATTTTCTAATCTAGTTTTAGTTACTAACTGAAAGTTGGAGCATTGTTGTGCACTCAGGTGCATTGACACTCAGGTGCATTGACACACAGGTGCATTGACACACAGGTGCATTGACACTCAGGTGCATTGACACTCAGGTGCATTGACACACAGGTGCATTGACACACAGGTGCATTGACACACAGGTGCATTGACACACAGGTGCATTGACACAGGTGCATTGACACACAGGTGCATTGACACACAGGTGCATTGACACACAGGTGCATTGACACACAGGTGCATTGACACACAGGTGCATTGACACTCAGGTGCATTGACACACAGGTGCATTGACACACAGGTGCATTGACACAGGTGCATTGACACACAGGTGCATTGACACACAGGTGCATTGACACACAGGTGCATTGACACACAGGTGCATTGACACTCAGGTGCATTGACACACAGGTGCATTGACACACAGGTGCATTGACACACAGGTGCATTGACACACAGGTGCATTGACACACAGGTGCATTGACACTCAGGTGCATTGACACACAGGTGCATTGACACACAGGTGCATTGACACACAGGTGCATTGACACACAGGTGCATTGACACTACATTGACACACAGGTGCATTGACACTCAGGTGCATTGACACACAGGTGCATTGACACACAGGTGCATTGACACACAGGTGCATTGACACACAGGTGCATTGACACACAGGTGCATTGACACACAGGTGCATTGACACTCAGGTGCATTGACACACAGGTGCATTGACACACAGGTGCATTGACACACAGGTGCATTGACACACAGGTGCATTGACACTCAGGTGCATTGACACTCAGGTCATGTAAATAAAGAAAAGAAGCTCCTCCTCCAGTCAGCATCTGGCAGGAAAACATGTTGTGGTGAGTTTAGAGGTTCAGGGCGAGCGGATTATCTGAGGTGAGGTTCGAGTTGATCCGTCATACGATACATAATCTGTTTCAAAGGACCTCCAGGAGCCAGCGGCACTCATAATCATACATTTTTGATTGGATTGGAGTCAGCGAGGACATTAAAATCAGTTGTTCCGCCTCGAACGCCTTAGCGATCATCTGTTATGGTTTGGGATTATAAGAGATGACGTTAAAAATCAAACAATAGCTGTGCAGCCAGGAATAAATGCATGTTGGCTCTGTTTCCACTTCAATGTTTGTGGGTTTGTATGTATGGCTTGTTTACTGCGTCTTTTACGCTTACAGCAAACTGCTCATCCCCGCGTCTACTGCTTTAACATACAGCTAATCTATAGATTTAGGAGTTGTTTGTTTGCACAAAAGAAAGAAGAAGAAAAATTCAAAAAACATGCTCGTGAGAACAAGAGGAAGCAACTGGATCGAGCAGCTTCACCGCAAGCAGCTTCAAAGACGACCGAAGAAAAGGGGAAATACAAAGTATGTGTGAGTGTGTGTGTGTGTGTGTGTGTGTGTGTGTGTGTGTGTGTGTGTGTGTGTGTGTGTGTGTGTGTGTGTGTGTGTGTGTGTGTGTGTGTGTGTTTACAGACGTGATGATGTGCTTCTTGATTAAACCCAGATATGCATCACACCAACTCCCTTTGTATTTATATGAGAACACACTTTATTGTGACAGATCATCATTTTAAGAAAAGGTTTCATCTCCACTGGTTTTGTCTGGTTAAACAAAAACACATATTTATATATATATATATATATATATATATATATATATATATATATATATATAAAGATGTGTATATACATATATATATCATAAAAAGATAAATATTAAATGATCCATCTTGTGCTCCCGTCATTAAAATGTCACACGTTCCTCGTTGTCCGTGAGCCAAAAACTTAAATACATCTTCGGGAACGCTGCCTCCTGGGATTATTGCTATTATTATAAAGCTAATATTATTATTATTATTATGCATTATTATATATTATTACAAGGCTTTAAGTTATAGAATGTAATAATACAATTTAGAAAATAAATCTGAAAAACTACTTTTTGTTTGGAGTTGTATTGTTCAGTATCAAACCTGCATCTGATATTTCATAAAACATAAACGAGTACTCACTGTCCCACGGCGGAGAGCCTGGGCGCCGGACACAGCAGGTAGTCGTTACGCACGGCGCTCGGCTTGTGATCTGCAGACACCACAGAAGAAGAAGACATCATTTACAGCAGCATTAAACCTGTAAACAATATAAAAATATTCATAAATTACTGTTTATGAGCTTGGTAGAACTTTATATGTCTATAATGCATTATAAATATATTCATGATGCGTTATAATCTGCTTATGACACTGTATAGTTACAGTTATAAGCACTCATAATGCTTTATAGCAATACAAAACACATTATGAGGACTTTAGAAGCTCAAGTTTCATAATGCTTCATAATTGCTGGACACAGATTTTCTTTGAATCCCAGAGTATTATAATCGTTTCATAATGCATTATTATGATATATATATATAATATAAAGTTAGTTATAAAAAAAAAATGTAAACCATAAACATCTTTAATTATGAAACAAAGTCAGTTGTTATAAACTATGTGTCCTCTTTTACAAACTAAATATCAGTTATACAGTAAACTGAATTCATTTTAAACTTAAATCATATTAGTATTATTGATACATTGTGTCACAAGTTTGACATTCCATCACTCTTCTGTCAGAGTGTGTGTGTGTGTGTGTGTGTGTGTGTGTGTGTGTGTGTGTGTGTGTGTTGACTGAGGCCTGAATCACCTGCAGCCACGGCGCTCGTTCAGATTATTGATAAACACATAACCATATCTATAGATACATTTATGAGTATCTTCCTCTGCTCGCCTGCTCCCGGCGCTCCGACTGGTTGGGTGGAGGAGAAGCCTGAAGCATCTGCTCCACATATGCGTGGTGTGTGTGTTCCACGGTCGCCATGATGCCTGTCCATAATTATAAGGTGCCCCACTGTTAGAAAGGTCTGGGCTGAACACATGCAGCCGCCAGCGAGGGAATAAATAGCCCCAAGTGGGCGAATGTGAGACGGACTAAACTGAGAAAGGACTAACAGGAAGACATCTGCTAATGGCCACTTCCTGATTGGGATGGAGTTCTGTTTTTAAAAGGAAGGGAGAAGAAAAAATATGCTCAAGTGTGTTTTTTTGTGTGTGTTTTGTAAGTTAAAATGTTTAAAAATCAAAAAATAACTTGTCACGGAGGGGAAGTGTTGTCATTGGCAGGCGTCGATCCCGCGGATCCCACGGCCAACCGAGAGCTTCAAGGGATCGGCTCCCGCTGCCAACATACAGTTTCGCTTGCTTTAAAAATAAAAATTAAATTAAAAATAAACTAGAACAGACTGCGAGCTCAAAATAAAAAAGGAGCAGGGTGACCTACGTAGCCCCGCCCCCTTCTGCTCGGATCATATCGATGGGGAGCGAACTCCGAGATGACAGACATGTCGGGACGGGGGTCCGCCCCCTTCCTGCGGCCGCCGCCACCAAACTCACGCCACAGCAAGGGCTCTGAGGGGAGAGCTGGCTGCTGGGAATTGTGGGTGATTGCATCAAGCAAAGTCTGAAGAAAAAGCCAACTTAGTTAAAAAAAAAACGGTAATTAACTGTAACTGACGTCACATGACCGGCATGGACGAGTCAGAAAAGGATGCAGCGGCTTCAAAATACATGTACTTCTCCATGTCCATATATATATAAATATATATATATATATATATATATATTGGCTTGTTTTACAGATGATCGTGGAGCCCCTGAACGCATCACGCTGTGCTTCTCACTCACTGAAGGTCTGCTGGTCGACGATGAAGCTGCAGACGACGCCTTCGTTGCCGCGGCCGAGGGCGAAGCCGTTCCCTCGGAGGACGATGTCGAAGGACTCTGTGGGACGCGAACACAACGGGGAGATGAGACGGTGGGACTCGAACCTACGTACACAGAGTTCATGCCCTGCTGGTTCCTCTGAGCTAGTTCTCTGCACTTGAAAGTCTCTTTTTTTACAGATTGTGAGTTGAATGCTGAAGTATTTGTATATATATAGTTTATTAAATCAGGGTGCTAGTACCCCTGGGAGTACTTCTTGTGTACTGCAAGGTGTACTAGGTATTTCAAAAAGTTCTAGCAGTCATGCAGAATTGATTTCATTCACAAAACAATTATACCGTAGCGTGTGATCAACGACGATGAAAAAAGTGGACGATGTTTCACTTTAGGAGCCAAAAGGGTCGAGAACCATTCAGGTGGATTAACCCGTTAAAAAGCGGAAAAATGTGAAATAATTGAAATTTGATTCCCTGAAAGTGATTGATTCGCTCCTCCTCCTCCTCCTCCTCCTCCTCCTCCTCCTCCTCCTCCTCCTCCTCCTCCCCCCAAGATGTCATGAGCTCAGTGAGCGAGCAGCAGGAGAGGAGATTTCTTGAAGAGGATGATCTGTGCAGAGCTCCATGGACCGAGGGGAGGAGGAGCAGGAGGAGGAGGAGGAGGAGGAAGAGGAGGAGAAAGAAGGCGAGGTGGAGGAGGTGGAGGAAGAAGAGGGCCAGGTGGAGGAAGAGGAGCAGGAGGCGCAGCAGGAGAAAGAGGAAGAGGGCGAGGTGGAGGAGGTCGGGGAGGAGGAAGAGGGCGAGGAGGAGGAGGAGGGCGAGGTGGAGGAGGAAGAAGGCGAGGAGGAGGAGGGCGAGGTGGAGGTTGAGGAGGAAGAGGGCGAGGAGGGCGAGGTGGAGGAGGAGAAGCAGGAGGAGGAAGAGGAGGAGGAAGAGGGCGAGGAGGGCGAGGTGGAGGAGGAGAAGCAGGAGGAGGAAGAGGAGGAAGAAGAGAAGGAGGAAAAGGGCGAGGAGGAAAAGGGCGGGGAGGAAGAAGGCGAGGAGGAGGAAGGGGAGAAACAGGTGGAGGAAGAGGAGGAGGAAGAGCACTCACCGTTCACGCAGACACTGGAGGGCTCCACACTCAGGATCTCTGTGCACGATCTCTTTAATATCTGGAGGACGAGAAGAGGTGGAATAACAATAAAAATAATAATAAATGAAACGGGAACATTACCGCTGGAGGGCCATGAATAACTACCCGAGCCACGGCCGAGTTTAGAGAACAGATTAGGGGGCAACACCTGAGAGATGTCTCTCTCGCGGCGGCTGAAGGAGGCGGCGGCCGACGGGAGGGGGAACCGGCAGCTGTGGCCGCCTTTATGGGCAAATTATGCGAGACCATTACATTCCTCAGTTCTATTAAAAAAAACTCCGGGTATCGGGCATTATCATATAAAGAGGCCCGCGTGAGCCGCGCTGTCCGCTGCCATTCAATAAATCAAGAAAAAAAGGACAAACTATGCAAATCCCAGAACACAGCGGGTGAAAAGGAGCAGATTAACTGCGATGCGGGGCACTTGAACCTCTCATCTGATGTCGGGAGAAACTTTAATCTGAGGAGAGGAGGAGGGGAGTGTTTACAGCGGCCTTATTAAATGTGATGGTTTGATATGGAATCGTTAGGGGGGGGGGGGGGGACGACAGCTGGGAGGAAGAGGATCTGCTGCTGTTCCTCTGTGCCACTATTTTCCCGTCTAATTACTTCCTTGGCAGTGCTTTGTCGGGAGGAGAGAAAAAGAAAAGACGAGAGATGAATTGTTTGCCGGCGTAAGCTTGAAAAGACGGAGCGACCCGAGGAAGGACTTCTGTTTTCCCATCGAGGGGAAAAGTTCTGATCCCGAATGAGAATTTTTGGTCTTGAAAAAAATAAAAAAAAGGACCACACTTCCTCTTAAATATAACACAAGTCCTCCGGGCTGGAAGAAGATATTGAAATATAAGCTGTGGGGCCTCAAACAGCAGTTATTCATTTAATGGGATCCAGAAACAAACAGGAAGAGAAAGAAGACGGGAAGCAGCCGTCCCAGCATCTCAGCCGGCGATGTAACTGGTGTAACTGGTGTAACTGGTGTAACTGATGTAACTGGTGTAACTGATGTAACTGATGTAACTGGTGTAACTGGTGTAACTGGTGTAACTGGTGTAACCGATGTAACCGATGTAACCGATGTAACCGGTGTTACTGGTGTAACTGGTGTAACTGGTGTAACCGATGTAACCGGTGTAACCGGTGTAACCGATGTAACTGATGTAACTGGTGTAACTGGTGTAACTGGTGTAACTGGTGTAACTGGTGTAACTGATGTAACTGATGTAACTGGTGTAACTGATGTAACTGATGTAACTGGTGTAACTGGTGTAACCGATGTAACTGATGTAACTGGTGTAACTGGTGTAACTGGTGTAACTGGTGTAACTGGTGTAACTGGTGTAACCGGTGTAACCGATGTAACTGATGTAACTGGTGTAACTGGTGTAACTGATGTAACTGGTGGGGCTTCTGAGGAGGAGGCGGGTTCACTCACTTTGTGGGAATAAAGTGTTGTGCGTTATTTAAAAAGGAAGTCGTCACAACATCGTTCTGGAAACTGCTCGTTAGCCTGCTGGACTCGTTACAGCCACCTGGGGCAGTTACAGGGAAGCAAGCAGGAAGGAAGTCGGATGTTTGTGACTCGTCTTGTTCCCACTTTCATGCTGTGTTGATTAAATGACTAATTAAAGCCTTACCGAGGTATTCTTCTTGTTTCCGGAAGCATGGGCAAGTGTCTGGACGTTTTTAACTGCAGTGATTACACATGCGTCCTTGTATTTTATATTTTGTTGTTGTATTTGTGTGTGTTGCTATTTGGACTCATGAGTCTGAAATAAAAGGAATATTCATAACCATGTGGCTACTTTGCTATTTGGGGTTTTCCACAAAAACAAAAAAAAAAGGCCCGCAGCTCAGACAACAAAGGTCCAGTGTGGCTGGATCCTGCATGTCTGACGCTTTGGTGCATTTAAGGTTGTATCATTTAATTTTTTATTTTATTTATTTATTTTATTTTGGTAGGTTCTGTCCTCCACTGTGCACAGTGACTAACGTCTTCATTAGCTCCAGGGCGGTGAGGACATCGTCCTGTCTACAAACACAACGAACGCTTATTTCCACAGATTTTTTTTCCATGCAGCTCAGCAGGAAGTTCATCGAGGTCTCGGAATAGGCTCACTCATCCGAGTTTCTTTCCCGGATCCCAAATTAAACTAAACTACCTTCAGTAAAAAAGTGAAGAAAAAAAACCTCGTTTCATGTTTTAAACTCCAGTTAATAACACACACACACACACACACACACACACACAGGTGAACTCACGGAGTTGACGATGCCTTTGAGCGCGTGGAAGCCATCTTTGACAGGAAACACTTGGTCCTTGGTGTCGGCGATCTCGGCGAGCTGTGGAGTCAACAACAAACAAAGATTTGATGGCGCTTCCTCACTTCCTGTTTCTTTTCCCTGTTTGCCACCGAGTGCCGTCTCTTAGCTTCCGTCGTACGGGCAGGAGGAGACGAAGCAGATGGCAAACACTTTGCTCAACCATAAAAAAAAAAAACACAAACTGGGAGCAATATTGCCTTTTGTGTGTGTGGTTTTTTTTTTGACTTAACAAGAGCTCGTCACAGGAATGAATGGTTACCAATGGTTACAGGGGACAGGCCGCCATGTTGGAAGCGAGACAGCAACACCGCGGACACACGAGGAAACCCACAGCATAATAAATCAAAGGAGTCGGACTCTCGTGAACATGGAAACAAAGACTTAAAAACTAGAAGGGAACGCTTTGATAACGGAGATCGTGGTTTCATCTGGATGATGGTCAAGAAACATCGGATTTTAAACAATAAAAGATAAAAGGTCTTGCTAACAGAAGCATCTTTTTTATATTTTATTATTATATAGAGTAATTTACAGAGCTTCCACAGAAGAGAAGGCCAGTTCCATAAGTGGAAAACAATTCGCCCAGTTTGGAGATCTGCTCCAAAAGATTGTAATGGGTTCTTGAGAAATGGGGCGAGTTGTTTTTAATTATTCCTGAAACATAAACATAAAGTTTCAGGACAGTATAATAATCAGAGAATTCACTATGCGTATTTTTAAATAGTATTTTTAACGGAGTTATTAATAGAAATATGCGTGAACATCGTACCACGCGGAGCCTCAGTTAACTACCGTGACAGCAGAACTACGTGACTCCAAACTTTTACATTTCATGATGATCACTGTTGACTTTTGGGTTTATGTATTGTTGGTTCAAAAAGAAAAGCCCATGTTTCATTTTGGTTGTACCGGATTGATACCATTTATATTTTAGTCTTTTGCGTCAATTTACTTTTTGTATCGTTTATTGTCTCATAAGCAGAAATATTTTTGGTTTTTTTTTTGCATTGGGATTTTTTTTTTTTTATTGCAGAACATAAACTGTGTGGACGAACGTTTTTGAGATTCAAAGGTTTTGTGTTGCAAGAAATTATTCACAACTTTTTTTGAAGCGGACGTAAAAAAGTAACGTTAGCTTGCGCGGTCACATGAGAAACTTCCAAAAGTCGCGTAAAAGGTTCAAAATCCACCGATTGGCGATATTCATTGCCGTATTTTACAAAATTGAAATATCTTCAGCTCACGTGAACCGCAGACCTGATGTCAGGCATGGAACACCTCGCTAATAAAACTATAAAGTACTTAAATAAATAAATAAAAGCAACGGCTAATCCCTTTCGCTAATAACCAGAAACTGAAACTCTTTCGGCGACCTGTATGGAACTGAAAGGCGGCGATGAGCATCCAAGAAGTGGAAGCTTTAATGATGCCGCTCTTAAGACGAGGATTCCCCGCACAGGTACCGGCGCTCACATTACACGTGTTTACCTTTCTTGACACTCTTCCAAGGCGCCGACCGGCGGCTGCAAATCGCTCGGCACACACTCGGCACAGACTTTAAGACGAGAGCTTTCTTACCTGCTGCTCGTCGAAGTCCTTGATGCCCACACAGTAAACACGGGCGCCGAATCTCCTCGCATCATCAGCCTGCAGATCAAACGCGTGGAGACGATGAGCAACAGGTAACAGGTGCAAAGAAACTAAATAATTAGATTGATATTAAATGTAGACACGCAGGAAGTCTAGGCACCAAAACATTAAAACGATGAACACATGTATTCATAAATATGTCATTAAGGAAAGAAAAAAAGGATATTTTTAAAATATGTCATTAATGAAATAAAGAAAAAGGTTATTTTTAAAATATGTCATTAATTAAAGAAAAAAGAAAAGAACATTTTTTAATAAGTCAATTAAATAAATCAATAAAAAATGTAAAAAGGATATTTTTTAAATATGTCATTAATTAAATAAAGAAAAAAGAAATAAAATATTTTGTAATGTCATTAATTAAAAAATAAATTTAAGATATTGTTTAAATATGTTAATTAAATAAATAAAGAAAAAAGGATAATTTTAAAATATGTCATTAATTAAATAAAGAAATTTTAAAAATGTGAAAGAATTAACAGAATTATTATATCATAATTTTAAAAGCTCAGGAATAAATGAACACATCATTTGCATTTGCAGTTAAATTAAACCAAAGTGAAATGAAGTGCCAGCTCCGTCTCGACAGCGAGTTTTTTTTTTTTC
>CM042218.1:2698281-2718281 GCA_023566465.1 Cottus gobio
CATACTAATATACACTTCATATCCACTGCATATACTAATATACACTTCATATCCACTGCACATACTAATATACACTTCATATCCACTCTACATACATGAACTTTTGCACTTCTTTATTGTTTAATTTCCTAAATTAATACTGTTTTGTTGTATACATTGAGTGTTTTTTTATTGTCTTGCTACTGTGACAAACCAGTTTCCTCTTGGGGATGAATAAAGTATCTATCTATCTATCTATCTATCTATCTATCTATCTATCTATCTATCTATCTATCTATCTATCTATCCATCTCAGGAGGAAGCCCCTCTGGACTCACCTCACAAATCTGTCGGTGAGGTTCTTCACAAACGAGTAGATCTCGACCCAGTCAGCGGCGACGCTCCCGGACCTGAAACGAGAGAAAACAAAAGCCGGTGAGTTCGCGGCTGGTCGGCGGCAGCGGACGGAGCCGTGTCAGTGCTTTGTGCCGTGTCGGTGCTTTGTGCCGTGTTGGTGTCGGTGCTTTGTGCCGTGTTGGTGTCGGTGCTTTGTGCCGTGTCGGTGTCGGTGCTTTGTGCCGTGTCGGTGCTTTGAGCCGTGTTGGTGTCGGTGCTTTGTGCCGTGTTGGTGTCGGTGCTTTGTGCCGTGTCGGTGCTTTGTGCCGTGTCGGTGTCGGTGCTTTGTGCCGTGTCGGTGTCGGTGCTTTGTGCCGTGTCGGTGCTTTGTGCCGTGTCGGTGCTTTGTGCCGTGTCGGTGTCGGTGCTTTGTGCCGTGTCGGTGTCGTTGCTTTGTGCCGTGTCGGTGTCGGTGTTTTGTGCCGTGTCGGTGTCGGTGCTTTGTGCCGTGTCGGTGCTTTGTGCCGTGTCGGTGTTGGTGCTTTGTGCCGTGTTGGTGTTGGTGCTTTGTGCCGTGTTGGTGTCGGTGCTTTGTGCCGTGTCGGTGCTTTGTGCCGTGTTGGTGCTTTGTGCCGTGTTGGTGTTGGTGCTTTGTGCCGTGTCGGTGTCGGTGCTTTGTGCCGTGTCGGTGCTTTGTGCCGTGTCGGTGTCGGTGCTTTGTGCTTTGTGCCGTGTCGGTGCTTTGTGCCGTGTCGGTGTCGGTGCTTTGTGCCGTGTCGGTGTCGGTGCTTTGTGCCGTGTCGGTGTCGTTGCTTTGTGCCGTGTCGGTGTTTTGTGCCGTGTCGGTGTCGGTGCTTTGTGCCGTGTCGGTGCTTTGTGCCGTGTCGGTGTTGGTGCTTTGTGCCGTGTTGGTGTTGGTGCTTTGTGCCGTGTTGGTGTCGGTGCTTTGTGCCGTGTCGGTGCCGGTGCTTTGTGCCGTGTCGGTGCTTTGTGCCGTGTCGGTGTTGGTGCTTTGTGCCGTGTTGGTGTTGGTGCTTTGTGCCGTGTCGGTGCTTTGTGCCGTGTTGGTGTCGGTGCTTTGTGCCGTGTTGGTGTAGGTGCTTTGTGCCGTGTCGGTGCTTTGTGCCGTGTTGGTGTCGGTGCTTTGTGCCGTGTCGGTGCTTTGTGCCGTGTTGGTGTTGGTGCTTTGTGCCGTGTCGGTGCTTTGTGCCGTGTTGGTGTCGGTGCTTTGTGCCGTGTTGGTGCTTTGTGCTGTGTTGGTGTCGGTGCTTTGTGCCGTGTTGGTGCTTTGTGCCGTGTTGGTGTTGGTGCTTTGTGCCGTGTCGGTGCTTTGTGCCGTGTCGGTGTCGGTGCTTTGTGCCGTGTCGGTGCTTTGTGCCGTGTTGGTGTTGGTGCTTTGTGCCGTGTTGGTGTTGGTGCTTTGTGCCGTGTCGGTGCTTTGTGCCGTGTCGGTGTCGGTGCTTTGTGCCGTGTCGGTGTCGGTGCTTTGTGCCGTGTCGGTGTCGGTGCTTTGTGCCGTGTCGGTGCTTTGTGCCGTGTTGGTGTTGGTGCTTTGTGCCGTGTCGGTGTCGGTGCTTTGTGCCGTGTCGGTGCTTTGTGCCGTGTCGGTGTTGGTGCTTTGTGCCGTGTCGGTGTCGGTGCTTTGTGCCGTGTTGGTGTTTTGTGCCGTGTTGGTGTCGGTGCTTTGTGCCGTGTCGGTGCTTTGTGCCGTGTTGGTGTTGGTGTTTTGTGCCGTGTCGGTGTCGGTGCTTTGTGCCGTGTCGGTGTCGGTGCTTTGTGCCGTGTCGGTGCTTTGTGCCGTGTCGGTGCTTTGTGCCGTGTTGGTGTTGGTGCTTTGTGCCGTGTCGGTGCTTTGTGCCGCGGCCACAGTTGGACCTTCACACCAGCAGCTGGTGGAGCTTCACTCTGCAGAGTCTACGGTTAGACTTCGGTCCCGACGACGTCGTCTGCAAGCGGATCTTCACGTCTGCTGAACATTTATTCTATTCTTTGGTAACTTTTTGTTTTGTGAATGAAAACCTTCCACATGCAGACCGGAACAGGCCCACCCAGTGTGGAGGAGATCATGCAAAACCACAGAGTCTCAGTCCTCAACAGGCGGCATCGTTTGGGCCCAAACGAGCCCCTCAGGACCGGATCCTGAGCCCAGAGAGCTCAGCGAAGCCTCACAGGAAATCACAAGCAACTGAACGTAGCCGCCGTACGTTAGCGGTAGACGATGTTGAGCTATTTGTTTGCACATAAAACAACATTTTGGGTTCAGCACTAAGCCTCACACTAAATCTCATGAGAATATTTCATTCGTAGCCGTTTCTCAATTTAATTTTCCCAGAAAATGTACAATGTTCTAATAATATTTTAATATGACACATAGATTTTATTATCCTGGACTGGCAGCGTGTGCTCGCCGCTCCCTCACTGGCACCAGCACATCAGACTGGGACGGTACTGGTCGGCCTGCAGGTGGGACTGGGGTTGTTGTTCCTGGAAAAGGGAGCTTGGCTCCCAGTAAACCTTCTTGAGTAAATACAGTTTTAGTGACATTAAAAGTGTCTCCACTAGAAAAAAAAACAGTGAAGCTTTCATGAACGGCCTCCGGCTGCAACACAAGGCAACGCTGCAGATTCCTGCACAAGCTGCTGACATTAAGATCTTGGTCTTATCGGAACAATCAGGAAGTTCTCACGAAGGGGATAAGCTTCGGAGTAAACCTCCCCCCATAGAGACTTCATCACCCTGATGACGAGGATGTGCTTCGTCTGCACATTTGGTTGTTTTTCTTTCTACATTGCACGACTATAAATGTGCATTGCATTTGTAAATCAGACCGATCCCTCGCTCACAAACACACGCAGTCAGAGTTGAGCCAATGAGCTCGGTCATCACCGGGTAGTTCAGACGAGGGCGCGGTGGTTTTTAAAGAAATGGGTCAAGAGGAGCGGCGCTTACACCCAACGACACGGAGCAGCGTCTCCAAGCGAAGGAGGAAAGAGATTAAAACCAGTTGCTGTCGAGGCCGTGAACTCCCCGTAATGTGTCAGAGTTTTTTTTTTATTTTGTGCATGCCGTTCCTGCAGAGTGTTGCCGAGCGCGTCTCTGCAGCAGCCGTACGTTTGATGCCTGAAGCAGAGAGCGTTACCAAGACAGGAAGTTACCTAACGGTGATGCAATGCGTTCTTTCTATTATTATGAAACACAACATTAAGGAGCTCCTCGTGTGTTTAAGGTCAGATCTGTGTTGCTAGGTAGAAACACTGCTACTGTACATGGAACAGAGAAGAGGGAACGACTGGGGGCAGCTTCTTTAAATCGACAAAGAACAGACATCTTTGTAACTGTTGAAGTGACGCAGCCTTCATGAAACATGGGTATTTTGAAGTATTATTGTATTCTTTGTCACGGTGAGGAAGGAAGACGTGACAATCCTCCATTCTTCTATTCTCATAATCACTTCTCTACAGTCAGGACATCGTTTCCCTTCCACGAGGCTGCTGCCAAACCTCATGACGTCATGTGACCACTATTCTCCTTCATGGTGAGGTTTAGGTTAACCTGTGACCACCGAGCAGCACGAGGCTCCAGCCAATCAGGGACCAGCGTCACATATCCATCAGATCTGACGAGCCAGACGGAAGCTGCGTTCAAAATCTAACTTTTTTCTGTTTTACTTTAAGTACAAACTGCAGTTATAAAGTACGTACTGTTGCATTTAGTATGCATTCAATTTGGACTTGAACTTTGACCCTCTTGCATCTGCTGCGCAAAGGATTGTTGGTCAGAATAGCCAGATATATGCTATAAGATGGTATGAGAACTTTACTGTGTTGCATCTGTCTTCTACGTATTGTGCAGCCCTGTTTTATATTTATTCCATTTTTTTTTTTTAAAGTTAAGAAAGTAATGTTTAAGTCATGCATGTGTCCATAAACCGTCATAGTCGATAATGCAAATACGATAGACGATAAGTCGACACCGTAAAAGTTATCAAGGCTATATTTAATATTGTCCGACAAGTTGATAACGTAAAATGTACTGACATAATGTTCAGACATCGTACGATAAGTCAATAATGTAAAAACTATCGAGGCTATATTTAATATCATACGATAAGTCGATAACATAAATGTACTGAAATCCTGTCTATATATCGTACGATAAGTCAATAACGTACAATTTACTGACGTAATATCCAAATATCGTCAAGTTTATACATCGTACGATACGTAAATGATCGAGGCTATATTTAATATCGTTCGATAAATCGATACCGTAAAAATGTCTGTATTTAATATCGTACCTTAAGCCGATAACGTTAAAAATGGGCGGGCCTTGTCCACATATCGTACGATAGGTTTTGTACGTTATTACCATGAGAGGCCAAGTGATCCGGTCCGGCTCTCAGATTCCAGTTCATCCCAAAGCTGTTGGATGGGGTTCAGGCCAGGACTCAAACCAGTCATGTTCTTCCACACCAGACTGGGAAACACACATTTTTATGGATCTGGCTTCGAGCACTTGGGATGTTGTCATGAAGAAACCATTGCCCCCACTGGTCCCGACATCGATACCAACAGTCCCAGTATTAAATATGTGTTGACAGCCTCGTGCACATGGTTTCCATATGACATGGTGGTGACACCCAATTAGAACTCTGGGTGTCACCCCTTTTGGGGTTAAATAAAACAGTGTGTGGCGATGCAAAGCCAAGCATCTCTAATCCGGTCACATAAAACGGGTGACAGAAAACAGCGCCACCCCCACGTCACGTCTCCTCTCCCCCCACAGGACCACGCACACTTTAACCAGCATAACCTCCACGCGAGAGGCCCAGACGCTCGTACTCACTTGTCCAGGACGAAGTAGAGGTCGTAGGCTCCGTGACACGACGCTTCTTCCGCCCAGCAAGACGAGGCAAACAACCCCAGGAGGACCATCGCGACCGCGGCCGAAGTCCACCGAGTCTTTCCGGAAAAAAGTTCACCCTCCGTGGGCACGTTATGCGACAACTTTTCCAACATTGTTTTGCCACAAAGGAGTAGAAACACAATAAATAAATACAAAACAATATATGTAATCCTGTTTTTCTTCTCTTTTTTTTTTAGAGAGTTTCACAGCGCGAGTGTCGCGTGCGCATCCCCGAGCTGCATGTCAGAGTTCCTGCACGAAACCACCGAGTTTAACGGCTCCGACCTGCGAAATAAAGGAAACCACCGCGCGACGTCACCAACTGAGGAATTTCTTCATCCTCCTGACTCACAGTTCACTCACTCATCTTCCTCAACGGCCCCGGGGCTCACGTGCACCCTTGTTTTTAGGGTTGGGAAATCACTGCGAGCGAGAAAACTTCTCGGCGCTACAAAAGTATCCGTTTCAGAGAAGAAGAAAAAGTTAGGCCGCCTTCAAGTGCTCGCCCCAAAAGCTTGGTTTTCTGAGTGCTACAGGAGTGACTTTATTTCACACAGTTGGAAATGGTGAAAGACAAATGGTGTAATAAAAGTCATGACACTTTGGTTTTGTTTAACAAATCCACTGGGCTCAATTCTGATCACATTTAACAACAGAATAAAGGTAATACTAATATTAATATAATGTATGTGTGTAGCCCTTTGAGGATTAAATATATGTATTAAAAATGTATGTATATAAGAGATGTATAAAATTACATTGACGACACTACAGCTGCATAGGGCAAAAACCTTTGAGGAGTTATCTAATGATAACATTTTGTGAATTTGGGAAAAATCTACGGATGCAAATAGACAAAGTGAGATAAAATGTGTTTTCAGTCCATCATCCTGAAAGAAAAAACAACTAATGGAAGCAAAATCTAAACTTTGCAGAGGTTAAAAACGTCTGATGCATGGATGCATGGATTTAGTCTGACTATTATTGCATAAAAGGTCAATCAAATTGTCAATCCGATCTTTCCTGCGGCACTTTAAGGCCTCGTCAGTTTTCAGCTTGGTGCGCATGCGCGAGATGGTCCCAGCTGTTGGACCTCTGCAGAGGCGGAGGTCCCAGTGCACACACCCAATAACATCTGTATCATCTCTATACACAAGTACTTAATAGTAATGCATTAATAACCGGAGTAATATGCCAGAGTTCAGTTTAGTTCTTCTTCTTCACATTATTGATGAGCAAGCCACTGCCATTGTAAGGGCCGGGGGTTTGATTCCCAACAGGCCCATGTGTGAATGCTGACATCTTTTATTTCATTGTGAATTATTGGTCTTTTATTTCTTTTTCTTAAAACTTAAATATAAACCGTTTTTATTTTGTATTTTATAATACAATAAACAAAAACATAAATAGAAATAAATAAAATAAAAATAAAAATTTCTATTAGATTACATTTAGCTGAGGCTTTTATCCAAAGAGACTTACATGATATACAGTATACAGTAGAACCAGCAACGGTGAGCAATGAGGGTTAAGTGTCTTGCTCAAGGACACAACGACATGGACTGGCTGAGCCGGGGTTTGAACCACCGACCCTCTGATTGAAAGACTGACTTGCTAACCACTGAGCCACATATATTAATGTATATATATATATATTATTCTATATCCATATATTATTCTATATCCATATCCATAAATATATATAATATATACAAATATATAACATTATAAATATACATATAATATATATGTATCATCAATATATATATATAAATATATATATGTATTCATGAAATTAATTCGTGTAATTACAGCCATGTGTTCTCACATTCCTTGGCCTGTAAACTACTAACCCTCTGTGTTGTATGGTTGTAATTAACACAGAGAGGCGTCCTTTCAAACAAAAAAAATATTTCCATTTCTCATTTGACATTTCTGGAAGAACCACCCAATCGGCACAGGCATGGGAATGTGCATCCTCTCCTTCTCTCATTCCAACACAAGTATCCTCTGACGTCCAAGTTGAGAGCCTCTCGTTGAAGCACAGATCTCCGCTTGGCGTGAACATGGTATCGAACACGTGGCAAACAAAGCAGGCCTCAGAAACTCATTTCCATTTTCTGTTTTCTTTCTCGAAAGAAACAGAAAAGTATTTTGGCTCAGAGAGGCTGTGAAATCAGAGATGTGGCAGAAAAGGCACAAATTATTTAACATATTTCGTATAGTGTCGCTTTTCTTTTTTATTGCTTTTAAACTTGCATTGAACAACATAAAAACATATATATATCATATATATATATATATATGATATGCAAATGTCCTGTACCCTCGTCACACAGTTGTTGACTCAGGATGAGTAACTATGTTTCGTAACTCCCTCACTTCTGACTCCCTCTTCCTCTCCCCTCAGGTTACAATAAACGTTAATGACTCCTTTTTCCTCGGGTGCAGTGTTTTTTTTTTCCCGACGACATTCAGAAATTCCAGGTGTCTCTTGTTTGAACAAGGTGTGAGTAGCTGGATGTGACTTCAGGCGACGGCATTGTGTGAAAGCAGCACAGCTGCTGCTTGAGCTCTACCTGGTTTACCTGAGCGCTCTCAATCAAAAAGGGTTTTAGGTATTTATTGTCTTTTCTGTAATACACGTAAGGCAGACATTTGTATGTGCTGGTTTTACAAAGTGTGTCAATATGCAAAGCAACGTGTCCTCATCTGTTATTTTGTGCATTTTCCTGAAAAAGTCCACCAACAAGTGTCCATTTCCACTCCAAGTTTTAAATTAAATTACAGTTTCCGTTATAACGACTTGGTTATGTTGAGGAAAAGATCGTCGAAATAACTGCAGTAGAGGCGTCAAGTTACGTGACGAATGAATCAACTTGGACTCGGGTCTCCTGGGTGAAAGACCCGTGTTTGTTTGCTCCATCCGTCTCGAGCCAAACTCCCCTCTGCTGGGTTTTTGCGCTCTTTATCCTTCTGGCTTCATCATTACGTAGATTAATTGATTTTTTTTTTTAAATGTATCTACAAATTGCAGCGCATTCGATCCCATAGTAAACAGCCTGAATCCATCCGGTTACAGCTGCTGCCGTTAAATTAAGAGGCAATCAACACATTTTTTGTTTAATCCCTTTAATACATTGAACTTTTTCTACTTTCAAAGGTGGGATGGAGTCACAAGCAAAGTCAGAACAAGGCATTCGGTGCTCTATAGCAACTGAAGAGACATTTTTATTAATTTTTTATTAAACAGCTTAACAATTTACAAATTCACACAAATTCTGATTGCATTAAAAATTTGTTTTTCGTGACCCCCAAACAAACGTCTGCCTATTTGAAAAGCCACTATGTGTTACTCCAGCGATGCGATGACATGTCATTGTCATTTTTCAGTCGGATATTTTTGCACATTTTACACACAACGCAGTTGATTTGCGACACGTTTTGTTTTTACAACTTCAAACCAGATATTGTACATTTCTGCAAACATGGAGATCATATAATAATAATGAACAACCTCCCTTACAGGCTACAGTTTGGCAGTTTGTTATAAATATATAACATCTGGACCTTTTTAGTCGATGCGCTCAAGTTTCTGTCACCACAGTTCATTTCTCAACAATTTAAAGTATTCATTTTGCTTTGATTCCTTTTGACTTTTCACATATTTGATGTACATTTCAATGGAGAGCTTCATCGTGCTGAGATGGACACTTACATATTTTAGTCGTGAGAACTAAACATCTTGTCAATGGAAAGCTGGAATAGAAAATGCAATTTTATTTAAATCCTGACTCTTATTTTGCTCTTCTTTCTGTAAGTTCTCTTACTCAAACCTGTAAAACACAGTAATATACAAAGGAACGGCATTTTCTTTTGTTTTCGCCTCCGTGTGAAAACTGCGCTGTCACACAACTCCATATCAGCGAGGTAATTACCACTAACACACCTCATCAAATCTGAATAGTCCAGAGAACAGCAAGGCAAGGCAAGGCAAGGCAAGGCAAGGCAAGTTTATTTGTATAGCACATTTCAACACAAGGTGATTCAAAGTGCTTCACATACAGCCATTAAAAGCATAAAAACACAATGCAGAATAAAATATTTAAAAACAATTAAAAACAATTACACAATCCAAAATAAAAGATTTAAAAACAATTAAGAACAATCATTAAAACAATAAAAAACAGTTAGAAGGATAATAGGTAGATATAGAATTGAATAAAAGTTGCAGTGCAGTTTAAGATATAAAATGCAGTAGTGAAATGTAGAATCTGGTTTAATTAAAGGCAACAGCAAACAGAAAGGTTTTCAGTCTGGCTTTAAAGAGGCTGAGGGTCTCTGCAGACCTGCAGCTCTCAGGGACCTTGTTCCAGATGTGTGGAGCAGAAAAGCTGAACGCTGCCTCTCCGTGTTTAGTTCTGACTCTTGGAACAGAAAGTAGACCCGTCCCAGACGACCTGAGGGGTCGGGATGGTTCATAAGGCAGCAGCAGATCACTAATGTATTTAGGCCCTAAACCATTCAGGGCGTTATAAACCAGCAGCATGATTTTAAAGTAAATTCTTTGTTGGACAGGAAGCCAGTGCAAGGACCTCAGAACTGGAGTGATGTGATCCACTCTCCTGGTCTTAGTGAGGACTCGAGCTGCAGCGTTCTGAATCAGCTGCAACTTTCTGATTGACTTTTTACTGAGACCTGTGAACACACCGTTACAGTAGTCAAGTCTACTGAAGATGAATGCATGGACAAGTTTCTCCAAATCCTGTTGAGACATAAGTCCTCTAACCCTTGATATATTCTTCAGGTGATAGTAGGCTGATTTTGTAACTGTCTTGATATGGCTGTTCAGGTTGAGGTCTGAATCCATAACTACACCTAGATTTCTGGCTTGGTTTGAGGTTTTTAACGTCAGTGATTGTAGCTCAGCGCTCACTTTCAATCGTTCGTCCTTGGAACCAAAAACAAGTACTTCTGTTTTATCTTTATTTAATTGAAGAAAATTCTGGCACATCCAGTTGTTGATTTCTTCAATACATTTAGCCAGCACTGGTATGGGATTATAGTCCCCTGGTGATATAGTTATGTAGATTTGTGTGTCGTCTGCATAGTTATGATAACACACTTTGTTGTTTTTCATAATCTGAGCCAGTGGAAGCATGTAGATATTGAACAGAAGAGGCCCCAGTATTGAACCTTGGGGAACACCACATGTCATACCAGTCAGCTCTGACCTGTAATTAGCTACCGACACAAAGTATTGTCGGTCCTTCAAGTAAGAGTCAAACCAGTTAAGTGCTGCGCCAGAGAGTCCTACCCAGACTTTCAGTCTGTCTAGTAGTATGTTGTGATCGACTGTGTCGAATGCAGCACTGAGATCCAGTAATACTAAGACTGAAATTCTGCCTCTGTCTGTGTTTAAGTGGATGTCGTTGAAAACCTTAACAAGAGCAGTTTCAGTACTGTGATGCTGACGAAAGCCAGACTGGAAGACATCAAAACAATTATTTTCGGCCAAGAAGCTATTTAGCTGATGATAAACCACTTTTTCCATTATTTTACTTAAAAAGGGGAGGTTTGATATTGGCCTATAATTTTTCATTATTTCGGGGTCTAAACTAGCCTTCTTTAGGAGTGGTTTAATAACTGCAGTTTTTAGGGCTTGTGGGAAGACACCTGAGAGAAGGGATGTGTTTACAATTTGTAAAAGGTCAGTGATCATGCAGTGCGAAATATTTTTGAAAAAGTGTGTTGGTAGAATATCTAAGCAGCATGAGGATGTTTTCAGATGTTGTATAATGTCTTCTAAACTTCTTTGGTTAATTGAATGAAATTGTGTCAAGATATTTGGATGGATGTTATTTAAAGATGGGGACAACACACATCCTGTGGTTGGTGTGGAGCCACCAACTGCTTGTCTAATTTGCTGAATTTTGTCAGCAAAAAAGAATGCAAATTGATTGCATGCCCAGGTGGATTGGAGCGTAGCAGTTACTGACACCGGAGGGTTTGTTAGCCTGTCCAGGGTAGCAAATAAGGCGCGTGCATTGTTATTGTTTTTGATTATGATGTCAGAGAAGAAGGCCCGCCTTGCATTTCTAAGTTCCAAATTGTAGTTGCGAAGTCTCTCTTTATAGATACCACAGTGAACCTGGAGATTAGTCTTTCGCCACCTGCGCTCAGCTTTCCGACACTCTCTTTTCTCTATTCGGACCAGCGTGGCATTTCTCCAAGGGGATCTTTTCTTACCTGAGACAACCTTCACCTTAGTGGGTGCAATGGCATCAATAACATTTTTAACTTTAGAATTGAAGTCATCCACAAGCTCATTGACTGAGATGCAAGAGAGGGCTGGTGTGGAGGAGAACTTCTGAATAAATAGTTCACCCGTGTTTTCAGTGATGTAACGCTTTGTCACAACCTTGGTTTGGACATTTGTGTGCAGGGAGATTGCACTCTCAAAGAAAACACAGAAATGATCAGAGAGTGCAACATCAGTCACAGCAACCTTGGAAATGTCCAGACCTTTGGTGATGATTAGATCCAGGGTGTGCCCCTTGTTGTGGGTGGGACCTGTTACATGCTGAGTCAGCTCATAGTTATCAAGGACACCACATAGCTGTATAGACCCTCTGTCCTGGGGATTATCAACATGGATATTAAAATCACCAACAACAGCGACACACGAGTATAATTATCTGGCAAATCAAAGTATAATTAGTTTTTAATTAGAATGTTAATTCATTTGCACGCTGTTTGGTTTCAGTATATGCTCCCGAGCCCGGTGGATCCCGAGCAGGGCTCCATAAAACAAAAGGGAACACCAGCATGTATTTCCTATTGTTTGGGGAAACCAGCGGCTTGAGAAAATAGTTGTAGTGCATTGATTTGTCATGGGGCTTTTAAGCTGGAGGAGAAATCAAAAGTGACAGTTAAAACAACAACTGTAATTTATGGACGCAGTGAAGTGTTGAAGCTAATCGCCAGATGAAGCCGTGACCAAACGCACAAGTGCAACAACAAACACACAGTTCTGTTTGTTCCGGAGGAAAAAGAAAGGCAAAGTTTCCGTCGACAATCTACCTTTTAAAAAGATTTATAGAAAACCTATAAACCGCTCACGTCTTTCTATAAAATAATTACTTTCTTATTTATTTATCTTCCGTGAAATTGGATCGAAAAATGCACTTTTTTTAAATTGTACTAAAAAAGGTGGATCAATTTTTTCCCTCCAAATGAGAAAGTCCCTTTAGCCTAGCTTTGCACAAAGACTGAAATCAGGGGGAAACTGCTAGCTTTAAAATATATTTCTGTGAAGAAACACCAGTTAGCTTGTGCACTTGAACCATTTCGTCACCAACAACAGCAAAGTGACAAGAAGGAGACGCTCAGAATACCTGCCTTCATTTTCAAGTCTGCACACGTTCGGCTGAAAGCTAACAGAGCTAACAGTGCTAACAGAGCTAACAGTTCTAACAGAGCTAACAAAGCTAACAGTGAAAACTGCAGAGAAAGTGCTGAAGGAGCTAGCGGTGCCCGTTTTGAATTTGTTGAAATACATGATTTTCCATGGATGACGGTGGATACACGTTTTTGGGTGTGTTTGACTGATATTTTAATGATTAAGCCAATGGTAATTTTCCGGAGCACAGCTGCTTTACTGACTGCTGTTTCATGTAGTCAGAGGATAATTAAGCAGGTGTCTGGAGCTCCATCTCACTTTATCAATTACATTTTCCTTCCTCAGCTTCAAAGTGGGTTGTTGCTCCTAGTGATTAACTGCTAAGTACATTTCAAGGAACTTGTATCCACATTTCAAAGCATTGACCACACAGTGGATGTTTTGCTTTATTGTGAAAAACCAATTGAGAGCATCACTGAAGCAGCCTCCAGCTCTCTGTGACTGTAAATATGTATTTCCTGTTCTGCAGGACGGAGCCTGCACTCCTTCGTCCTCTAAAAAGTCCTTGAAGTTAAAACTGCTGCATGTTGATGATGCTTCATCAGCAAGAAAAAAAAAACCTCGTTATCGATAATTGGAGAGGCGTCAGAAAATCAGAGTACCTCAAGAAAACCAACCAAAGAAATATTAGTCACAATAACAAAGATCCATCGAGCCCTAATGGCGTCTATAACTCATGATTACCTTAATAACTGTTGTTTTAGCTTGTTTTTCCTCCTTTGAGAAAGCATTGTTTGTCACTAATGGCATCTTAAGTTGAAATTGAGTGCCTTGCCCGCAAGTAAACAGCATCTATCAATCACGACTTGAGGCCAAGTGTCAAAGCGCACAAAAGCCAAAAGTGTGTGTGTGTGTAATGAGTAGAGTGTGTGTGGGACTTAGAGGTCTGTAAATGGTGATTTTACACACAGTGAATTTCTTTTCTTGTTTTTCAACCAGCCGACATGTAAACTCATCAGCTGCTCCACTAAGAGGGTTTTTCAGATCTGTAAAATATACAGGATTGGATTTGTTGTTCTTTCAGCATGGAAAGTGTTAGTCTAGCCTACTTTATTAAACAAGACGAAATGCTGACAATTAGCAGGTTAAAACTCCTCTGGTTGTATAGAAGTCTATGCTTCATGAGTTAAAGCTGCATTCTCTCTCCTGACCACCAGGGGGCGACTCCTCTGGTTGTATAGAAGTCTATGCTTCATGTGTTAAAGCTGCATTCTCTCTCCTGACCACCAGGGGGCGACTCCTCTGGTTGTATAGAAGTCTATGCTTCATGTGTTAAAGATGCATTCTCTCTCCTGACCACCAGGGTGCGACTCCTCTGGTTGTATAGAAGTATATGCTTCATGTGTTAAAGCTGCATTCTCTCTCCTGACCACCAGGGTGCGACTCCTCTGGTTGTATAGAAGTCTATATAAATGACTCTACTTCTCTCTTGATGTATTCCCTCAGTAAACATTGTAAACATGAGTTTATGTCTCAATCTCTAGTTTCAAGTCTTCTTCAATACAGCATGATGTTCATTTAGTAAATTATGCTCATTTAGAGTCAAACAGACCATAAAGCAGGGGATGCTTTAGGGGCGGGGCTACAAATTGATTGACACATTGCTACTAATAACAGAGTCGTATGGGTGACAGTCTACTATGACCCTATACTACGTTGTAGTCCGACTTCCTTTGCGGCCCTCATAAGTACTACTTCCACCGTACTGAAGATGGATCTCGATGGAGTATTAGTGAAAGTATCTAAAAAAAAAGACAACGGTTAGAGAACTAATGTGTCAAACTACAAACTGGCACCATGAAGACGTTCGTGCGGTCGCCCTGCGCTGCATCGCTCGGCTGAAGCACGTGTCATGGCCGCTGAGAGACGGGTAGGCAGCCAGGCGTCGTCCAGATAATGAAATGAATCCACGTTTGATCCTCTCAGCGTCTCCCGGTAATTGTTCCTGATTCCCCCTTTGTGTTTCACGCTCGACTCCCCGCTCACATCAGGCGTATGAAGACGTGCTCGTTCCCCTTATCAGTGACAGCGGAGTTCAGTGATTAACAAATTAAGGATCTTCTTTGCCTTAATCCGTCTCGAGGCTTTTACTCAGCTGGCTCCTGCAGAAACGTGTTTGGCAGTGACAGCACCTCTGCTCCGGCGTTTAATTGGATTAGAGGGAGATCGGGATACGTACACTCTCTCAGACGGGGCGTCGGATGAGGGGGAAACAGGTGATGAAGTCGTTCCAGAGTTACCTTTTCAACTTCCTTCACCGCGCCGCGGAGACGGCGAGGATTTCTTTGGCGTGGAGTATCATGGGAGGAAGTGAGCCCCCGTGTGAGGACGTATGGATTAATTTCGAGAAACATTAGGCTGAACAGATTAACGTCAAAGCACGAACACACAGGGTTTTTTTCTGATGGTGAGCGGTGTGGATGGGGCTATATTAAAGTTGAGTTAGCCACAGACATGATGGGAGGGTTTGCACTCTCGTTTAAGAACCTTTTAAATTGGACTATTTTCATTTTTGCTGCGTGATGTTCTGTCACTTTTGTCAAGTCTAAGCAAACTATCAATCAATTAACCCTACATTACCATGGAGCCCACACAGTCACTAATGCACTCTGAAGAAATAGTATCTAATTTTAGCTTCCATCCTCAAGATTTTACTTGATTGTAGAACTCTAACTTGCAACTTTGTCTTCCAGGCTGACGGGGCCCTCTGTGCAGACCTCAGGTCAGCGATCCTGAGGCACCGCTCGTCTCTGGAGAAGTCACTGAATTTTCAACTTTGCATTTATTTAAATACACATTTTTGGAGTAGTATTGGAGGAGTATTTTCATTGAGTCTCCCTGCATGAGTGTGTAAGTCATGAGTTCAGAGTCTTGCTCAAGGAGGTTTCCTAATGCTCGACTGTTGATTGGCACACTGCTGATGATCACACAGCTGATCCTGTGAACCTGTGAACAAGACATCCTCTGATATCAAAGCTCTGCTCAGCATATTGGTAAAAAATACCCAGAGGGCAAAGAAATACTTCCTTTATTGTGGGTAGTCCAACGTCTAACGTCCAAACACGTTGTAAACTTTATGAAACTGTAGCGGTTAACGTCTAAACACGTGGTTAACTTTGTTACAATGTAGCAGCTAACGTTTAAACACGTTAACTTTGTTAAAATGTAGCAGCTAACGTTTAAACACGTTAACTTTGTTACAATGTAGCAGCTAACGTTTAAACACGTTAACTTTGTTAAAATGTAGCAGCTAACGTTTAAACACGTTAACTTTGTTAAAATGTAGCAGCTAACCTTTAAACATGTTAACTTTGTTAAAATGTAGCAGCTAACGTTCAAACATGTTAATGTAAAACTGTCGTGAGTAACGTGGTTAAATGTTCCACCTGAGAATAATACGTAACTGCTGTACGTAACTAACGACAGTTACGTAACGGTCAAACTTATTGGATCTTTTTAAACGTTTTAGCCCAAACCAGGATCTTTTTTCTCGGCCTAACCAAGTAGTTTGCTTAAGAGCCTTATAGTTTAAAGCACGGCAGGCTTTTGTCATTTGACGCACTGGGAGTGAGAATGTGTTGCAAAACACAGAAAGGATCATAAAACACGTCGTCTTGAACCTGGTGGTTGAGGAGCATGTTGAAAAAAACACCAAAATACACCAAATAGTTCCTCAGCTTTGTGGTTCTTGAAATTCTGAAGTTCCTCTATTTCCAGGATCGTCACGGTGGAAAATGACTGATGGCGGTCACGGGCACACCGGTCCTACATCGACTGTGTGCTTCAAACGATGAGAAACAACGAGCTACAGCTCCATTGGGCAACGCATGACCTTTATCAACCTCTATTGGCAAACAGTTGCCATTGCAACAACCGGAGGGACTTGATTTCCTCTGATAGGAGTCTTCAAACGCCTCCATTGGCAGGATCGTCCAAAGGAGAAGCACAGCTTGATATACACTCACCTGGTGAACAAAGTAGTCCCTGCACTGATACTCTGTTTTGTCGCTGCAAATATGCTGCAAACTTTAAGTTTAGATTCATCGGCGAGGAAACATTAGAGATGTGCCGCGTAGAGTTTTGAAAGTAGACGATGTGAAATGAAGGTTACTTCGCAGAAGAAGAAAGTGTGCGTGCGTCCGGCTGCATGAGAGAGAAACGGTTGAGCGGAACAGAGACGGACAAAGAGGACGAAGCCGGTGATGTGAAACCAAAGCGGACGAGGCTCTGCGGTAGCTGTTGCTTCACATGTCAGGATGTGGCGCTGCTGAACACTGACGGGGGCTGATTGGTGAGCGCCCCCCTCCCCCCCTTTTCTTTTTTACAGTTTAATGACTGTCCCACAGCACCCTGTCCCTCGGGGGAAAACACTTTTTTTTTTTAAAAGAAGAAGGAAGTGCATGAGCCTTGCTGTCGCTTAAGTTGGCAGCAAATAATCTGTCCATGCCTCATCACCTCCATCCCCCCCCCCCCCCCCCCCCCCCCCCTCGTTCCACCAGCCCCAGTTCAAACTGCCCCCGGGCCGTTCGGAGCAAGATAGCGAAGAACAATTGCCGTGTTCACAGTTCATCTTGCCGATGTTTTTTCCAGCCTGTCACCGGGAAGTCGCGACACTTTTTCCACCGTTAGAAGAAAACTTGCTGGCACATTGTTGTTGTTCTCAGGAGAGGGGTCGACCTCGCGTGACCTCTAAAGGGCTAAAGGGGGGAAGACAGGTGCTCCGGTGGACATATCACACCACAACATGCCGTGTGAGGGGTTTGCTTTTAATCTTTACATGCATGTAAACAGTAACGGCCTCTAAACACTGTGTCACGAGTCTTTCTTACGTCTAACGTAAACATTTCGCAGCCAGAAAGCGAATATTTGTGCCGCAAATAAAAGGCATCGACCAAAATGAGCCAATATTTAAGAAACAACAGCAAAACGTAGCCTCGAGACAAGCAAACCATACTCTTTTCAACCATGACAAAGACCTGATCCTTTCAAAATAAAAGCCTGAGACATGCAATATTGACAAGGTATTTACCTTTTTTTCATGTTGTTTATCTTCTTTACCTTAAGTGTCACATACATGGCTGAGGTTTCTACTGAGGGATGCGCAACCTTTCAGTGGCTGCACACTTCCTGTTTTAACGCCTGCGGGCTGGTTTGTCTTCTTCTTTTTTGGTGCCATATTGTATCTGAAGACCACAATTCTCTCTATTTGAATAGTTTGCTGAATCAGAATTATAAATGAATCATCGTCTTTGCATAGAGGTCCGTTTACGTTTTTGGGGAAGCTAAAATTTTTATGATATTTTTATGATATTTTTGAACTTGCTGCATGCATCATATTGTTTTAGCTCTTTAATCTTATTTTGCTTGTAATGTTGCAGTGTCATCAGATTTTATTTTAAATTAATTTACATTTGATTTACCCTCTTTGAAATAAGTCTTGTTGATGTTTTTAATTAATTTTAAATTAATGTAACTTTTTTACCCTCTTTTTGGGGGGGGGTGGGGGGGGAATTAAATTACAAGTATTTAAGCATTACCCAAGAACAAACAACCCTGAAAGTGCTCAGAAAAATGCAAATTTGAAAGTGCTGATGAAGAAGGTGTGATATGATGGAAAGCTCCAGATAAGCAACTAAAAGGCCCTTGAGGTGGTCTTGTCTACCAGGAACAAGTGGTTTGATTTTGTGTCAAACTTTGGAATTATTTTTACAAAGACTTTAACAACATTTCAAGATATTTGAGCATTCCTGCTTTTTTTTCACATGCACATACATATTTATTAATTTAATCCAGAAGATTAATTGAAATATTTTCAATTGCTGTGTGTGTTTGATGCATTTGAATTTGCAAATTTAGGAATTATATTGTCTTTTTTCTAATTCCTTGATTTTACTACATTGTATCTTCCAACATTGCAACATGTTGCTTTATGATCGCATCACAGAGTCAAACCTCCGTCATTCGCCCACTTCCACCTCAAGTTTTAGGAATTTATTCCACAGTGGACCAGCCTGCAATAGATGCAACATGATGTTTGAATGTGATGAGATGTTCCCCTCATCTGCTCCCTGGCTTTGGCTGAAAACATGAAGCCCCGCCCCCTCCCCCTCCTCCCCCCGTCCCCCCTGTTCTCAGCGCTTTAAAGGATTTACCTAAGCAGTCACACACACATACCTCCTCACTCAACTTGACAAGCTTGCCGGTCCGCATTTACTCTGACGACCAGGAGTCTCTAACGCATGTGACAAAGTCCTCAGACAGACCGGGGCGGTGGTGGTGGTGGTGGGGAGGGGGTGCTGGGTGGGGGGGGGTCACATCCCTTGACAGCTGCCCGTTTCAGGGCCGCGCTTCGCCCCTCATAGCCAGTCGACCGCATCCATCCCCATCCACTTGTTTTTTACTGCTCAGGTTTTCCAGACGAGGAGGCCGCGGCGTCGCCTGAGATTAGGAACGCCGCCTCGAGGGCCGGCAGCCGTGAAAAAAACACATTTAATCAAAAAAACATCCTGAACTTTGTGCAAGTCGGAGTCGGAGATGAGGGCGAGGTGGAGAGGATGCTCCGCCTCACGGCTGCCAAAGTTAAAAAGCTGTAATCTAACAGACATCTCATATCTCAGCTTTAATATGAATATGTATCGTCCTGTATTACATGTATGATGATAATCAACTTCTCCTCAAGGTCAAACCCAAATCCCTTCAAGGTGACAGGCTCTCCTTCTTTTTTACGTCACCTATACGGCGATAGGATCTCACTTCTGCTTTCGTCCGTGGACCCTAATGCTCAGCCACCATTGTGTCACCTCCTAAAGCGATAGACAATGACTTTTAACAGACCTTTATTCAAATAAAAATATAACAGATTATTGCTTTTAACACATTCAGAGAGAAGAATCAAAGCAATGTTCACTCCAGTTTGTGTATTTAAAGAAAAGGCAACTAGAAAAACTATCACAGACAAACATCTGTGGGTTTTTGATAGATCTCCCCACGAGGTTCGTTCAGAAGCTCTTTGGGGCTTTAAAAGGTATCATGCAATCTTCCTCAGTAGATGGAGTTTGCTCAGCTGTCGTGAGGTTATACATTTTCAATTGACTTGGCACCTTAAAGGTGAGTGCAGTGCAAATTTAACAACTGGAGCATTTGTGTTTATTTCCCCCAAACAGCCACGTGTGAACTAGACGTTAGCTGTATGCTAGCTAGCTAGCTAGCGATGGACAAACCGACAGCTTCTGTCTTTTACTGTTCAGCTCAGCCTCTGACTGAACTCAGAGGAAACTCTGTTTTTATATCATTTTTTCTAATTTTTTACATTTTTTAA